>JACGCM010002399.1:1337500-1714288 GCA_014058105.1 Kingdonia uniflora | reverse complement strand
TGTCTGATAGGGAGGAAGATATAGGGGTTGATCAATTTCCAAATTTCCCTGAAAAATTGGTAACTATCCTCAGAATTCTGATGGTTCAAAGATTTTGTTAAAGCCAAGGTTCTATAGGTGGATGTAGTTGTATAAAACTGCTGGAGGCATTTTAGGAGTTGTATTGTAGGATCTAGGGAGGAATACTTCTTTTTTGTTGGCTAACTTGGAGAGGGAGAAGAAGCAGATAGGGTTTTAGACGGAATGATCTCTATAAAGTATTTGATGGAAATATTCAGGGCGGACCTGTGTGGAGGTTTTTGTGTACCTGTCTCAGTGGGAGGTACGGGTTTGAGTCTTCCCCTTAGCAATCTGGTTGAAAGGGATTATGAAACATCATGGTCATGTCCTGTTCAGGGAACGGGAACATGTAGCTGGAGGTGGTAAATGCTTCGGAACTTCTAAGAATTAGTGGGAGAGGGGGGGGGGGTCGTGGGGTGGGGGGGGGGGGGGATGAGAGTGGAGAGGAGGATTACTCTATGAGGATGTTTTGCAAGTTTTATGGGGTAAATTTTTTTTTGCAAGTGGAGGGCATATTTTTTTACGAGCTCGACTCGGCCTCATTTTTTTCGATCTGAAAATCAGCAGTTGGACCCTCGCAGATAGATATAGGGGTTTAAAGGTGATGCTTAGTAGAGATGACGAAGATTCCATGGAACTTTTGTGTGTAACTCTGACTGTACAACCAAAACAGAAGTAGTATAACAATGTATAATGTGTAAGATTAATATGTTAAAATAGTATGTTCTCTGCTGATGATGAATGTATTAAGGTATTGATTATGAGTACTCAATCCAAGTGGGTCGTTTGGAAGGAGTCTCTATTGGATAAAGTTGCTGAAGAGATGGGATGGAGCTCGAGGGCTTGTGGTGAATGAACTCGGTATAAGCAGAAAGAAAGTGCTAACAGCCGACCGAGAAAGTTTAAAAGTCTCAAACGACGAGGTAATGAGGGGTCTTGCTGATGGTTAACAAGAAGAGATTAACTAACGTGAAGAGGCGAGTAAATTTTCCCACAGGGCAGCTGAGTGGACTCAGGGTTCTGGCGCCAAGTCGACTATGCTCGAGCAAACTAATTACAATCTCGGAATCCGATCGACGAGAGGTCGACGCCTCATTGACAGGTGAAATGTCCATATTACTACAACTCTACAGACTAGGGTTTGATCCAACACAACACTCCTCACGATCGACCTATATACAGGTCTAGGAATCTATCATTATATTTTACATATACATCGTCCATATACATATATCCTTCATATATCATATATCAACGAGCTTTTATAGATTACTATAAATAGTAATTTTTAGATTTGCCTAACACAGAATATGATCTTCAAAAGCAAAACATCACAAATCCTCAACTAACCTTCTACGTCGGAATGTGAGTCTGATACAGTACTAAATCCTTCCCTCACAATGCTGATGTATAACCACCTTCATGACCCAGTCTCTGCAACTCTCTCACGCTTGGACTGTTGATCACTCTCAATTAATTTATCACGAGATCTTTGCTATTTCTTCTCCTTCCTCTCTCACTGCTCTTCAAACTTTTAGAAGTTGAGAAACGTTTGAATGATGAAGATGAAGCATTATTTATATTTTCTTTCTCTAACTGCTGGCAGTTATTGAACCTCACACGAGCCATCCTCAGTTTTGGAAATGGGGCATCACTTCTACTATCAATGTTAAACGTCTTGTACCTTTATGGTGAAAATACTTTCCCATTATTATCCGCTTCCCTATATTGTATTCTATTTTTATCTCTATTTTCCAAATCTCCCTCTGACCTCCCCATACTTATGATGACTCACACTTACGTAATCGGGTTTTCACAGCTTTTACACAAGGGACAAAATCAGAAGCTCCCTGTTTTTTCTATTCTTGCTTCATCTACTTATAGAAGTACCGGCGCCATTTCCAAAGCTCTCAAAATTTTCAAAATATTCAAATCCATTGTTCACAACAGTCATAAACAGCATTCGCAACAATATAGGATCGATTTAAGCTTTATTCTCGTTTTATTTCTTTGCAAATTATTCAAACCTATTCACATATATTCATACCACCCCTATTTATATTCACTTTATTCACCTCATATATAATAACACCTAAATCACCCCTGATGTCCTGATGGGCCACATCCGATCAGCTGGCCTCCAGCAATTCTCACATCTTCCAGTTTGATCTCCTCTTCAGCAATCAATCTCATAGCATCTTTTCGAGCTGCGGGATCCACCATTTCTTCCCAAAACAACTCCTTATAAAAATGACGTTCATACTCCAGCTCCCTACCCATCCAATCTAAGCCTTTAAATTGACACTCCCTAACTGGCAGCTCAACATCATAGTCCAACAACCAAAAATCTGCCCACACACTTCATCAATCTTTATCGCTAATCACCCCTCAGTGCCATAATGAATTAGCCCAGATCGATTCCACACCATGTCTATCCTCTTCCACCTGTTTAAAGTTCATTTACCCCCAATTTTAGCAATTTTCAAGATTGTTGCGGATCCCCATATTCCGTAATATTATCATATTCTTTCATAATCGAAAACCCTAGCATCTTGAGAAAAACTATCTGAATATATCTCTCCCTATCGACCTCTGTCAGTTCCACCTATTCCATATCAAATTATTCTTTCCAAATCTTATTTTTTAAGACCACCTCACTGAGCTTGAGTTCCCCATCTGAAAACTTCTACAATTTTCTCTCTCTCCCAAATTTTAGCCCCCGGGTCAAACATCATATATTAAACAAATTTCATGCTACAGCTTGTTTATTATAACCAGGTTGTGCACTTTAATCTCACACATAGCATTCCAGCTATATTCATAACTCTTCACATCATTCATAGCTCGATTTCTAGAGTTATTTTGTACATATATCAGCACAGAGTTTTGATAACAAATTTTATTCAGCACGGATACTAATTAAAGGTACTTTATAGATAAGAAGTTTTCCAAGTACTCCAACATCACGTACTTTACAGATAACAAGTCTTTCAAGTACTCCAATATCAGGCACTCCAAAACTTCAAATCCTTCATTTCATCTGACTTCAATGATGTTTCACCCCAAGAATCCTCTAATGCAAAGCAGGCATTGGAAGTTACTGTAGGTCTTCCTTCTTTTACACCATCTTACTCTGACCAGAAGCTTGGTTTGGATGAAGTCTGGGTATAATAAAAAGGACTCAGTGCTTGATCCCACTCTTCAAACTGATGGTCTTCTTAGTGCCAAGTAACAATGGAAGTACAGAAACAAATTTCCATTCTCCGTCTTCCTCCTTCACTACCATCGCCGCCTCTTTTATGACCACCACCTCCGCAGAGTTGATAGAGATGAGGAGGGCTTGGCCTTAGAATTCAGTCCTACCCAAGACATCGGCGCAACTACCCCGCAGTTGCACCGATCCCCGCATCTGTCTCCCAAGCATTGTCTTTCGCAAGGATATGATGATAAACCCAATGTTGCTCGCCTGTCAAGATAACGTGGTAAAATCTTCTCATACAGTAAAAATATTCCTCATCTTCAGCCGCTTCGTCTTCCGACATACCTTGATACGTCGAAGGAACGGGAACGGGAGTAGGCATCTCCAAGGACTGATCACCAAAATATTTCAACTTCAACTTTTGCATCTCAATAGCAATTCTCTCTTCAGGAACCATTCTCCGGGTATTCACCATTGTCAAAACACTCAAAGAATTTGGCAACAAACAAGCGTATTTTGCCACAAACCTCGGTATATGTACTATTTATATAACCCCACATTTAATGTACATGTACATTTTCCCAAGCGTCATTATTTAATACAGACGAAACTCTCCAAACCCTAACCAACGCGTACATCAGTATTCCTATCATCATTTAACGCAAAACGTTCCCCCATAACACGCGTATTTTCCACACAATCAAATCCACATCATCTTTTCCTTCCTTTTCCAACTTTAAACCCAAATACCCATATATCCACATATTCTTTCACAGCTAAAGCCACTTGTGACTTTAATTTCTAGGGGGCGATTGTAGGGGCCTACCCCTTAATCTAATACCAAATCGAGTTGTCTCAGTTTGAATTACCTCCATGTCAGACTCACGCATTCTACACATGACTTCAACATTCAACATTGCCACCTGCTCTGCGAACTAATGAAGAATGTCTGTCGAGCTCAAACAGAAAAGCCTGAACAAGTCAAAGACACCTGTCTCTCACAAACTTAATAGTTACTCAGTCAACCGCCACTAACCATATTGTCTGGAGAACGTGCTTTTGCACGATGAAGAACTGCAGAGAAGGCCTATATAAAGAAAAGGTTCCAGAAGAGACAAATACCAGAAAAGTATATGAGAAATAACCAAGAAAATAGCATTTTCGAGATTCTCAAAACATCCAAAACATCTTATTCACAAGATTTAAGTATTTCTAAGTCTAGTGATCACTTGTAATAAGATATCAGCTTCAAGCAATAAAAGTTACTATTATTAAAATCCTTAAATCGGGGTTGTGGTTTTTTACCTATTCAATAATGTTTCATGCTAAATCACCTGTGTCACAGGAACATTGGTATAAGAGTTAATTTCAAGCCATCACGAGCTTACAGAATTAGGCTATTACAATACTAGCTTTTAATCGATATCTATATACAGATTAAAGTAAAGATAATACTAGTTTTCAATCGCCCATCTATACATTTATCTACGATTAAAACAAAGGTCATACTAGTTTTCAATCAAAGATATCTATCATACATAAGATAAAGCATAGGTAAAACTAGTTTTTATCTCCCAATATGTCTGCAACTACAGTTACTTCTACAGGTTATTTCTATAAGCCTCTTCTAAACGTTCTTCTCTTCTAATGGGAGGTCAGCTACGCCTTCCCCAACAATAGGAGGACGTTCAGCCATAAAGTTTGGAGATCGAGCAGCTACAATAATCTTGCCTTGCTCTACCAATTCCACAGGTCGAGAAGCTAGATCTATTTCTATAGCGTTCATACAGTTTCCTCGATCTATATCGGCTTTACAAATACATCCTCCCCCCACCAGACAGTCGTGCAAGGTATCCCTCTCAAACTCAAGCCTTCTTACTTCCTTTACAATATAGGCAATAACATCCATTAGCCCTGTTAGTGCATTACTTCAAGCACAACTACCTGGGAAAAATGTTCTCTCAATCTCTGATAGCGCTCTTGTAAGTCTTTGTATCAATTGTCTTACTGCGTCATATGTTCCTTTGCACATGACATGATCACATTATGCTTCACCATCTTCTCAACTACTTTATTCTACTCAGCCATACTTGTCACCCTCAACTCTGCCAGCTGGGCTCAAAGTTCCTTAAGGTCTCCATCTTTCGATGTACTTCCCCCAGCAGGAGGCTTTTTTAACAATTCATCTTTCTTCCTTAACAACTGATCCTTACCTCTGATCACCCCCTCTAACTCACGCTCTCTGTCAAGAGTTATGTCCAACTTACCTTTGCTCTCCCTTAAATGTTCATTTCCTCTTAGTACGTGAGCTTGAATGTAAGCTACATCTCCCTCCATCTCTCTAATTCGAGCTGATAAATCAGGCACATCCACTTTTACAATGGAGACCCTGGCATCGCCTTTTTTCTTCTTCGATAACTCTCTAGCCTTAGCCTTCTTGACATACAAATTGGTCGCAGCCAAATCTACCATCAATTGGGCCACCTTCTTATTTAATTCATCACATTGTCTTTGAGCCATACGGAAATCCAAGTCCTTAGCGGGTAAAGCCTCACACAATTGACCAGCCACACTTTCAGAATGGGCCAGATCAGCTCAAGCTTTTTCAAGCTCATTTTCTTTCCTAGCCAGTTTACTCCTTAACTCTACAGCAGTACTTGTAGAATTAGCCAGATCAACTCAAGATTTTTTAAGTTCGTCTATTATTCTAGCCATTTAACCCTTCAGACTGGCCGCAAAACCTCAAAACTCTTTCTTTATCTCTTTTAACAATTGGATACAGTATCGAGCCATGTCCACCTCCTTACTCCTCAACATCAACACATCATTCTGACTTTTGAGATTTGTTGTCTTCTCATTCGCCTTTGTGAGCTCTTTTTTCCCTTTTTCAATTTTGGCATCTTTTCCCTCGATCTTCCGAGTTAGGTCATCAACAGTTTATGTTGCTTCGACAAACTTGCTTTGACATGTTGATCCTCCTTATCTTTAGTTGCCTCTAGCATCCAGTCAAACTCTGCCGTATACTCTTGGTTATATTGGAGCGTCTCTTGCTCACACAAGCGAGCAGACTCCAATTCGACCTGCATCACAGATACAATATATCAAGTTCGATTCAAAAACACTCCACAAACACATTTAATCATAATACAAGAGACTTTCTAATTTTTAACAAATTTAAATTTTCTAACATTCTACCATTATGAGACTGCTTCTAAGCTTAAGGCCAAAGTATGATCCCAGTTTGATGACAATAACACCTACATCCAATTTTAAGGTACACATTTTCTATGTTTCAACTTTCTCAACACTTTGGCATTATCTAGACCCATTTGATTACCATTGCCCCTAAAACTTCTAACACATTTAAGATCTATTTCTCTTTTTCTAAATTTTACTTTGTAGCTCTACAGTAATGCAACATATAAGTCAAATATTTCTTGCTCTTCTCTAACCTGTAGCTCTGCTTGCGAAGTTAATAGGGATGCTAAGGCGTTTTTCTCTTTAGCGAGCTCATTATCTAATTCTTCTATTTTGAGGCGCATATTCTAAAGTTCCTACAAACAATATTTACAAACATCTTTTAGCCTATCCAAAGTTTATCCTACAAAACAATATTCGATGCAACTACAGTTTTCTAAACCCTAAAGAAATACACAGCAAAAAAGTCAACAGCTTTACTCTACCTTCTCATTATCTTATCCCTGGTCCTCTAGCTCAGTTTTAGGAGAGATCCCATCCAACACTGCTCCACACCAGGGGCATCCTCTTCCACCTCGTCCTCTTCGACGTAGGTACCATCCATAATGGCTTTAACGTCAGCTTTTGAGTACCCACTAAAAGGATTTGGCACCCAAGCCTGTTGCACTGAACTACCGTATCATTCAGGTTCTTTTATGCCACCTCTGTCAGCTTTTTTATCAACATTTCCTACGGAGCCTTCGCAACAACCAACCACTTCCCCTCCAGGTCCAAATCAGACTTAAGTCGAGCTACCCCCTTCTCGAGCTCGACTTTCCCGTTCTCGAGCTCATCTTTTCTCTCCTCGATCCTGAGGTAGATACCCTTCAGCAAACTAGCAGCCTGTAATAAATCAAAACAAAACATTTTCAGCTCGAATCCAAATGTAATTTTTAGACATAAACAAGTCATCAAAACTTACCATTTTGCTCAACTCCAACTGTGCAGAGGCACTCATTTCCTCAGCACCCTTACAAGTTGTAAGCCTCATCATGTCCTCCACAGCTCGTAACTCATCTCCCTCAACAGGTCAACTCTCCACAACCTTCGCCCCAATCAGTTCAGCAGGAGGATCTACCCTCCTCTTTTGTGCATCCCCTCGACCTCACCACTCCCCGTGGTTTCAGAGGCCGAGCCACGCTTCCCAGTTTTCTTCTTTAGAAATTTTAGAGCTAACTTGCTCGACGTGGTAGCTTCCGACACATTTACAAAATCCATATCAGTAGCCTTCGGTAGAACCGAACGCTTCTCCCCATCAGCCCCTCTCTTCTTGCTAGGTTCAACCCTCGTTATAGTCTCTTACATGAGACTTTTGTACCTTTTCATACCTATTGTTAGCTCCTTTATTTATGTAATACCGAGATCCTTCAGAACTATCTTGAGCTCAACCCTTTCTCGTGTAACAGTATCAAACAGGGACTTCTTTGTCACCTTCGATTGAGGACCTATAAAACAAATATAACATATTATCATACCGCAGAACAACCTTCAATTACAGAAGTTTGATATTATACACTATTACTTACTTTTCTTCACAGTTCTATACATAAGTTCCATTGGTTCTTCATTTTCTCTCTGAAGGCAATCACCTTTCACCCATATCACATTATCATTCTACATCTGAAGTGCTAAATTTAGATTGTAGAAAAGCGGTCGAGACGAACTCGAACATAAATATGTACCTTTGATTGTAATATAATTTTTTACACTGTAATACTGCAAAATATCTTCAGGAGATATTCTCTTCTTCACCTCATTCTCTCTCCAAAATATATTCAAACTCTCACAAACACTGATCACCTCCCACATGTTCCCATCCAGTTGAGCAGAGAAAGCCCTTATAATATTCATTATAAATTTTATAAGATTGTTAAGGGGAAAACTCAACCTATACTCCAACTGAGATAGATAATACAGAAAGCCCTCGTCCAGGTCACCTTAGACATTTCTATCAAAATACTCAAGGGAGATCGACTCATCCACTCCCCTATCTAATTTTTCCTTTTCTAAGTCAGGCAACAAAAAGAAATGTACTTCCCCGAAAGATAAAGCACAACCTCTGAACAGCCCACCAGCATGTTCTATAACGTTGCCCCATATTCCACCTACAAGAGCTTTGGATTAACAAAACTCTCTAAGTACATCAGAGTTCGGAGGGTACAATACCAATTTACCAGGGAAGTCTGGAAATTGAGTAGGTACTACTTTGTCCTCCCCCTCAGATTCTACATGTTCATACTCAACAGTACGACTAGAGGTCAAAATCTCCATATTAATTGAAGTCTTTATCCTAATGATAAGCTTAGGGATGAGATTTACTTCTGTAACAAATATTTTTCACGCACAACCTACATGCAAGTCCAGGTATTCTATCATTATCTTTTATCTAAACACATCCATACACACATATACCATACATACATCATATACATACGTATATTGTGCATATATCTCTTTTTACACAAGAAATTAAACAATTTTTTGCAAAATTACTATAAACAGTAATTTTTCAAAATTTGAAAACCACAAAAATCTTTCAAACCCACATTCACAAAATCATAAATCATTTACTAACCTTCAAAGTTTGAATATGAATCTGAAGCAGCGCCAAATCCTTCCTTCACAATGTTGTTGTAAAACCATCGTTGTGACTCTATCTCCACAACTTTTTCTCGCCTTGCTTGTTGATCACTCTCGTCTAATCTCTCGTGTGAATCTTTATAATTTTTTCTCATTTCTCTCCCAGTGTTCTTCAGTTTTTTAGAATATGATAAACGTTTGAATGAAGATGATGACGTATTATTTATAGTTTCTCTCTATAGCTACTGGCAATTATTGGGCCTCGTATGAGCTACCCTCAGTTTTGGAACCGAGACGTCCATTTTACAATTAATGTCAGACATTTTACACCTTTTAGATGAAAACACCATCCCATAATTACCCCCGGTCCTATATTTTAATATATTCTCATCTTTCTTACCCAAATCTTCCTCTGACCTCCCCACACTCATAATAACTCAACACTCACATGCAATCATACTTTTCCTATAATTATATAAGATACAAAAACCAAAGCTGCCTACTTTTTCTATTCCAACTTATGTTACTTATAGAACTGCTGACGTCATTACCAACACTATCACATTTCAAATTCAATTTTTTTATTCACAACAGTCGCAAACAACATTTGTTACAAAAAATGACAGATTCAAAACATCATTTTAACTACGTTTTAATTACAGTTATTCGACCTCATTCAATTCGTTCCCTCACATATAATTACACATAAAACATCCTTGATGTCTTGGTAGGCCTCACCTAATCAGTTTACCCCTACTAATCCTCACATCTTCCTCCTCGATCTCTTCCTTAGCAATTTGCCTCACGACCTCTTTTCGAGTTGCAGGCCCCATAATCACTTTACAGAAAATCTTTAAGTAAAAATGGCATCCTATCTTAATTACCCTCCCCCTCGAATCTAAGCCTTTAAACTGTAATTTAGATTCAGACAAATCAAAATCATAATATAACAAATCAAAAACCAAAAATCATTATCTCTCAGATTGAGTCCTCACCATAGTCTCCTTCTTCCTCCTCTTTAAATCACATTCCCCTTCATGTTTATACACTTCCCTAGATCACTTCAAATCCCTCATATTCCGCATATATATTATCATTTATTTTTCTATACTTGAAACCCTAAAATCTTGATAGAAGTTATTTGAACTTATCTATCCACATCGACCTCTTTGGATTTGTCTTACCTCATTTCGACCTATTTATCACAATATGTCCCCCAATCCAACATTTCAAGTAAGATCTCCCTAAGCTCGAACTTTCAATTTCTGCAAATTCTACATCTGAGTAGATATTTTCCCCCATGAGTTTACAATTTATTCAGTTTGAAACAGATTTTTACACATCTACTATTTTGCAGATACATTTTTTACGACCATACATTTTTCTTAGTTTGATTACTAAAATATACTTTTTTGTTCGATCTTAAATATTATATTTACATCCTCTAGCATACATATCTATACTTTTTTAGCTCGATTTACCTCATAGAGTTAATCCTATTTATCAACACAGAGTTTGAACGAAAAAAAAATTATTAGCTCAAATTTTAATTACAGATACATTACAGATAACAAGTATTACAGATACTTTATAGATAACAAGTCTTTCAGATACTTTACAGATAATAAGTCTTTCAGATACTTTACAGATAATAAGTCTTTCAGATACTGTTACAGTTCATTCTCAAAATCAAATCATTTTATTGATGTTTGGCTCCGAGAATCTTCTGAAGCAAAGTTGGAACTAAAAATTACTGAAGATCCTTCTTCCTTCACACCATTTACTTCTATTAGAAGCTGAGGAAGCAAAAATGCCAAAGCCTGAACCAACCCTCCAAACATAAGGCTTTCTTCACGCCAAGAGACAATGATTGTGCAGGGGCAAGAGTTTCAATATCCATCTTCCTCTACCACCACCATCATATCTTCCTCCATAACCGCCACCAGCTAAGAATCGATGAAGGCGAAAAGGAGTCCTACCTTAAAATCCAGTCCTTTACAGGATACCGGCGATGTTGCCTCGTAGATATGTCGGCCCCTACATCTGTCTCCTCAACCTAATTCACCGTAAGGATGCAGACCTCCAATGTTGCTCGCCTATCAAGACAATGTAATAAAATCTCTGCATATAGTAAAAATCCTTCTCAGCTTCAGCCACTTCATCTTCCGACATACCGTATTACGTCAGTGGTACAGGAATTGAGGTGGGCAACTCCACCGATTAATCCCCAAAGTATCTCAACTATAACCTCTACAATTTAGCAGAGACTCTCTCTTCAAATACCATTCGCCTGGTCTTCACCATTATCACTCAAGAATTACAGAGAATGTTACAACACAACGTACTTTGCCAGACTACAGTAAAGGTACTATTTATATCAAACTCATATTTGATGCACAGGTACATTTCTAAAGCAATCATCATTCAAAGCAGAGCAACTCTCGGAACCCCAAGCGTTAAATACATCAATCCTTTCCATCGTCATAAAGGCCAGATACAACCCTCCATAAAAAATCACAGTACCAAACCAGTCAAATAACCATTAATACATCATTTATTTTCATCTTCCAACACCACAATCTACTAGTTCTTTCTCAACCAAAGCCACGCGTGCCTTCAGTTGCGAGGGGGCAATTGCAGGGACCTATCCCTCAACCTAACCCAATTCGAACTACCTCCATATCAGACTCAAGCATTTTACACGTGACATAAATAGTCAGCATTGCCACCTAGACCATGAATTGATAAAAAATATGGCTCGAGCACAATAGAAGAATATAATCAAGTGAAAGGCACCTATCTCCCATGAACTAAAATGTTACACAGTCAACCACCACTTACCTCATTATTCGGAGAACATGTTTTATTACGATAACAAGCTGCGGGTAAGGTCTATATAAAGAAAAAGCTCCAGAAGAGATAGAGACCAAGAAAAACAAGATTTTCTAGATTCTAACATAGAAATTTTTAGATTCTGAAGACCACAAAATTTCTTATTTACAATATCAAGTATTTCTAGTTTGAGAGATCACTTGTAATAAGATATAAGCCTCAAGCAATCAAAGTTACTATTACTAAAAACTCTTAACTCGAGGTCCTGATTTTTTACCTATTCAAAGGTTTTCCACGTTAAATTACTTGTGTCATTTTTTGTTTTACATTAGTTTTTGTCACAGGTAAATTTGGTATAAAAGATAATTTCGAGCCATTTCGAGCTACAGAATTAGGCCATTATACTTATGAATTACAAAATCTCAGGGAGATATGTTTCAGGGAGATAAATCTCGAGGGAGATCGACGTCAGGGGAAGTAGTCCCAACCTGACGTGGACACATGCGTTTTGTACTCTTTTTCCCGATAGTATAATTTTTATCTGAGGAGGTTTTACTAACTAGAAGTTTTGATGAGGCAATGTATACGCGTCCACAACCCATAAGCATCCACAATGTATACGCGTCCACAACCCATACGCTTCCCCTTTTTCAAAGTTAATGTGACGCATTATGCATCCAAAACGAACAATTGAATGTTAAGCTAAGGTTGTGTCAGGAGGCACTAAAAAGTGCTATTACATTAGAAGAAACACACAAAAGTAAATATTTTAAAAGAGTAAAATGTAGTATCCTGTGTGACCGAGTCACTGGGAGAGAAAAGACTAAACAGGCCATTGGTTTAAAAAATATAAAGGAATTAAAAAAGGTAATAAGGAAAAACAATGTTAAAGTTGTAGGTACTTCTGAACAAGCTAACCACTAAAGGGTTGCATTGGTATATGCACAAACTAGAGTTACAGAACTGTCAGTAGTGTTAGAGGAGGAGGGAAATAATGTGAAAGACCCATAATTTCAAGTAAATAGGCCCGAGGCTGAAAGAGCTGATATGCGAGCTCGTGCTCGTGCTCGTAATTATGAGGTACTATGGTTAGTTGTTGATGTGATGAAAAAGAAGATAGAAGAGGCCCACAATCAATAGAGTGAAGACCTAAACAAGGCCTGGAAATAAATTTGTTAGAGCATACCGTGCAATTACAAAATCTAGACATCTTGGCGCACTGATTAGAAAATGAAAAACTACGAGATGCAAATATGAAGCTAGATGTTGACCTATTGCAGTCAGAGATACATCTTGATGACATGAGGGCAGAATGAGAAGGCCGTGAAGCTAAAATGGAGGGGTCAATATCTTTGATTTACCATATGGAAGAGTTTACGATAGTGTTAGAATCTCGGAATTTTGATATGGGGGATGAAAAATGACGAGTGGAGAAACGCTGTAATCATTTGGAAGCTACGCTGAAGGAGGCTCAAAGTAAGCTTAACGAGCCTATTCTTTTAAAATAGGTAAAAAGGGAGGCAGGTGATGTGCACGAGGGAAGATGATAGCAGTGATTTCGTTCCTTGTATCAGAGTTCAAGAAATTGGAAGGAGAAAGTAAAATGACATATGATGGTTTAGTTGCCAAAGGTGTGTAGTGTGACATGGAGTCAATACAATTTGAGTATATAAATCCAATGATGGCCAAAATTGGATCTCTTAAGCAGAGTATGGTTAGAGATGGAAAGAAAATTGTTATGGGGAGAATGTCATAATTTATGCATCAACGGGTGTATAAGGATTGTGCACATGACGTTGGAGAACCTTCTAATTTGTATCAGAGTTCAAGAAATTGGAAGTAGAAAGTAAAATGGCATATGATGGTTTAGTTGCCAAAGGTGTGCAGTACGACATGGAGTCAATACAATTTGAGTATATAAATCCCATGATGGCCAAAATTGGATCTCTTAAACAGAGTATGGTTAGAGATGGAAAGAAAATTGTTATGGGGAGAATGCCATAATTTATGCATCAACGGCTGTATAAGGGTTGTGCACATGAAGTTGGAGGACCTTTTAATTTAGGTAATGATTCAAATGATAGTTATAGTGAGGAATGAGGCGTAACGAATGTAATAGGGTTTCATGTATACTAAACAAATATAGTAGATAGAGTGCACGAAGATATGACTAATAGTAAAGGAATGATCTGTACGTACCTTATGAAGAACCAACGATAATGTATGGGAGATAGAAAAAGGGGTGAGTCACCATGGGAGGTTAGATTACACTATTGTAGCTATTTGGCAGCTTATTTCCACTATTCTATCTAGTGAACTGGCTGTCAGGTGTGTCTGCCTTCAGCCATGTATTACCATGGTTGAAGTCATTCTGGAATTCATGTTGGGCAATTGTCTTTGGCTTTGGCTTCGACTTACTTTGATGACACTTTTGAGTGCCCGAGTATTCAATTATTCTCGGAAGGCTTCATGAAATTTGTTGTTAGCCTTGTTGGGCTTCAAGTCTTTAGGTAGACTTTGATGTAGTCGTCAAGTATTTGACTGGTACTGGAAGGCTGCGAGTAGGCTACTACATTAGGAACTCGGTCTCTATTTTCTATGACGAGGTCTTAAGAGTCAAGTCTACTTTTACCGACAACGATAAAAGATCATTCCCAATTTTCTACGAGTTTCCCATCATTGAGTTCCTTTCTATGCTTTGGTATCTCTAGTAGGATGAGATCTTTAATATCGAACTCTCTATGAAAAACTCGTTTGTTAAATGATCTTGTTAAAGCCTGATGGTACTTTCCCAAGTTCATGACTGCTCTGTCTCATGTTTTATCCATCAAGTTCATGTTACACGCCAACTGGAACTCGTTTTCTTTGTCTGTCATGGTATGATCACGTAATGGGTGATGATATTGAGTAGGGATGATTGTTTCGGTACCATATACCAACATGAATGGCATACTTCTAGTCGATACCCGAGGTGTTGCTCAATATGCCCATAACACGTGCAGCAATTCTTGTACCTAATTACCCTTCTTTTCTGTCAAGCACTTTTTGATTCCTTCGACGATAGTTTTATTGGTGATTTCGGCCTGTCAATTTCCTTGTGGGTAATACGGATTTGAAGGAGGGTGAATGATGTTATGATGGTTAAGGAAGTCAACGACCTTAGAACTAACGAACTGTGGTCCATTGTCGATTTTGATGAGGTATGGACAGCCAAACCATATTATAATATTTTCCCATATAAACTTGATGACTTCATCCTTACGTGTTTGACATAAAGGGATTGCTTCTACCCACTTGGTGAAATAGTTTGTTGCTACTAAGAGGTACTTTCATTTTCCTGGTACAGTTGGTAATTCTCCCACAAGATCAAGTGCCCATCTTTTAAATGGCCAGACAACCTTGCTAGAATAGAGTTCCAAAGCTGGAGCTCAAATTTTGGGTCCATGTCATTGGCAGGCATCAAAGTTTCTAAGAACTGTACACCAAGGCGATGAACTATTTTTCAATTGTCATATATCTTTTTTTGGTAGGCATAAAAGTTGTACTGATAAAGTACATTGGTTTTTCCACACCATCGTCGTCCCGAATAAGGATAGAAGTAATAGAATCATATGTGGTTAATAAGTACATTGTCAGTGTTTCGCCATCGACAGGATTACTCGTTATGGGAGGATGCCCTAAATATCTCTTGAGATCTTGGAAAGCTAACTCACAATTGGGGGCCCAAATGATTTCCTTGGGCAGTTTCTTGGACATTGGAGTTTGATTTCCACGGAGAATGAGGTAAAGAAGTTTGCATCGATCAGATGACTTGGAAATGAACCTATAAAGAGCTGTAATCTTGCCAGCAAGCTTTTGTACATCCTTTTTGGTTTGAGGAGATAGCATTACCATAAGTGCTTTGATTTATGCCAGATCGATTTTTATTCATCTTTTACAAACCAAATGACACAGAAATTTACCCAATGCAATACCAAATTGGCATTTTTCTGGGTTGAGTTTCATTTGGTAAGTACGTAGGACGTCGAAGATGGTCTGGATGTTGGTGCAATGATCCTCTCATTTTAAGCTTTTGCAGATCATTTGATCGATGTATACCTCCATGATTTTTCCCAAATGATCTTTAAATATTTTTATAACCAGGCGTTGATAAGTGGCTTCTGCGTTCTTTAATCCAAAAGGCATTACTGTGTAACAGTAGAGACCTCTTTCTGTAGCAAATGTTATTTTTCTTGGTTTTCTTCGGCGAGAGGGACCTGATTATAATTAAAGACCGCATCCATCATTGAGAAAAGTTTGTGCCCTGCTATAGAGTCAAGAAGTTGTGGGATTAGTGGGAGAGGAAAGTTATATTTTGGTGTGAACTTGTTGGGCTCTGTAAAATCAACACCGACTCTGATTTTTTCATTCTTCTTTGGGACAACCACTATGTTAGAAACCCATTTGGGATATTTTGCTTCTCGAATAAACCCAACACGAAGGAGTTTATCAATTTCTTCATTTATGGCTTCGCGAAGGCAGGGGGGCTAAATTTTGACGCTTCTGCACAACTACTTTGTTGTCTGGAAGGAGGTTCAGTATGTGGCATTCGATCAAGGGATCAATATTGAGCATCTCTTGAAAAACCATGCAAAGATGTCGACATTTTTCTTCAGGAGTTGAATCATTATTTTTTTTTCATCGGATGACAACTTTGAGCCAATAAAGGTATTTCGTCCGGGCCCATCATGTTCAATGGAGTCCACTACCCCAGTATCATGTTGCTCGAACGTAGGGGGGCATTTCTTGTTGTAATTACTATGCTTTCAGAATTTTCGCCGTGTAAGAGTTAGTAGTGGTATTCTCGCACATACATACAACTGCTTGACTTCCTTTGATTTCATAGACTCCGTGATCTGTTGGAAATTGCAAGGCCAGATATATGTCGAAGGTACTGCCTTGATCGAATGTAGCAAACTTTGATCTAATATTACCAAATATTTTGACTCAGCATCTATGAAAATTAATTTGATGAAAGTGATTTCTGATCCCGCTTAAACTGGCAAGGTGATTTCTCTTGTGACCGACTCTTTGGAATCGTTAAAACCTGTAATGGTGGTTGTCGAAGCTTTTACTGAGTCTTTGAGGCCTATAACGTCAATTACTCTTTTGAACATAACGTCTGTTGTACTTCCTGTATCAACGAGAAGTATGTATAGGTAGTCATGTCCTACTTTGAGCATAATGACTAGAGGGTTATCATGGAGATACTTGACATGGCTGGTGTCGCAGTCTTTGAAAGAAATATGGTACAGACGTTTAGCCTTGCTAAAGCTGGGGAGAAGTTTTGCTAACTTGTCTGATGATGTCATCTTGCAGCAAGATGTAATTATATTATCCTGCTTTCTCTTATTTCCTTTTTTAATTTTGACCATGTAAAGATGGCGAGTTCGGCCTTGTCCTTGCTCTTATTCAACTTATTTTCTTTTAGTATCTTCTTCGAGGAACTTTTGAACGTCGACTACATAGTTGTGAAGTATTCTAGCCAGTAGAATGCGATGAAAAATTTATATTAGAGAATAACAGTTGTCAGTCTTGTGGCTATGTACTTTGTGATACTGACAGATGGGTTTGTTGGGTATATCAGGAATTGCCTGTGCTTCTCGATATAATTCGTCTCTCTTTATTGTATTAAGATAGTAGAGAGTGTGGTTGTCATAGAAGGCAAGAATGGGAAGGGTATGTCTGGCTTTCCATCTCTCTTCCTGACATTATCGGTATTTCTTCCACGTTGCTTGGGGATTCCGTTGTTGGCCGACTTCGGATGAGGCGATGAAAATGCTTCATTGGAGTGGATGACTGAGGATTTTTTCATCTTATCCTTTTTGGATCATTACAATTTGATGTAGTTATTAACAACATCGATCATTTTTGTCACCGCTTTGGGCTTGTGCAAGGTAAGCTCATCTCGAACTTTGGAGTCGATGTGTAGTGTTGAGGTTAATGCTAGAGAGCGACAACCTTAAGATCTTAATTCTTAATTTTTTGTATCTCCTGCATGAAACGCTTATAAAAACTCGTTAAGGTTTCTTTCGCACCTTGCTCGAAGAAGAATAATGAATCCACAGTTATTTCTCGCTCCTTAGCATGAATATAATTTGATTCGAAGAGGCGCTGCAATTGGCTGAATGTAGTGATAGAGCCTTCGGGAATAGTATAGAACCCACCTAAGAGGTTTTTCCTTTAGGCTCATGTTAAATAATATGTATAGCATGTGATCGAGTTTGGAGTACAATCCAGCTGCAGCTTTGAAGTGTCAGACGTGGGTGAGAGGGTCAGTGAGGCCTGCATACTTATTAAATTTTGGCATGTGGGAATTTTCTAGAATGGGCATGACTTCAAGATAAGGAGAAATAGGATTTGTTTTAATTCTATTGAGAACAGATCTTCGGCCTGGGATGTTAGAGTTTATGGCTTGGATCCTATTGTTTAGGTCATCAAAGGTGATAAATTGTGGTGGAGGATTCGGTGCGGCTGTAACCAGTGAATCAAAGTCTCCTTGTCCTTCGGGTCCCAGCCTGCCTCTCACTGGTCGTCTCATCGGTAGTGGAGGAGATTGGTGGCGTGTACGCCGACTTCCTAGAGTTGTCGATGCTGAGGATGTGAGTCCAAAATGTCGAGAAGCCTTGTCAGGATTTCTCAATCTGGATCGAGAAGTTCGAATTCGTTCCTCCCTCGGCTGGTTTTCTCTCTAGGTCGCCCTGGAGTGATGTTCACTTCGGGCTTGAGGAGGTGACGCTTGACGGCCAGTGAGCCGATCTTGATTTCTTCGTAAATATTCCATTTCTTTCTGTTGTGTCCGACTCTGGGTTCAAGGCCTTTTTCCTTTCGTCTCTTTCAACTTTAAAAGCTTAGGCGTGGATTCGCTGATCTTCAAGCCTTTGGACTCAATCAGACTCTATTTGTTTCTGAAGTTTGATCACGGTACTGTGTAGATCGACTGTTTCTAGTATTGGGTTGATCTTGTGGTTTCTCAGTGTACTAGAGGCACTTCAGAGATTCATGTTTGTCATCGGATGGTTTTAGATCACAGGTGGTAAAGAAAAGTGTTGTATTCCCACAGACGGTGCCAATTATAATGGCGTGTTTTTTGGGAGGATAATCTTCGTCAATACTTATAATAAGGATTATGCAATAATAAGCTTAAGCACACAGTATTTTACGTAGAAACTCAGTAAAGGCTGAGAAAAACTACGACCTCGATGAGGGTTCTGATAAAAAATTCAATAAGTTGCTAGTTATTACAATTGTTGTTTGGTAAGAAAGTTAGAATAAGTGAATAGTAGAGTTGTGGATTAGAATAACACATTCTCTGCCTGTATCTATGGTATATACATGCATTTTAATTACAAAAAGAAAAACAGTTTCCTATTTTGGGGTAATGGGCGAACTTCGTGGATCTCCCAACGGCTCTATTTGACCAAGCATAACGACTACTTTTAGTAGGTCGAGAACTGTGGTCGTAGACATGACATCTTCTTGAATGATGGAAAGTCTTCGACTAAGCTCATTTGGCTTCTCTTTGTTGAATCTGGGAAATATGCTACTACAGTGGCCTTGATGTTGCAGTTGTGCTTTGGGTCGATGAGAGAACAAGTGACGGGATGTTGTGTCGCGGAATTTGATGGTTATGGGTTTAGTGAAATATGGGAATTTCAGACAAGTGAGAAAAATTGTTCGATGAGATGCTTAAGAGAGATATTGTGAATTGGAATATGGTTTTGAATGGGTATTCGAACGTGAGGGAGATGAATGCGTTGAGAGGATGTCGGAGAGGAATGTTAGTTGGCTATGATTGTGGAGATGGCGAAGGTGTGTTTGATAAAATGCCCGTAAAGAACTTGGTTTATGCATTCATGGGGGTACACAGCAGATAAATTAGTTGTCAAAATTTTGGCTGCATGAATCATGGCAAAAGAGATTCAAAGGAGTACATTTCAGATTCGATTTAAAATGAGACCATCATGGGAACTCATTTACTATATTTTAGTATTAAAGTGAACTCTGGTGTCCATATTTCCCGTATGAAAACCTTAACTTGAGATACAGTGGAAAAAATAATGATTTAGAGAGGGTGGCTTCTCAATGCAATTTCTTTTTACTAAGCGATAAATTAAAAAAATTTGCTTTAGATGTTAGTAACCACGCAACGTATGCCATAGTAAGCGCGCAAATCACGCCTGGACGGGCGTGCAGCAACACTAGTAACTACAATCAGTACACATTGTTTAACTGTCACGGCTTCGAGAAGTTTTAACTTAATTGTGTCAAAATAGAATCCTTGTGCAGCAATATAACCAAGTGCTTGAACAAGATTTCCTGATAAACATCATTTCCTGCAGTGAATTAAAGATAACTAAGTGCTTTAGCCGCCCATTGATGTATTTCACTAAAGAAACATACATGTCGTTCAACCATGACTAAAATCAAGATATCCACATTGCTCAAAAGATACAAAAATTTGGCAGAAAAAACATATCCTCAAAATACTAGTAAACGTCGATAGTAAGTTTTAGACTATCATTTACAAAAACAGTGCGGCTCGTAGTCTTCATGTAAGAGGGCTGTCACATCATAGAAAATTATCCCATATAACTTTGAGGTTATCACGAAGCATGAACATTACGAGGCTTGGTTCCAAACTGCGATCCTACAAAACGTGAGAAAGGAAGGTCATGCAGCATTATCAAGCGGGAGATTAACCCAGAACTGTACTAAGAAAACCCATCAGCAGTGTTTTTTTTCCCAGAAGAATGTATAAACCCATCATAATTTTCAGAATTTAGACAGTGTTTTGTATTATTTTGTGAAAATGGTACAGGAACTTCGAAGTTCTACCACATAATAACTTTTGGTTATATGATACTATATCTATAACAAATTATGGAGTAAATAAACAGTTACCTCTATCTGCCTAGTGATTCCGATCATGTTCAAACTAACTTCCCCTGAAACTTCCCTAAATGAAGTCCTGAAATCAAATCGATCTGCATGCCTAACTTTAGTAGTGTGACAAACCCCAAAAACAGAATATCTCTCACCCAAAGACTCATTTCCAAAAGGCCATCTCAGCCCTCCCTCCACTTCAGGATCAATAATTGCAGATTTTATCAACTTTCTTAAGCTGTGCATGTCATCATCCTGGACAAAAAAAATATAAGAACATCATGATAACATGTGTCTATCAGTCGGCAAGTAAATGTATGATACATCAGAATAGATGTAAAAATTGCCTCTGAAAATGATTCCAAGAGAGAGGGGTCTAATCCCCTGGTGGTAGGAGTGTTGCCTACACCGCAGTATGCGTTTACAGGAAGAAAAAAAAAATGGGACTTAATAGTTGAACTCTAGTCCAGGATACTTACTAAACACAGCAAATACGAGCTCGCAGTCGTCAAGATCTTATTTGTAGATAACATCAGCCTAAGGTCGAGATTCCTATTGAGGCATGATATGTCCATTACCAGGCGACGGGTTCGGCTAACTTTCACCTGTAACATAAGAGAAAATACAGTTTAATGGACCGAACATAAATCTGGTAATGGATATTAGTACTTGATGGTGAATATAACACTTGCCTTATCGAGTTCAAGCTCTCGACTAACTTAGAAAATATTTGAATCTGATCGATTTTTTTCGATGACCTATATTAAATTAGAAAATATTTCACTACTGTGTAATAATCATAATAGCATCGCTAAATTAAGTAGAAATCAGAAGCGGTAAGTGAGATAAACACCTTCACATAATATAACTCTTTCTCCTCATTGAAATCAACTGCAATTTTTGGGACAACCCCACGGAGAATATATTCCACCTACGAGCTAGGCATAGTCGTATGAAATGATCGATTCACTTGATCCAAAGCTGCTTCAACACCGGAATTCTTGGTAATAGTATTTATAGCGGTAGAAGGGCTCCTGCATCAAATGAATGCCGAATTTAGAAAAAGCAAGGTTATAATACCATTTCTCTGAACAATCTCTCTCTTTCTACTTAATGAATTACCCGACTTTTTACTGAGTATAACCAGAACTAATTCCTTTAACGAGAATAACCCAACAGGCATTTTTTCTTCTTATTTGCAGACATTGCAAACCAGATTCACGTTATTTCTCTATTCATCAGTAAGAACACTACAGTTATTCCAGGGTTTTTTTTTACTCAAGTCCTGATGTTTATACGGATATTAGACTTGAGTCCCGTTGTTTAGCAAAAAAACAATCTTAGTCCTCGATTTGTAGCTTGACCCAGGTCAACTGCAATTGACTGCATTTGACCCAAATCAACAAATATTAAAGGTAACTTTGCCATTTTTGAATTTAAATTTAAAAAAAAATTAAATAATAAAACACAGCCTCAGGATACTTACCGTGCATTAATTGGACGATCCAATTTTCAAGTTTGATTTAGAACCAACAAATGAATGACACGTGTCAACAATTTTGAAATTTAAACAGCATCTCACGTAATTTGCACGTGTTGAACATAAAGGTATTTTAGTGTTTGTCAAACAATCGCCAGATTTGAACTGGGTCAACTGCAGTCTGGGTCAAACTGTAAATTGAGGACTAAAATTACTTTTTTGCTAGACAGCGAGACTTAAGTTTAATATCCATATAAATATCATGACATAAGTCAATTTATCTCGATTAGTTCAATTAAGAGTAGAGATAATCATATCAGAATAGACTCCCCTTGTGGGGTATTTAATCAGGGTATTCTTTTAGCATAACATCTTTGTTTATTATGAATGAAGCTTCAAATAGAAACACGGCTAAGCGCCTTCAATGGAAGATTTCAAAACCAACAATAACATATGCAATCACATTCTAACCATTTAGTATTTCAAAATCCAAAATTAAGAAACAAGAAAACTTACCCATGAAAAAGAACTTTACCAAACCTCGCAACAAAAACAGGCTTCAATACTTCTTGGCACTCTCCCGAACACATTTCGCTTCTCAACTGCTCAATAGACGCTAGTAAATTCAATTGTATCTTCTCAGCTATATGAACCCATGGTGGAATCTTCATACAACTCACATCTGCATAACAAAAACACAATAATAATAAATATCACTCCATATCCTCAAATGCAAAATTATCCCTAATGTAAACAACCAGAATATGCGTAACTATATATTGTACCTTTTGTAGATGGGTGATTATTAAACACCAAAACGAATGATTCCTTCCTTTATTCAGCAACCCATGGGGGACATTACTTAAGCGATACCAGCTTGAGAGATATCGGGCCACAGAGCTGATCATCATCATCAGTTGAGCAAAATATAAACCATTTGTTAAAGCTAATATCTCTAGCAAAGATACGTCGAACTTGAGGATTCTTCCTTCCATCTTTATTTGAGTTTCTCTGATGCTTAAGAGGAAAAAATGCAGGTTGAAGTGAAGGTGATCTCTCTTGTTCCTTTGAGTGTCGCTTGTGGGAAGGGATATAGACCATTAGAGAAGAAGAAGAAGAGAAGAAGAGCATTGGACTGTAAGTGCCAAAAGTACAAATATATATGCGTTTGCCTTGAAAACTGAAAAGGCGCCAATGTGTTAGTTGGGCTGGGCCTATTGGATTACTTTGGAGTTGGGGAGTATTCGGTACTCTGTTGGGGCCTTGGGGCCAAGGTTGATGCAAAATCCGCGAATCTTTCCTCAAGTGCTCTCAACTTTCAGCCAGATATGTTGTAGATATACGTACGCTCTATTTAGTTCGCTGCACTAGTTGACACGGACCAACTTAGCACAAGCTTGGTACGTACGGCACTCGAGGCACCTGCCTCAAGTAAGCCTAATTATTCGTTTTTTTTCAATCGTCTTAAGAACACAATATCACATAAGCTCGCATCAAATTAAAACAACACAAACACTATACAAAGGGTCTTTAAAAGCATCATTTCATTCATTTATCAACAACAAATTACAAAGCTTTTTTTCCTTCTTGGATGTATCGGAGTCAAGTCCTCTACATATATAGCTACTAAGTAAATGACTAAGAACCAAAAGGAAACATCAAAGTTGGAGACGAAGCGTACTCCCCCTTTTGCCTAACCTAAGCTTTACAAAATAAATAAAAATTTATACATGGCTTTATTACATCATAAAGCTACTCTGTACAAAATTTGGGCTTGATCGGACCAAGGCGTCACACTCTCTCCCACTTAGCTTGGAGACGCCTTCGTCGATTTCTTTTTCTTCTTCCACCTCTGCCTGCTCTCTTTCCTCTCTTGCTTGACCTCAATCTTCCTGAGTCGGACCAGAAGGAGATGAGAATCTTGGTGCTCCCAACTGGCCTCTATTTCTGGTAGGTCCTTCCACTTTACTAGGTACTCGTAGACTTCCTCCTTGGTGTCCGGGTCAACATGGGTTACCTTGTACGCAAGAACCCTCTCTGGAACTTGGACAGGGTTGACTGGCTTGTGAGGAACCTGAAGCCTGACGGTACTTCTGCTTGGAACTTCCTTGTCTTGGTGGTAAGGCTTTAGGGACTGGCATGGAACACTGGATGGATGAAACGAAGGTGGTGTGGCAGCTGAAGCTTGTAAGAAACCTTCCCAACTTTGCCAATGATCGGCATTAGACCGATATACTTGGGTACCAGGCCTTGGTGTACTTTGTTACCTCGATGCTTGAGGTGAGATTTCTTGATCAGAACAAGGTCTCCCACTTGGAAAGGATCTGGTCGTCTCTTCTGATCTGTCCACTTCTTCATTCTGGCAGACGCTTTTTCAAAATAGGCCTGAAAAATATCAGTATTTCTCTGCCATTCTCTTGCAAACTGGTAGGCACTCGGAACGCTTCCTTTGTAACCGGAGACCACCGTGAGCGGTGTGGGGAGCTGTTATACCAATAGTATCTCAGAGGGACTTTTGTTGGTTGAGGAACTCTTCTGTAGATTAAAGCAAAACTGTGCTACATCCAGGAGTTCGGCCCAGTTCTTCTTGTTCGCCCTGACGAAGTGCCGGAGGTATTCTTCCAACATTGTATTAAAGAGTTCAGTCTGACCATCTGACTGCGGGTGGTTACTGGTTGAGAAGTTGAGAGTGGATCCTAGTAATTTGAACACTTTCCTCCAAAATTTCCCAGTAAATCTTGGATCTCTGTCACTGACAATGTCCCGCAGCACGCCCCAATACATAACAACGTGCTTCACAAAGAGATGCGCTGCTTTATCTGTCGTGCAAATAATCGGGGCTGGAATGAACGTCGCATACTTAGAGAATCTGTCAATGATCACGAGTATGGAATCATATCCTTTAGTCTTAGGTAACCCAAAGATAAAGTCCAAAGAGATGCTTTCCCAAGGTCGTGTTGGTACAGGAAGTGGTTCAAGCTCTCCCAGCAGCAAGTCACAATCCACTTTGTCTTGCTAGAAAATGTGACAAGTCCGCGTATGCTCCATCACTTTGTTTTGATCATTGGGCCAATGGTAACCTCTGTGCAGCAAGGATAGTGTTCTTTGCCAACCTGGATGGCCTGCTCAATGAGTATCATGGTACTCCTTTATCAGCTCCCGTCTGAGTCTTGCAAACCGAGGAACATAAATCCGTTGTACCTTCGTATATAAAGGACCATCTTCTACCCAAAACTGATTTGTCTTCCCCTATTTTACCAAGTTAATGATGGCCTGGGTCTGAGGATCCACTACCAACCCTTCGCAGATTCTTTCTTGGAGAGTATTGGTAACATAAGAGTGAGACTGTTCGGCGGCTATAGAGGTGGCCGCTAGTTCAGCTTTACGGCTCAACGCATCCGGTACATTGTTCATCCTTCCTGGATTGTGCTCGAGCTCTAAATTAAACTCTGCTAGAAAATTTTGCCAACGAGCCTGCTTCGAGGTTAACTTCTTTTGAGTAAGGAAATGACTTGTCGTACTGTTATCGGTCTTCACCAAAACCTTCATTCCCATCAGATAGTGTCGCCATACTCGCAGACAATGCACAATAGCTAGGAGTTCCTTCTGTTGGGCTGAATACCTCCTCTCTGTGTCATCCAGCTTCCTGCTTTCATATGCCACCGCTGATAGAAAAATCAGACGCATCGGTAAGTACCTCAAACGGCTTGGTAATATCTGGCAAGGCTAAGACTGGATTGTTAATCACCACATACTTCAGATCGTAGAAGGCTGCCTGACATTTCTCAGACCATGACCAAGATAAGTCCTTCTTGAGAAGATCTATATGGGGTATCGCGGGTCTTCGAATATCCTTCGATGAACTTGCGGTAGTAGTTAACGAGGCCAAGAAAGGAACAAAGTCTATAACCTTTATAGGAGCTTTCCACTCCTCAATAGCGCAGACCTTCCCCATATTCATACGGATCTGTCCTCCACCAATAATGTATCCAAGAAACATAATTTGTTCCTAGGCAAACGAGCATTTCTCCAACTTTACATAGAGCTGGTTCTATCGTAGGACTTGGAATACCAGGCGAAGAGGCTCAAGATGCTCTTCCATAGTGCGGCTGTAGATAACAATATCATCCAGATACACCACCACAAACTTGTCGATATATTTCTAGAAGAGCTCATTCACAAAAGTACAGAAAGTTACAAGAGCGTTGGTCAGGCCGAATGGCATGACAAGAAATTCATATGCCCCATACCGAGTGGAACAAGCCGTCTTCGATTCATCCCCGGCAACAATCCTGACCTGATAGTAACCCGATCTCAAATCAAGTTTAGAAAAGTACTTCGCAGATGTAAGCTTGTCGAATAAGTCGGCAATGAGCGGTATTGGATACTTGTTCTTCACCGTTACCTTCAGGGCTCGATAGTCGATACATAATTGCAGACTTTCATCTTGTTTCTTCTAAAATAAGACCGGGGCACCATATGGTTCCTTCGAGAAGCGAATAAAGCCTGATTCCAATAGTCCATCTAGCTATTTCCAAAGCTCTGCTAGTCAGGCGGACTCATTTTATATGGTCTTTTGGCAGGAGACTTGGTTCTAGGGACTAACTCAATCTGATGATCGATAGGCCTCCGGGGAAGTAACACCTTTGGAAGTTCCTTTGGCATCACATCCTTAAACTCAGTAAGCACCCAGGAGACTTCCGTAGATACGGCACAGTGAATCTGATCATCTGGCTTTAGCCGTAAGGTAGCAAGGTAACTCAACTCCCATCGCTTCAGTCC
Organism: Kingdonia uniflora; assembly: GCA_014058105.1. NCBI lineage: Eukaryota > Viridiplantae > Streptophyta > Magnoliopsida > Ranunculales > Circaeasteraceae > Kingdonia > Kingdonia uniflora. The sequence goes on along the minus strand of JACGCM010002399.1, from coordinate 1,687,193 downwards.
CTTCTCCAACTGAAGAGCTGATAAGAGTCTGCTCTCATCTCTATACGTTGACATCTGTATGATTGAGGGATTATCGTCAAAAATCCCCAAGGAATTGACGAACGGCATCGGCACTACTTTATGGTAGCGGAGAAAGTCTATTCCCAAGATAATCTTGAAATCATCCAATGTCACTGCGAGAAGGTTAACTTTTCTACACCACTATCCCATCTTAACTGGAACCAACTTGGCAACACCATATATCAGTATCGCAGCAGAGTTGACAGCTTTCATCCGGCTAGAATCTTTCACCAAACGCAGTCCCAAACGGTTCGCCTCTTGAATAGAGATAAAACTATGGGTAGCACCTGTATCGACCATCGCCAAAGTGCTCCACCCATTAATACTGAGGTCCACGTACATGAGTCCCTTCTTAGGATTAATCTCTGGCAACTGAGTGGTCGCGGTATTACACAAGTAAAGAGAACTTATATGAATTTCACCGCTATCATTTCCCTGAGTGGTGTCATCGGCTTGGTCTCCTTGCAATCCCCTTAGAGCATTCAGGGCCATCTTCTGAGGATACTGATAAGCTTTGTGATTCCTTCCACAAAGAAAATACTTTAAGTTCCCAGGATGCCCTTGAAACCTGGACGAGGAGGAAGCGCCACCATTGTTACGTGGCCTATGGTACTCCCTCCCGGTATTGGAACTCGAGGCACCACCTGTAGTTTCTCCCCCACTTCTGCTCTGGCCTTGACCTTGGTCTCCCCCACTTCTAGCTTTGTATCCCCCATTCTTGCCCTTATTATAATTATAGGAGGATCCCATTCTTTATTGTGACTGGGAACTAGACTGAGACTGAGCCGGTCAACGCTCACCTTGCATAGGAGTGTAGTCGTTGATACGCTCAGCAGAGGTCATTGTGGAGGCCAAATCTTGAACCTGTTGCCTTTGCAATTCATTCTGGAACCATGGTTTCAGACCTTCCAAGAAACAAAACAACTTATCCTTTTCAGACATGTCGCAGATATCTAACACCAGAGCAGAGAACCGCTTCACATACTCACGGATGTTGCCGGTCTGCTTTAGTTGCCTAAAACTCCTCTGAGCAATGAACTCAACATTCTCGGGTAAGAACTGATTCTTTAGCTCTTTCTTCAAGTCATCCCACGTTCCAATAGTACAGTGACCGCACTAGATATCATCATACTTGGTGCGCCACCATAGTTTAGCATCATCGACGAGGTACATGGTTGCCATCGACACCTTTGCACCTTCGCTATCAGGCCTGACCACATTGAAGTACGTCTCCATATCAAAGAGGAAGTTCTCAACCTCCTTTGCATCCCTTGTTCCCTCGTATACCTTGGGTTCGGGGACTTTGATCCTGGGCTGTTCTATTCCGCCGCCCAAAGGTGCTGGTTCACCATTTTCAGCAACCTTAAGTAGGAGATTTACCTTCGAAGAAAGTTCAGCCACCTGATCCAGAAGAGTAGCCATATTCCCTTCAACTACTCCTTCTAGCGTAATTAGACGTTCGCCCATATGGGCCTGATCGTCTGAGAACCCGTCTAATCGTTCCTCCAAAGACGTTACTTGATTGATAATACCACTTAGAGCTTGCATCTTTTCCTCTAATTGGTCCAACCGCGTTCCGGTATTCAAGGGCCTGGGATTGACAGGTGGTCCTGCCACATGCAGAGCAAGGACCTGGGTGGGGTCGGTAGCATTCGGACCCTCCGCCATAGCAACAAGATCGCTCCCTACACCAATGTTAGCTCAGACACCAACTGAAACAGACCAAGTTAACTCAAGCTTGGTACATGCGGCACTCGAGGCATCTGCCTCAAGTAAGCCTAATTATTCATCTATTTTCAATCGTCTTAAGAACACAATATCACATAAGCTCGCATCAAATTAAAGGAACACAAACACTGTACAAAGGGTCTTTAAAAGCATCATTTCATTCATTTATCAACAACAAATTACAAAGCTTCTTTTCCTTCTTGGTTGCATCAGAGTCAAGTCCTCTACATATATAGTTACTAAGTAAATGACTAAGAACCAAAAGGAAACATCAAAGTTTGAGACGAAGCGTACTCCCCCTTTTGCCTAACCTAAGCTTTACAAAAATAAATGAAAATTTATACATGGCTTTATTACATCATAAAGCTACTATGTACAAAATTTGGGCTTGATCGGACCAAAGCGTCACACTCTCTCCCACTTAGCTTAGAGACGCCCTCGTCGATTTCTTCTTCTTCTTCCACCTCTGCCTGTTCACTTTCCTCTCTTTCTTAGCCTCAATCTTCCTGAGTCAGACCAGAAGGGGATGAGAATCTTGGTGCTCCCAACTGGCCTCTATTTCTGGTAGGTCCTTCCACTTTACTAAATGCTCGTAAACTTCCTCCTTGGTGTCCGGGTCAACATGGGTTACACTGTGCGCAAGAACACTCTCTAGAACTTGAACTGGGTTGACTTGCATGTAAGGAACCTGAGGTATAATGGTACTTTTGCTTGGATCTTCCTTATCTTGGTGGTAAGGCTTTAGGGAACTGGCATGGAACACTGGATGGATGAAACAAAGGTGGCATGGCAGATGAAGCTTGTAAGAAACCTTGATCAGCATTGGACCGATATACTTGGGAACCAGGCCTTGGTGTACTCTGTCACCTCGATGCTTGAGGTGAGATTTCTTGATCAGAATAAGGTCCCCCATTTGGAAAGGATCTGGTCGTCTCATCTGATCTGCCCACTTCTTCATTCTGGCAAACGTTTTTTCCAAATAGGCCCGAGCAATATTAGTATTTCTCTGCCATTCCCTTACAAACTGGTAGGCACTCGAAACGCTTTCTTTGTAACCGGAGACCACCGTGAGTGGTGTGAGGGGCTGCTATCCCAATAGTATCTTAGAGGGACTCTTGTTTGTTGAGGAAATCTTCTATAGATTAAAGCAAAACTGTGCTACATCCAGGAGTTCGGCCCAGTTCTTCTTGTTCGCCCTGATGAAGTGCCGGAGGTATTCTTCCAACATTGTATTGAAGCATCCAGTCTGACCATCTTACTACGGGTGGTTCCTGGTTGAGAAGTTGAGAGTGGATTCTAGTAATCTGAACACTTCCCTCCAAAAATTCCCAGCAAATCTCTGATCTCTGTCACTGACAATGTCCTGCGGCACGCCCCAATACATAACAACGTGCTTCACAAAGAGATGCGCTATTTTATCTATCGTACAAATAATCGGAGCTGGAATGAACGTTGCATACTTAGATAATCTTTCAATGATCACGAGTATGGAACCATATCCTTTAGTCTTATGTAACCCAGAGATAAAGTCCAGAGAGACGCTTCCCCAAGGTCGTGTTACAACAGGAAGAGGTTCAACCTGTCACAGCGGCAAGTCACGATCCACTTTGTCTTGCTGGAAAATGTGGCAAGTTCGCGTATACTCCATCACTTCATTTTGATCATTGGGCCAATAGTAACCTCTGTGCAACAAGGATAGTGTTCTCTACCAACCTAGATAAAATTTTGATCATTGTGGTTATAATTTTGCCACCTCATAGGAGAGAGGGGTTTAAAAAATAAGAATGGGCAGACGCCTATACCAAGGGTGCCCATATTTTTAAGATAAGAAGTTGAGTTTTTAAACCAAAAGTATGCATTATTTTATTGAGGGCGCCCATTGGAAAGTTACGCGCCTTTACGATAGGCGCCTATAGCGAATGAAGGTTTTTCCCAGAGTGTGCGATTTTTTTTCTTTTCTTCTGTCGAGTGGGAGCGGGAATTTTCATTTCTACTCGCCTGTTGAATGGGATTTAAGGGGTGAGTATAATAATTTCCACTCCCACTAACCTCTATTGGAGATACTCTAACTATTCAACAAAAGTGGCATGCCAATACAATAATCACTACATAAAACATTACTTACACCGTTTAATATTTCGAGAAGATTGAATTTTTAAGCAGTCAAACAAATATAACTTTTATGGTCACAAGGCTCACAACACTATTTTTAAAGATCTATATTAAAAGGTTTTATTTGTCTCATTTCATGTTTGTGGAGTCTCGTGGTTGTCTCAGTCGAAGACACTGAGAAAATGAAGATCACTGGACAGGAGTTAAGTAGAACTCACTGATAAAGGGATGGGCTTTTATATGTAATTGTCGTTCGAATGATTTTTATTGTCGTTCGAACGAGTTGACATGTCCCCTGAAAATTTTGCCCATAGACAATTTTCGTTCGAACGTGTTTCGTGTCATTTGAACGAGTTGACATGTCTCCTAGAAATTTGGCCCATAGACAATTTTTGTTCGAACGAGTTGACATGTCCCCTGGAAATTTTGACCATAGACAATTGTCATTCAAACGAGCCTTCTTGTCGTTCGAACGAATTGTCAACTTTCGAGGGTTTTGGACCAAATTAGTAGTAAGTCGTTCGAACGACATTAGGTCTCGTTCGAACAATTCTCGAGAGAATTTGGTTTACTATTTAAGCAAACCCTGTTTCTTTTTCTCTCCCACTTTTTTTGATTTTGGAAAAATGTTTATTTTTCAAAATGCTCCAACTTCTTTATCAAAGAGTATAAATTTAAGATTAATCAAACATCTTCTAATCCTGAGATTGATGTTGAGTTAGTTTTATAATACTTCCTACATATTCAAGAAGAGTGATTCATGGTGTGAGATCGAGAAAGGTTGTTGCGAGAATAGGAGAAGATTCTTGGTGTGGGATCTAGAAGGGCTATTGCGATAACAGAAGAAGATTGGGCGTAGAGCTTTAGTCAGAAGAGAGATAATCATGAGACGAGGTTATCGAGTTTGTAAGTGTAATTCATATTAAACTCTTTTTGATTAGTAGATTTTTGGTTGTTGATTTCATCGACAGTGAACGGTGGTTATTCTCCCGTGTAGAGAGTTTCCACAGGGTGAACAATTGCTTGTGTCTTTTAATTCCTTGTCTTTACTTTTGATTGTTTTTGTTTAATCCTAGATCATTAATTGATAGGAATTGTTCTGACCTAATTTATCGAAATACATTAAATACGAGCTTATAGAACTTCAATTGGTATTAAAGCAGAATCGTTTGTAGGCTTTATATCCTGAGCGGTGATCTTGTTTACATGCTTACTCAATTTAATGGGTTCTAAAAATTTTGGAGGTCCTATAAATCGTCCACCACTCTTTGATGGCGCAAACTTTCCTTACTGGAATGTTTGAATGATTTCCATCTTGTAATCCATGGGAAAAGATGTCTGAATTTCCATTGAAGATGGATGGGTGCCCTCGACTGTTATTCGGGGTGAACCAGCAATTGCTGAAGAAGTTTCTAAACCTAGAAATCAATGGACCAAGGAAGAAAAATAAACATTTGGGTATAATTCTAAAGGTCTTAATGTTATATTTAATGCACTGAGTCAAAGTGAGTATAGGCACATATCTGCGTGTACCACTTCGAAAGGAGCTTGGGACATCTTAATGCGCACTCACGAATGTGATGATACGGTTAAAGAAAGTAAACTACAAATACTCACATCCCAATTTGAAAACATCCGGAGGAGTGAGGATGAGTCCTTTAGTGTGTTTTCTGCCAGACTTAGCAATATTGTCAACACTAGTTCTTCTTTAGGAGCTGGATACACCAATGTTCAAATAGTACGTAAAATTCTAAGATCTTTTCCTAAGAGTTTTAGATCCAGACGTGATGCTATATAGGAAGCAAAAAATCATAAGACCATGAAACCTGACACACTTGCTGGAAAAATTACATACGTTAAAAATTGAAATGGAAATGGAAAACCCTAAGAAGAATAAGAGTGTGGCATTTAAGTCTTCCTCCAACTCTTCATCTTCTCAGGGAACCAGAGATATTGACAACTACTGTGTCTCTAACAATGATGAGGAACTTGACTTTGACTCTCAGATTGTTCTTATAAGCCAACAATTTAGAAAACTTTTGAAAAATAGGCAATTTGAGAAACAAAGGCAAAATGTGAATTACAAGTCTCATCCTCATGACTGTGTTAAGTCTTATGACAAACAAACTAACTCAAGTACTCCTTCTCACAATGACTCTGATCAAGATCTTAATAAGGTTGAATGCTATAGATGTCACAAGTATGATCACTATGCTTACAGCTGTCCCACTAAGAGTTCTAATAGCAATCAGAAAGCTATGAACATTACTGTTACATGGGATAATAGTGATGATGACACTAATGACTATGATGATCCCTTCCTAAGAGGAAATTGTGTGAGAACTCGCACTACTGTTATTTCCTTAAGTGGTGACCACTTTGATGTGTTTGTACTTGAAACTGACGAAGATGATCATAAGGACTATGAAAGTGATAATTGTGTGGAGCCTAGTCTTGAAGATTTGTACTCTCAACTTGCTTCTCAGCTCGAGAAACTTAAGAATGAAAAACAATCTCTTACTGTCCAACTTAAGACATGTGAAGAGGACAAACTCATTGATATGGAAAAGGTGAAATTGGGGAAAATAGAAATTAAAAAACTTAAACTTGATTTGACCTCTATACAATAAAACCTTGAAGCATTTTATCATGGAGCTAAAAATATTGACAAAATACTAAGTATGAGCAAAAATGGATCTGACAAAAGAAGATTAGGATTTGATGAGCAAAACGTCAAGTTTACCGCATCTCAAGTCACTAAGTTTGTCAAAGCTACTTCAGTTCCATATTTTTCCAAACCTAGTATTATTGATGCTCCTCATAGGCAGACTGAGTAGCTTTTTGTCTTTCATGTATTTTATTGTGAGGCTTGTGGTCGAAAGAGTCATCTTGCTCCTTATTGTAGATATGTTCCTCAATTCCGTGGTAGGAATAATCTACATTTAGAAAGAGGGAAACCTCATCGATCATATGCCCAATCATTTGCTAACTTTTTTTCTGCCCAAAAGTCTTTTAATGGTTTTAAGAATATGACTCAAGCAACATAAGAATGAAAGAAAGTGAGATCTGTTTGGGTCCAGAAGAAGGACCTTCTACCACAATTACGGTCCAATGTTGCAGTGATGGCTCTAAATGCATTTAATTCTATACAGCGGTATGTAGATAGTGGATGCTCTCGGCACATGACAGGGGATGCTACACGTCTGAATAATATCATAGATATTCAAGGAGGCGATGTTTCTTTTGGTAGAGGGATGAGTAGAAAGATTGCAGGAAAGGGGAGTGTATAAGGAATTGGGTTCCCGATAATTAATAATGTTCTCTATGTCAAAGGACTTACTACAAATCTTCTGAGTGTGAGTCACTTATATGACGCGGACAACACAGTAACATTCGACAAGAAAACTTGTTGTATCTTTGATAATACCAGGAAATGCATTGTGACTACTGATAGAACTTTGGACAATTGCTATGCTGTATCGCAAAATGAGATATCATGTAAAGCTGCTAAGACAAGTGATGTAGAACTTTGGCACCAACGGTTAGGACATATGAACTTCAGCGATCTGGCAAAGATTACAAGTAAGGAAATAGTTCGAGGGGTTCCAAAACTATGCAAGCTAACCGATGCAGTGTATGGACCATGTCAAATTAGAAAGTAAACCAAGAGTTCGCACAAAAAATCTACCACCATTGCCACTACACAAGTTCTGGAGTTAATTCATATGGACTTGATGGGTCTTATGAGAGTGAGTACTTTGGGTGGAAAGAAGTACATTTTGGTTATGGTTGATAATTTTTCACGATTTACCAGGATTGCACCATTAAAACAAAAGTCGAACACATTTGAAGAATTTCATGTTATAGCCCTGCGAATACAAAATGAGAAAGATAATTCTATTGACAAAATTTGAAGTGATCGTGGAGGAGAGTTCAAGGACACTGATGTGATTGAGTACTGTAAAGAGAATGGGATCAAACATAAATTTTCAGTACCAATCACACCACGACAAAACGGAGTAGCAGAATGTAAGAACTGAGTTCTGCAGGAAATGGGGTGGGTATTACTTTATGGAAAGAATGTTCCTAATCACTTTTGGGGAGAAGCTATTCATACCTCGTGTCACATTATCAACAGAGTTTATCTGCGTCCTCTTACACTTAACACGCCGTATGAACTCTGGTTTGGTAAAAGGTCAAACTTGAAATACTTTCGTGTGTTTGGAAGTAAGTGTTATGCCACTTGTGATCGGGAGAACATTGGAAAATTTGATGCCTGAAGTGATGAAGGTATTTTACTGGGATATGCCACAAACAGTAGGGCTTATCGTGTTTACAACTTGAAGAACAAAATGGTCATGGAGTTGATTAATGTGGTAGTTGACTACTCGACAGTTCTTGGACAAACAGATGATAGAGATTGCAATGTTTAAGAAGATTCCCTATCAACCTCATCTATTGTGACACATGATGCTCAAGAAGAACCTCACGTTGAAGCTCCTACAACATCTTCGGGGGAAATTTTTGCACCAAATGCTACTGTCCGTACTAATCCACCTCGAAATTGTGGTGCTCCTAGATACCATGATGATTATGAATGTTCTACACTTCATGAGTCCGCTTGGTGTGTAGGGCATCATTGTTCTACGTTATATGAGATAGCGGAGAGTGTGTGTTATGCGTCCATCACTGAGCCGACCAACATAAAAGATGCCTTATCTTATGAATATTCGATTAACACCATACAAGATGAGCTCACTGAATTCAAGTGACAAAATGTGTGGGACTTAGTATCACGACCGGGAAATACAAATATCATTGGCACTAAGTAGATTTATAAGAACAAGTTTGATGAGAGCGATGATATTGTCCAAAACAAAGCAAGTTTGGTAGCTCAGGGATACAATCAAATAAAAGGGGTGGATGTAGAAGAAACTTTTGCTCCCACAGCTAGACTTAAATCTATTTGGATGTTTTTGGCTTTTGCTTGTCACAAAAAATTTAAGCTTTATCAGATGGATATGAAAAGTGCGTTCTTGAATGGGCTACTAGAGGAAGAAGTGTATGTAGCTCAACCAAAAGGGTTTGAAGATCCTCATCATCCGGAGCATGTTTATCGTTTGAAGAAAATACTTTATGGCCCAAAACATGCTCCTCGAGCATGGTATGATAGACTTTCAAACTTTCTACTTTGAAAGGGGTTCATTCGAGAGAGAGTTGATAAGATATTGTTTATTCAGCGGGAAGGAGATGAAATTCTTATTGCTCAGATTTATGTGGATGATATTGTTTTTGGATCAATGTCAGACTCTCGAGTCAAGTATTCAACGAGTTAATGGGAAGAAAGTTTGAGATAAGCATGGTTGGAGAATTGACCTACTTCTTATGTCTTCAAATCAAACAATAGGAGGATGGCATCTTTGTTTCTCAATCTAAATATGCTAAGGATATTGTCAAAAAGTTTGGTCTTGATTCCTCAAAATATGCAAGGACACCAATGAGCACTACCACAAAATTGAGTAAGGACTCTGCAAGTACTGATGTGGATCAAAAGATGTATAGGAGCATGATAGGAAGCTTGTTGTATCTTATAGCTAGTCGTCCAGACATTGTGTTCAGTGTTTGCATATGTGCACATTATCAGGCAAGTCCTAAGGAGTCCCATTTACACGCCGCTAAATGGATTATTCGATGTGTCTGGGACTTATGAGTTTGGATTATGGTATACTCAAAACACTACATCTGAAATTATTGGATACTCAGATGCTAATTGGGCCAGGAATTTTGATGAAAGGAAGAGTACTTTTGGGGGATGTTACTACATTGGGAACAATCTCGTTGCATGGCAAAGTAAGAAACAGAATTACATTTCACAGTTTACTGCAGAGGCAGAGTATATTGCTGCGGGAAGTTGTAGTACTTAACTAGTCTGGATAAAGCAATGTTACATGATTACAAGCTAAATCAGGGAGTAATGTCACTTTATTATGATAATACAAGTGCAATCAACATTTCCAAGAAGCCTAAAAAACATTCGAGGACCAAACACATTGACGTACGATATCACTTCATTCGAGACCTTGTTGAGCGGAAGATTGTAATTGTGGAGTATGTTTATACGGAGAACCAACTTGCTGATCTCTTCACCAAACCTTTTGATGTTATTCGGTTTGAAAATATTCGATGCGCTATTGGTGTCTGTTCCATTTCCTAAATCTCTCAGGTCTATTTGTTTGTAGTGTCACTATCTTGTGGACATCGTCAGGTATGTGTCGTGTCTTTTACTCTTACTGGTTATCTCCCCTATTTTTTCTCTACACTTAGCCTATCGCAGCTTTGAATATGCATGTATGGAAATTATTTACGCGTTATATATTCATTTAATGCTTGAGTTACTTGGTATCACTTATTCATCACGAGGTCCAACTGTCCCTGACTCTAGGTGTAAGTGGAAATCTTGGGGGTAAATGCAGAGACTTCATTACCTAATATTATGTGAGGATCTAACCTTTTGTTCAAGCGTTGAGTGTTATTAAATAAAATTTTTCCCGCAAAATTACACTTTGTTTATGATCTCATTATTTTATGCATTAGTCGATTGTTAGTAGTGATATTTAACTCAACTTAAAATACTAGAACATTTTCTCTACTTGATTCGAGGCAAAACGAGATATTATATAAGTCTCAGGACATGATTTTAGGCATTTTTATTTGCTCCTGTTTTGACCTTTTAGCATCAAACCCAAATCGTTAATTCACTTACTACCCGTTGAGCCTAAAATAAGTCATTTCTTTGTATACGCCAAATTCTTTATTAAACCGTTTGTTCTGAGGACAGGAAGTGATAAAATTTGAAGGATGATGTGTGTATGAGTGTTGCTTAGGAGAATGTTGTGTTACAACAAAGTATAAATTCAATTAGTGCCAGAAGATCGAGTATATATGAAAAAAGAAGAAGGAGGTGTGTTGATAGAAACAATGGAGGTGGAAGTTATTTTTGTCCTCAGAATGCCAGCAAAATACCTATTTCATCACTAGCCTACCTTTGCCTTCATGTCAACCTTAAAAATCCTAGTTGATTTTAAGTCTAATACAATCGATTTAGTGGAGATGATAGTTTGAAAATCTATGGTACTTAACTTGACACCACCAAATACAATTGATATTCCTTCCATGAGATCTTCAGTAAAATAGCACCGCTTTCTTGGATTATGAATTTTTTAACTTCATTACTCATATTCATATTTCCTTAGAGTGATACCTAGTAAATTCTCAGTGATTTTGAGTGACCAACCATGAGAGGCGTAAGTTGAATCATATTTCCAATATAGTGCTCTTCATATGCCTAATTTTTAGGACCTTGTTTGGACTACACACACACACACATCGAGTTCTTTTGCATTATTTAGTTTATAGCTCAATAATATTCTCTCTATTGCGTATTCGTTGTGCTTATAGATATGACTCTGCATATTTTGAGAAGGAGTGTGTCTGTTAGTTCGGTATTTCTCTTGCTCACTTTGTTTGTCTGTGGCTACTCAGTGATTTTGGGTGAGCTTGTGCCTTGTATCATCCATTTCCAAGCTGCAGTGTATTTTTTTTAAAAGATTATGTTTCGTTCAAACTACTTATAAAGTCGTTCGAACGAGTTTTGGATTTGGTTGTCTTCCCTGCGTCTGTTTGGTTGCTCAAAAACAAATTTGGTTTCTTTTTTTTCTCACTCTTTCCCTCTCTCAATTCCCCCTAGTTAATTACCACTCGAATATCACTTCATTTATTCTTGTCATTACTGTTCTACTTCCAATTTCATAGTTTGGGGTTCCAATTTCATTCGTGTTCGCGGCATGTTCAACCTAGGGTTTTTACAACTTCGAATTCAGGGTTGGTTCTTCTTGTCTCTCTCTCTCTCTTTTGCTCTATGCGAGTTGGGTCTCGTTGAATTCTCCCTTCGTTGTTAATCGGACTGTGCATTGGTTGTTAAATTGGGTCGGAATTGGTTTGTGTTATTACTGTTGTTTGGATAATTGTTTAATTGACTGGGTCGGAATTGCTTGTATTACTGTATTGTGGGGTTGCATTTTTAGTGTTTGTAGGGGGTATTTTGTGTATGATTGTTTGGTTGCATTACTGAGTATAATTGGAGAAGAATTGGGGGATTGGAGTTTGGGTTGTTTACTGCTTGGGTTTGGTGGTGTGAAGCTTTGGGTTTGTTTCTTGCAGGTATTGAGTTGGTTATAGACCTGTGATTGTTGCTTGAGTAGTTATCTGCAGATAACTTTTCATCTTTGCTTAAATGGCACCAAAGCAAGGGGTCAGAAATAAGAGGCCACGCCCCAACGATACAGGTATTCTTGATGGCTAGAGGGTTGGTGATAACCCAGTATATTGAGTCACTGAAAAAGGCTTTAAAGATCGCCCAATTGTGAAAAAATAAGTTTTCGACATCAAAAGTGTTTCTGAAATTAATGAAGGCTATGCACGGGTGTTTGTAAAATTTAAAGCAATAAATTGGACCAAGATTCTTACTCCTTTTGGAAAGGTATACCCGAAGATTGTTCGATTGTTCTATGCTTCTCAGCAACTTGAGCATATCCATAATCTGTCTAGTCAAACTTTCTCCGTCACTATTGATGGCACCGAGTACAAAGTCACTAGGGACTGTCTCTATGCTATTTTGGGTTTTCATCCCTCTTAGTACATTATGTTTTCGAGGTGTATTTGGCCAGCATCGTATTATCTCTGTCCTGCTGCTACTTCTGAGGGGGAGTTTTATGGGGATGGGGTTCCTATTCTTCTAGAGCTACATACTATGGATATTGACATCACGGCTCAGCATAGTTTATATACTAGATCGGGTATTGCTTCCCGAAAGATGTTAGATGATGAGTCTCGTCTCGTACATAGCATAGCTATTACGAATATTATTCTGCGATCTCAAAAGAATGAACTCTCTGAGCGGATAAAGGTTTTTCTCTATGCCTTCAAGAATGATATTGAGATAGATCTACCTAATATCATCATTGTGGAGATGATTGGTGCAAGTGCCAAAACGACAACTTGGAGTTCATTACCATTTGCTTGACTTGTTATGGCAATTCTTACTGCTGCTGGCTACAAGGTGTTTCCTAATAAACCTGAGGATACCAAAACTGAAAAATTAGATGCGAGTAACAGTCATAAGAGTGTATCCCATCTTTCTCCTGTGTTACCTTCTGAGCCTGCTCCTCCAGGTGAGCACATAGGTTCTTCTAGCTCAGTTGCACAGCCTCAGGAGGTGTTTTCTCTTCAGAGTATTGGGAGCATGCTTAAGACCTTATCCGTGGATATGGGGATGATGACGACCAGGTTGGATGCTATTGAGGGACGACTGGGGACTATTGAGACAGAGATTAGGGGTCTTCGTCCGGTCCAGGAACCACATGAGCTTGAGTACGATTCTGATTCTGGAGATGCCTGACAGCACAGGGTAACTTTGCTAGACTTCTGTCTTCGCATCTGTTCTCCATTTTGGTTTCTTTTGTCTGGTTCTTCTTTGAGACTTATTTGTTTTGAGAGTACGTGAGATAGGACACTTTATACTAACTAGTGTTGGAATTGCAAAAAACTTGTGGTTAAAATTTTGCCACCTTATAAGAGAGAGGGGTTTAAAAAATAAGAATGAGTAGACACCTGTACCAAGGGCGCCCAAATTTTTAAGATAAAAAGTTGGGTTTTTAAACCAAAAGTATGCATTATTTAATTGTAGGCGCCCATTGGAAAGCCGCGCGCCTTTACGATAGGCGCCTATAGCGAATGGAGGTTTTTTCCTAAAGTGTGCGATTTTTTTTCTTTTCTTCTGGCGAGTGGGAGTGGGAATTTTCATTTCAACTCGCCTGTTGAATAGGATTTAAGGGGTGAGTATAAAAATTTCTACTCCCACTAACCTCTATTGGAGATACTCTAACTATTCAACAAAAGTGGCATGCCAATACAATAATCACTACATAAAACATTACTTTCACCGTTTAATGTTTCGAGAAGTTTGAACTTTAAGGCAGTCAAACAAATAGAACTTTTATGGTCACAAGGCTCACAACACAATTTTTAAAGATCGATACTAAAAGGTTTTATTTGTCACATTTCTTGTTTGTGGAGTCTCGTGGTTGTCTCAGTCGAAGACACTGACAAAATGAAGATCACTGGACAGAAGGTAAGAAGAACTCACTGATAAAAGGAGGGGTTTTTATATGTAATTGTCGTTCGAACGAGTTTTCATGTCGTTCGAACGAGTTGACATGTCCCCTGGAAATTTGACCCATAGACAATTGTCGTTCGAACGAGCCTTCCTGTCGTTCGAACAAATTGTCAACTTTATAGGGCTTTAGACCAAATTAGTCGTAAGTTGTTCTAACGACATTAGGTCTCGTTCGAACGATTCTCTAAAGAAATTGGTTTACTATTTAAGCAAACCCTATTTTTTCTCTCCCACTTGTTTTGATTTTGGAAAAATGTTTATTTTTTGAAAAGCCCCAACTCCTTTATCAGAAAGTGCGAATTCAATATCAATCAAGCATCTTCTAATCCTGAGATTGATGTTGAGTTAGTTTTACAATACTTCCTGCATATTGTTCAAGAGCGATTCAAGAAGAGGGATTCTTGGTATGAGATGAAGAAAGGTTGCTGCGAGAATAGAAGAAGATTCTTTGTGTGAGATCAAGAAGGGTTGTTGCGAGAAGATAAGAAGATTTGGCGTGAAGCTTTAGTCAGAAGAGAGATAATCATAAGACGAGGTTATCGAGTCTATAAGTGTAATTCAGATTAAACCCTTTTTGATTAGCTGATTTTTGGTTGTCGATTACATCGACAACGACCTGTGGTTTTTCTCTCGTGTAGAGAGTTTCTTCTGGGTGAATAATTGCATGTGTCTTTTAATTCCTTGTCTTTACTTTTGATTGTTTCTGTTTAATCATAGATCATTGATTAATAGGAATTGTTTTGACCTAATTTATCGAAATACATTAAATACGAGCACATAGAATTTTAGATACAACAAGTAGTTTTGGAAAATATGTTTATACTTCCTGCCATTCCTATTGACAGCAGGACTCGCCTTGAGCCTAATTTCCCCCAAACGTACTTTAAAAGTTGTATCATGGTTTGTTTCCCAACAACTAATACGGAGGACTTAGTTGGAGAAGATGGGATATAGTCTATCTATCTATCTATACTTCTCTACCAAGTTTGATTAATTTAAAGGATAGAGGGTTCTCCTCACAAATCCATCAAATTCTAGAGTTCCTCACATATCTCTCTCCAAGGAGAGTACCAAATAGGGTGAGTTGGCAATGCAATTCCACTTAAAAGTGAGGGCAATAGTGTAACACAAGTATCTCTCCTGTTTATCCTGTGATTATGGTTACTTTATTTGGTTAATAACTCAATAAACGAAGCTACCAAACTTTACATCTTCTCTACGACTCCACCATCCTCCAGAACTATTCCTCTTCTCTGAGTTCTCTCACCTCCCAATATAATCTTCAATTTATCTTGCTACTATTTTCATTTTCATCTCCTAATATTACAATTGTAAGAGATGAGCTGATGTTTTCTGTAAACAAATCATGTCATTGTTCATAATGGTTACTGTAATGGCCTAATTTCACAGCTTAAAATGGCTCGAAATTAGCTCTTACACCAAATGTACCTGTGACAAAAACTAATGTAAAGCAAGAAATGACATAGGTGATTTAGCGTAAAAAACCTTTGAATAGGTAAAAAAACCTTGACCTTGAGTTGAGGGTTTTAGTAATAGTATTTTTTATTGCTTGAGGCTGATATCTTATTACAAATGATCTCTCGAACTAGAAATATTTAATCTTGAAATAAGAAGTTTTGTAGCGTTTAGAATCTAGAAATTCATGCATTAGAATTTAGGGTCCCTATCTCTTCTGGAACTTTTTTTTTATATAGACCTCACCCGCAGCTCGTTATTGTACTGAAGCACGTTCTCCGAATCATGAGGTAAGTTGTAGTTAATTGTGTAACTGCTTAGTTCATGGGAGACAAGTATCTTTGAATTGTTCATATTTTCTGTAGTACTCGATCTACGCTCATTATCAATTCGTGATCTAGGTGGCCATGTTAATTGTTTATGTCATGTATGAAATGCTTGAGTTTGATACTAAGGTAGTTCGAATTTGGACTAGGTCGAGGGATAGGTCCCTACAATTACCCCCTCGTAACTGAAAGTACGAGTGGCTTTGGTTGAGAAAAAACATGTGTACTATTGGTATTGGAAGTTAAAAAGATATGATGTATTGATGAGAATTTGATTGGGTGGGTACTCAGTATTTATAGAGGTCTGGCATTTCTGAAATGGAAAGGATTGATGTACTTGACGCTTGGGGATCTGAGAATGGCTTTGCTTTGAATGACAACTGCTTTGGAAATGTACATGCGCATTAAATATAATTTTGATATAAATAGTACTTGTACTGGACTTTCTGGAAAAGTACGTTATGGTTGTAATATTCTTTGTAATTTTCGAGTAATAATGTAAAAACCCAGTGAATAGTTCAAGAAGAGAGAGTGTCTGCTGAAATACAGAGGTTAAAGTTACGTTATTTTGGGGACCAGTCGCTTGAAATACCTACGCCCATTCCCGTATAACCGACGTACTATGGGATGTCGGAAGGTGAGGCGGCTAAAGCTGAAGATGATTTTTATCATATATTGAGGTTTCATTACGTTGTTCTAATAGGCGAGTAGCGTTGGAGATGTCTCCGCATCCTTGCGAAGGACAAGGTTGAGGAGACAGATGTGAAGGCCGGCGTACATGCGAGGCATTACTGCCGGTATCCTACGAGGGACTAGGTTCTGAGGTAGGACTCCCATTAATCTCTACCAAGTCTTAGTCAGTGAGGGTTATGGAGGAGAAGACGATGGTGGTGGAGGAGGGACATGGGGATTGGAAGTTTCTCTGTTACACTGTCATCTTCTCTTACCACAAAGAAGGTTCTGTCGCTAAGGGTTGGTTCAAGGACTGGCACTTTTGCTTCCTCAGTTTCTTGTCAAAGTAAATAGTGTGAAGGAAGGATCGGGTTCAGTGATTTCCAGTTCTAACTTTTTTTCAGAAGATTCTCTAATTTTAGATAATGTCAAAAATTGAAATAAAGCATGTAGAATGATCTGTAATAATATCTAAAAACTTGTTATCTGTAAAGTACTCTGTAATTGATATTCGAGCTAATAAAAAAATCATTTATGCAAAACCTATTTTGATAGGTAGAAGTAGTTGATCTTACTGAAATCAAGCTAGAAGAAATGTAAATGGGTATATTAGATGATGAGAATTTAAGATTACGAAGTCAAATTAAAAAATGAAGTTTTATTCATTCAAACTGTGAAAAATATATGTTAAGTTGAAAAATGTGTACATGTAAGTAAAAATGTGTCGAACTAAAAATTCAAGAATCATGGAATAGAATATCCTTTTAGCTATAGAATACGTAGAAATTGAAAATTTGAGCTTATGAAGATTTTGTCTGCGAATGTTATATATGAGGGAAGACTGTAAGGAATAGGTCAAAATATGAATAGACAAATTCCAAGAGGTCGATGCGTACAGATATGTTTAAATAACTTTCCACCTTAATCCATAATAAGATTGAGAAGATCTAGTTAGCTGAAAAGTATGAAGAACGCCAATTGATTAGGAAAAATAAAGCTTCAATTGCTTAAAAAATGAAGTAATTACAAGAAAATTACTCCAAACACCCTAGGCCTCCTCAGAACTCTTTCTAAATCTAACATAAGAAAAGAAAATAACTTAAGTCCCATTTATATAGGGGGAACTCGAAATTACAAAATAGAACGCATCTCAAGGCAAAATAACACCTAAAAATCACAAATACCGCCAAAGTCGTTCGAACGAAATAGGAAGTAATTCAAACGACTTTACGCCTAATTGGTCTAAAACCTTAGAAAGTTGTCAACTCGTTCGAATAAAATATGCCTCTGGGTCAAATTTCTAGTAGGGATGACAAAGGTCGTTCGAACGAAAATGGGAGTCGTTCGAACGACTCTCAAGCTCGTTCGAACGACTCTCAAGCTCGTTCGAACGACTTTTACTTAAACTTTTAATATTCCTAGATCCTCCTGGATCATGGCTCCCCCATTTAAGAGCCTTGAGCACCCGCTCAAGCGAGAACTGGAGAGGTGGGAATGCGGCATTGCACAGTACCCTGCTGTACCATTTTGATGTACTAGGTAGCTGACCCTTCTTTCCAACTCGAAATGACTCAATACCACCACACGTCTTAATTGGCAGCAACTTTTAGCGCAACACACTACGCCCCTTAGGATCCTCATATCCGGTAACATATCCTGATGTAACAAATGTAACAAAAGGTTGTATCTGCATAGAAACCAACATAGCGGAAGTAGTGGGTAATGGGGATCGGGATAACCTATCAGCCAAATTTTTGTTTACTCCCTTCTTATACAACATAATCAAGGGCAATTATTGGAGATACGTCATCCCCTTCATCCGGCGGGCTTGCTGCAGCTTGAACTGTGTAGCAAGAAATTATAATGGTTTGTGATCAGTATGTACCAAAACCTCCTCTTACAACTTCCCCAAGTTGGTTTGTTGCTTAAAAAATGTTGTCATTGGAGACAACACTCTCGCCAACGTACCCTCCAAAACCGGTCGCACCAATAACGCAAAACTTGTTGCTTGCATTAACCAACCACTTCACTTGAGTCACCATTACGAGATTAGACATAATAACATGCTCCTTACAAGCATTGACATGGAATACCTTTCCCTCCTTCACAAGACGATACTTGCGAGCTCTACGCTAATGAATCGTATCTCGGTCCCAAAGATACGGGCTACCCAAGATGACCTGACACACCTCCAAAGGAACCACCTCACAAGTCACCTCGTTACTAAATCTTTCTATGATCACAAACTTGAAAGTATACTGCTTTGTGATCCTCAAATCTGTATCTTTCTGAATCCACCCCAAACCATGAGACTTAGGATGAGCTGTAGTCATCAAACCTATATTCTTCACCAACGTCTCAGAAATCAAATGTTTCTGACTACCCAAATCCATAATGGCCTCGACTAAACTCTACTTTACCTGAATATTAACATAAAAAAGTTTTTCCCGACTCTCTTCCTCAGTAGCCAAATTCCACTGAAACATAAGTGTAAGTTTAGGATTCGGTTTATCTAAATCTGGGAGGTCAACAACCTTTGCAGCTAGTGCATATCTCTCTATCTTGTTCTTCTCCTCCTTCGGCCTAAGCTCCAGGTGAAGTTTCCAACAATAATCTGAAATATGCCCACTCGCCTTAGAATGATTATAATGAAACTCTTTGGATGAAGACCCCTCTCATTTGGCCTCTCCCTTATGCTCATTTTTCCAACTTAACTTGTACCCCGACTTGATCTTGTCGTCTTCTTTGTCACTCATCAAGTACTTACCTTCAATAGCAATTACTTTCATGGTAGCGTCCTCGATATTGGCCATAATAAAGAGCTCCAACTCTCTTTTAATGGACTCTGACAAATCCTCTGTGTACTTCATGAACACCTCATACTCGTCTATATCAATGTCTAAAACCAAAGCTTGGTTATGAAACGCCGTAGTGTAATCCTGTACGGATTGCTCAAACTGTTGGCAAAAATTGTGCCATTTATACCATCTCTATTGCTCATACCCAATCGGATAAAGCTGCTTTCGCACTAATACCTTGAATTCTTTCCAACCCAAATCTCCTACATCTATCATTTCCGATAAGATTTCCACCACGTGAGTGCATAACTTGGGAATTTCAACGTAGCAAAGCATATTTGCTGAGCATTAGAGTATTCATAAATGGAAAAATAAGTTTCTAACCTATCTAACCAATCATCCAACTTCTCGGCATCGATCGAACCGTCGAATACCAAAATTTTAATCTTAAAATTGATACAAAGTTTACGAATATGATTTGATGACTTACTAATACACGATTGCTCCTTGTCGGATTCGGCCTTACAAGAATCACTATCGATCTCTGCAAAATCGTCGCCTCCATCTACTTCCATAACCCCTTTCTTCTTCGAGCGGCCACGCCGTTTCACCGAAGTAGAATCTTTTACGAGGTTTGTGAGACACAATTGTTCTACTAACTCCTCTACAGTAGAAGTAATTACAATAAAATCACCAATTGATTGGGAAAAATAAAGCTTTAATTGCTTAAAAAATGAAGTAATTACAATAAAATCACTCCAAAAACCTTAGGCTTCCTCAGAACTCTTTCTAGATCTAACATAAGAAAAGAAAATAACCTAAGTCCCCTTTATATAGAAGGAATTTGAATTTACAAAATAAAATGCATCTCGAGGCAAAACAACGCCTAAAAATCATAAACTTCGCCAAAGTCGTTCGAACGAAATAGGGAGTCTTTCGAATGACTTTACGCCTAATTGGTCTAAAACCCTAGAAAGTTGTCAACTCGTTCGAACGAAATCTCAGCTCGTTCGAACGAAATATGGCTCTGGGCCAAATTTCCAATGGGAACGAACGACTCTCAAGCTCGTTATAACAACTTTTACTTAAGCTTTCAATATTCCCAGATCTTCCTGGATCACATCTTAATCTTAGGGTTTCCAGTTATGGAAAACAGATTATAATATATATGGAATGTGAGGGATTTGAAGTGATCTTGAACAAGTATATGAATATGTTGGGAATATGATGTAAAGAGTAGGAAGAAAAGAGAATATGGTGAGGACCTGATTTGAGAGAGTTTGCCATACTGCAGAGGGAAGGCTAACTATAAAGATTGCTGAAGTGCGGGAGAATATTTTTGGGTTGTTAGATTATAATTCAGATCTGCCTGAATTCAAAATTCAGTTCGAAGGCTTAGATGCAAGGGTGGGGGAACTGGAGATCGGGTACCATATTTTACTCAAAGATATTCCGTGAAGTGATTATAGAGCATACAACTCGAAAATAAGTTGTGAGGCAAATTACTAAGGAAGAGATCGAGGAAGAAGATGTGAGGATAGCTGGGGGTGAAATGATTTGGTATGGCTCTCCAGGACATCTGGGATGTTTTATGTGTAATTATATGTGAAGGAGCAAACTGAATGAGGTCGAATAACTATAATTTGAATGTAGGTAGATTGTTTTACCTGAATCTGCCCTGTTATGTTGAAAATGTTGTTTGGAACTATTGTGAATAAAAAATTTGAATTTTGAAATTTGATATCTTAGGAAATGACGTCAGTAGCTTTATAAGCAGCAGAAGTAGGAATAGAAAAAGCGGGTGAGCTTTATTTTTTATCTCTTGTATAATTTTGCAGTAAAAGTTCGATTGCGTGTGGGTATTGAGTCATCATGAGTGTGGGAGGGTCAAAGAGAGATTTGGGTAGGAGAGATGAGAATATATTAAAATATAAGTCTCGGGTAATTATTGGAAGGCGTTTTCATCAAAAAGGTGTAAAACGTCAAATATTAATTGTGGAAGCCAATAACTGCCAGCAGTTAGAGAGAAAAAGTATAAATAATAGTTCATTTTCCTTATTCAAATGGTTATCAATTGTAGAAAAATGGAATAACAATGGGAAATAATACAGGAAAAATTATAGAGATTCACGTGTAAAATTAGACGAGAGTGATCATCGCTCACGGTGTAGAGATAGAAACACGATGGTAGTTGCATAACAGCGTTGTGAAAGAAGGATTTAGCGCTGCTTCAGATTCATATTCAGACGATAAAGGTTAGTGAACGAATTATGATTTTATGAATGTGAGATTTGAATGATTTTGAGGGTTTTTAAAATTTGAAAACTGGCCATTTATAGTAACCTATAAAAATTTATTTGATTTATGTATAAAAAGATATATCTATATGAGATATGTATATGTATGATGGATATGGTAGATGTGTGCATGGATGTGTATAGATAAAGGATAATGATAAGTTGATAGAATACCTGGACCTATATGTAGGTTAGGCGTGAGGAATATCTGTTATATAATCAAACCTCATCTGTAAGCATATTATTGAAATAAGGACTTCACCTGATATGGAGACGCCGACCTCTGGTCGTACAATTGAGTCTGATAATGTTGAATATGAAAATATAGAGTCTGATAGGGAGGACGAAGTAGTACTTGTTCAATTTCCAGATTTCCTTGGTAAATTATTATCATACCCTCTGAACTCTGATGTTTTTAAAGTGTTTTGTGAAGCTAAAGCTATTATAGGTGGAAAACAAGGCAATGTTGTCGAACGCGCTGGTACGTCATTTAGAGGTTGCATTGTATCATCTGGAGAAGAGCATTTCTTCTTATTGCCTGACTTGGAAAAGGAAAAATGGGATAGGGGAGTGGAGTGGAGGAATCGATTTCTTTCGAGTATTTTGATAGGATTGTCAAAGGCGACCTGGGCCAGGGATTTTTGTGTTATCTATCCCAGTTGGAGTATGGATTGAGGTTGCCCCTTAGCAATCTCGCTAAAGATATAATGAATACCATAGAGACTTGTCCTTCCCAACTAAATGGGAACATGTGGGAGGTGATCAATGATTGTGAGACTTTGAATAGATTGTAAGAGGAGAACGAGGTGGAGGGGAGAATAACTCCTACGGATGTTTTGCAGTATTTCACTGTGAAATACTATGCTACAACTGAGGGTGCGTATTTCTGTTTGAGCTTATCTTGACCACTTTCTTCTGTCTGAATTCTGTAGGTCGAGAATAGAATGATAATGTGATATGGGTGAAAGGTGAGTGCTTTTAGAGAGAGGACAAAGAACCAATGGAACTTTTGTATAGAACTTTAAAGAAAAGTAAGTAATAATATATAATATCGAACTGATAGATGAGTGATGGCTGTTCTGTGGTTTGACAATGTGTTGTATTATTTTTGTAGGTCCTCGTTCTAAGGTGACAAGAAAGGAATCATTGTTAGATAATGTTGCTCAGGAAGGTACTGAGCTCGAGATAGTTCTGAAGGAGCTCGGCATCAATAAAAATTAAAGAGCTAATAGTAGGTTAGAGAAGGTACAAAAGTCTCAGGCGAAGTGACCAATGATGGGAGCTCGAGCCAGCAAGAAGAGAGGAGTGGACGGAGAGAAGCATTCGGTGTTATCGAGAACTTCAGAAATGGATTTGGGGGATATTCTGGAAGTGACCAATTCGAGCAAGCTAGCTCTAAAATTCCCAAAGAAGAAAACTAGGAAGCGTGGCTCAGCCTCTGGAACCATGGGTAGTGGGGAGGTCGAAGGGGATACAAAAAAGAAGAGGGTAGTTCCTCTTGCTAAAGTGATGGGAGAAAAGGTCGTAGAGAGTCGACCTGCTGATAAAGATGAGCTACGAGCTATAGAGAACAGGCTGAGACTTGTAGCTCGCAAGGGTGCTGAGGAGCTGAGTGCCTCCGCACAGTTGGAATTGAGCAAAATGGTAAGTTGATGACTTTTTATTTCTAAACCTTGTATTTGGATTCGAGCTGAAAATATGTTTGACTTTTTCGTAAACTGTTTGTTTGTTGATGGGGATCAGCCTCAGGACCGAGGAGGGAAAAGCTGAGCTCGAAAATGGGAAAGTCGAGCTCTAGAAGAAGGTATCTCGACTTAAGCCTGACTTAGCTCTGGAGGGGGAGCGATTGGTTGCTATGAAGGCTACGTAGAAGTTGTTGATAAGTGAGCTGACAGAGGAGGCACAGAAGAATATGGATGATGTTGCAGTTTAACGTGATAGACTCGGGCGCCAACTCCTTGTAGTGGGGTACACAAAAGCTTACCGCAAAGCCATTATGGCTGGTACCAACGTCGAAGAGGACGAAAGAGAAGAGGGGGTCCCTGCTGATGGAGTTGTTGTAATAGGGTTGAATTCGGTCTCTCCCGAAACTGATCTAGAGAAGCGGGGGAAAGACAATGAGAAGGCAGAGTGAAGTTTGTTAGAGTTTGGTAGTGTTTTTTTTTTTGTGATTTGGAAAATTGTAATTGTATGGAATATTGCTTTGTAGGATAAATTTCGGACAGCTAAGAGATATAGGGCTGGCAATTTAACCCTCCCCACTAGATCCTCGCCCCGCTCCACCCTTAATGAGGCGGGTTTGGTTTGACTATAGCAGGTATGGGGCGGGTTTGGCTTTAATAAAAACCGCATTTATTTATTGGGGCGGGAATGGTTTTAGGCTCAAATAAATGGGGCCCCATTACCCAACCCAGTTATAAAGGATATGACTTGAATACCCTTAAGTTAAACCTAATCCTAAAGACATGTTAGTTAAGTCCAGCATCATGTCTCTTCTCCTATCTTCATTTCGACCTCCAGCCTCCTATGCTCTGTCTTCAGCTTCTCTTCATTTCAACCTTGAAATAATATTCTTCACCAAACTAACTTTTATTTGTAGCTCAAGTCAAGTGAGAGTTCTGATTTTATTAGATCTATGATGAAACTCACATTCTTCTTCTAATAAGAAGATTTTGAATTTCTCTTTCTTTCTTTCCTCAGAGATCAAAACAAAGAAGAGAAGAAGTAAAAGAAGAGATCTTTGTTTGAAAGGTATCCATTCTCTTTTTCTGAATCAATTGGTATTCTCATCCCTTTTGATTACTACTACTACTTGTTTTCATTAAAAAGATTGTAAATTTTTAGTTTTTAGTTGAAATTCTTCAAACCTCATTTCTCTTTTTCACTCAATTGGTGACTCATTTCATTTCTTACCAATTCTGAGCATCTATGTACCAGTATTCATCTTCATCTATGTACTCCATTATTACAATCGGTATGAGACTCAATTCAATTTCAAACCCAAAACAACATTCTTCACCAAACTAACTTTCATTTTCAACAATTTTCTTAAAAAATAGCTTTCATCAAACCTCACACCAATGTTATGATGTCAAATGTTTTTCTTTTTCTTGTCTGAATCGCATCCCATCTTTGGTGTATTAATAATACCTATGTTTCTTTAGAGTCTTGTAAAACTTAGATTTTGTTGACAACATTAAATAACACTATCAAACATATGGATTTTTAAACGGGTGTTGGGGCGGGTTTGGTATAGGCAAATTTAAAATGGACGGGTTTGGGTATTCCCCATTTAAGTTAAATGGTATTGGGCAGGTTTGGGGGTAAGGTAATTTGGCGGGTATGGGGATGGTATTACTTCACCCGCCCCAAACCCGACCCATTGTCAGCCCTAAAGAGATGTTTGTAAACATTGTTCATAGAAACTTAAGGATATGCGCCTAAGAATTGTGGAATTAGAACATGAGCTCGCTAAGGAGAAAAATGCCTCAGCATCCCTGTTGACTTCGTAAGCGGAGCTACAAGTTAGAGAAGATAAAGAAATATTTGACTTGTACGCTGCATTACTTTAGAGCTATAAAGTAAAGTTAGGAGAAAGATATAGAACACAACTATGTTAACAGTTTATGGGTGATGGTAATCAAGCATGTTCAGATAATGTCAAAGTGTTTAGAAAATCAAAACATATAAAATGTATACCTTGAGAGTGGATGTAGATGTTATTGTCAATGAACTGAGATCATACTTCAACCTTAAGTTTAAAAACAATCTCACACCAATAGAATATAAGAAAATAGAAATTTGTTAGAATTCTGAAAATCATATGTATTATGATGTGATTGTATTTGTGAGTCTTGTTGAATCGAGCTTGATATATTGTATCTGTGTTGTAGGTCAAGTTAGAGACCGTTTGCACGAGTGAACAATAGGCGCTCTAATATAATCATGAGTTTGTGGAAGAGTTTGATAGGCTAAGAGATACATCTAAAGATAGGGAGGATTCACATGTCAAAGTGCAGATCCAGTTTGTTGAGGCTATAAAAACCATTGATGAGTTAGCTCATAAGATCGAGGGGAAAGATGCTGAAATAGGAAAAGTACAAAAATAGCTCGCGGAGGCAAAAGATGAGACAGCGAAGCTCAAAAGATGGATTGAAACGTTGATGGTGAAAAGTAAAGAAGCAGATATAGCTCGATACTGTATTTAGTCATTGGGAGTGACAGAAAAAAGAGTTACAGGGTTTTATGGCCAGTTTGAAGGGACAAATGATTTGAAAAGCAAATGAGCAAGAGCGGGCTTGAGCTGATCTGGTCAGCTCCAAAAGTAAACTTGAGCAATTAAAGAGCAAATTGACTGGAAAAAATAATGAGGTTGAGAGAGTTCTAGCTGACCTAGCTAAGTCTGAAAGTGCGGTTGAGCAGTTGGGTGAGGCTTTGCCTGCTAAGGACATGGATTTCTGGATGGTTCAAAAATGGTATGACGAACTGAATGAGAGGTTGGTCAAATAGAAGGTGGATTTGGATATGGCCAATTCGCGTATCAAAAAGGTCGAGGCTGGGGAGCGGTCGTAGAAGAAAAAAGGCAATGTCGGGGTCTCTATTGTAAAAGGGGGGGTGGTTGACCCATCAGCTCGAATTAAAGGGCTGGAGGCAGATGTAGCTCGCATTCGCATTCAAGCTCATGTAAAGAAAGGAAATGAACGCTTAAGGGAGAGCCAAGATAATTGGATATCACTCTTCACATAGAGCAAGAGTTAGAGGGGGTGATCAGGGGGAAGGATCAGTTATTGAGGAAGAAGGATGAGTTATTGAAGAAGGTTCTTGTTGGGGGAAGTGAAGGGAATGATAGGGAGTTAAAGGAGCTTCGTGCTTAGTTAGCAGAGTTGAGGACGACGAACAAGGCAGAGCTAGATAAAGTAATGGAGAAGATAAAGGAACACCATGAGATAATAATACGTACGGATAAGCACATGGAGTGGCAAGATGAACGGTACAAAAACTTGAAAGATCATCTTCAGAGATTATAAAAGTATTTTTCCAAGGTTGTAATGCTCGATCGAAATATGTCTGTCCAAGAAATAACGCGCTTGCAGGAGCTAATGGCTGTTATTGCCTATTTTGTGGAGGAAGTAAGAAGACTTGAGTTTGAGAGGGATACCTTACACGACTGTTTGTCGTCCTGAGGATATATTTGTAAAGCTGATATAGATCGTGGGAATTATATGAATGCCGTGAAAATGGAGTTAGGTTCTTGACCTGCTAAATTAGTATAGCAAGGCAGGATCATTATAGTTATTCGAGTTCCAAAATTTATGGCTGAACATCCTCTTGTTGTAGGGGAAGGCATGGCTGACCTCTTATAAGTAGAGAAGAACCTGTAAAAGTAATATGTAGTTGCAAACCTATTGAGAGATGAAAGCTAGTTTTACCTTTGCTTTATCTTATGTCTGTTAGAGATTTTTGATTGAAAACTAGTATTACCTTTGTTTTAATCATGGATATATGTTTAGAGGGCTGATTGAAAGCTAGTATTATCTTTGTTTTAATCTGTGTATAGAGGTTGATTGAAAGCTAGTATTGTCTTTGCTTTAATCTTATTAGAGGGCGATCGAAAGCTAGTATTACCTTTGCTTCAATCTGTTTTGAGAGCGATCAAAAATTAGTA
Source organism: Kingdonia uniflora (assembly GCA_014058105.1). Taxonomy (NCBI): domain Eukaryota; kingdom Viridiplantae; phylum Streptophyta; class Magnoliopsida; order Ranunculales; family Circaeasteraceae; genus Kingdonia; species Kingdonia uniflora. Next base: position 1,659,825 of record JACGCM010002399.1, on the reverse strand, counting down.
TTACCTTTGCTTCAATCTATGTATAGAGGTCGATCGAAAGCTAGTATTACCTTTTCTTTAATCTGTTTAGAGGGCGATTAAAAGCTAGTATTACATTCGCTTTAATCTATGTATAGAGGTTGATTAAAAGCGAGTATTACCTTTGCTCTAATTTATGAGATTTAGTAGAATCTACCTAAGTAGAAAGCAATGTGGAGAAAAACTTAGAAGTTTTCATTGAGTAGAATAGAATGTACACTGTATGGAGATAAAATCTCACTTTTGGAATGAAAAAACGAGAAATTTCAAATGGAGAAACCATGGACTTAACGATAATGCCATTTCAGTCACCTAGTGTTCCATGGATTTAGGATTCAAACTCTTTTCTCCATCATAAGATAGTATAATCCCATACCAGTTTGACCAATGATGAGGAATGGACCTTCCCAATTTTCTGCCAATTTCTTGGCATGTGCTTCTTTTTTGTGTTGTAGAATCTCTCTGAGAATGAGATCATCGACTTAGAACTCACGAATTTGGACTCTTCTAGTGTATGAGTTAACTAGCATATGGTGATATCGACCTAGGTTGGCAATAGCGCGTTCCCTAGTTTTATCAATCTAGTTTATATTACAAGCCAATTCGAACTCATTCTCTTCATCTATAAGGTCGTGATCTCAGACAGAATGGTGATACTCTGTTGGAATGACGGCTTTTGTTCCATAACACAGAAGGAAGGGTGTATAGCCAGTTGATTGACGTAGAGTTGTACGGTACGCCCATAAGATGTAAAAAAGTTCCCGAATCCCATTTCCTTTTTCTGTGATTGAAGCATTTTCTTTAGTCCATCCACTATAGTTTTATCCTTTCACCATCCATTCACTATAGTAGGGATTGGATGGTGAATGGATGATGTTGTGCTTGTTGAGGAATACTATGACTTTTTTACTAACAAATTGTGGCACGTTATTGATCCAAATCAGGTGGGGGCAACCAAACCGTGTGATAATGTGTTCCCATATAAAAAAGATAACCTTTTCTTATATAATTCGACAGAGAGGAACTGCTTCCACCCATTTCGTAAAATAAGTGGTTGCTACGAGTAAGAAACATCGGTTATCTGGAGTATTAGGAAATTCTCCGACGAGATTGAGCGCCCACCGCATGAATGGCCAAAACACTTGCTTGCATATAGTTTGAGTGTAGGGGCGCCGATCATGTATTCATGTCGTTGACATGTATCGTATTTGCGAGAGTACTCTTCTGCTTACTTGCTCATTTTTGTCAGAATACTCCTTCTGTAATTGTTCTGTTAGCGAGTGATTGAACTACGGCATGGGAGCCACAAGTTCCTTCATGTAAATCTTTGAGCATTCTATCTACTTTTTTCTTTGAGAGGTACTTAAGATAAGACCCTGTGACTGAGCGGCGATATAGACCACCGTTTTGAACTGTGTAACATTTTGAGGTTTTAACTAATTGTCAGCGTTCTTTTCGATCTGCTAGAAGGGGCCTGTTGTAATCGTTCTTTGGGCCGAGATAGGCGATAAAGAGCTTTTGCCAATCATCGTCCTCCTTTTCATTACCCCAAGTGTTGATCGTACATACAGAATAGAGATCAATGTTGGGGGTTGATATCACTTCGATCTGTAGATATCCTACTTCTGTACCCAAGACCCCGGCTAAATAAGCCAAGGAATCGGCATGTCAGTTTTCACCTCGAGGAAGATAGTCGAGAGTTGCTTTCGCAAATCTTCTCATCCTATCGGCAATGAGAGTTGCATATTCAATCATCATGCCATTCTTCTTGTACTGTTCTGAGTAATGGTGGACAATGAGTAGAGAATCTGTGTTAACTAAGAGCTCTGGGACGTCAAGCTCGAGTGCAAGGTCGAGTCCATGAAGGATAGCTTCGTATTCTGTTATATTGTTGAAGGCCTTAAAATCCAAGTGGATTGATTTCCCAATTCTGTCGTTAGAATGGGTAATCAATACGATTCCAATTCCTAACCTTGTGGGTCCTGCTAAACCATCTGTAAGAAGTCTTCACCCTTTCCTTGTAATCCATTCAACTCGCTTGTCAAATGTTTTGGTGGGTGGATCTTCTGTAATTTCTTTTGTAAGGTCAGGATCGTGCTCCTCCCAATTAGGATCTTCTACTGGAAAATCTATGAGAAAATTGACAACAGTCTGACCTTTTTTTGAATGTCGTTGTTCGAACTTGATATCATACTATCCCAAACTAGCTGACTATTGTTGTACTCTTTGTGATTTTTCTTTTTTGGACAAAACTTCTTGAAGTGGGTAGTTTGTCATGACTTTGACTGAATGAGCTTGGAAGTAGTGCTTAAGTTTCTGTGAAGTATAAACAAGAGTTAGAAGGAGTCTTTTGATTTTAGAATACCTCGTTTCCACCGGAGTGAGGGTTTTTCTGATGAAATAGATTGACTTTTCAACTTTCCCCTTAAGTCAAATAAGAACCGAGCTTATAGATGTGTATGTAACTGTAAGGTAGATGATCAGTTCCTCATTATCTATCAATGTACTCGTGATGGGAGACTTCTCTAGATAGGTTTTGAGTTCTAAAAAAGCTACCTCACATTTTGATGTCCACTGGATTGTTTTACTGGGTAAACTTTTCCTCGTTTGGTATAACCTCTGAGTAGTAGGAGCAGCCAACGACAGCGATCTGAAGATTTAGAAATGAATCGGTTGATAGCGGCAATCTTTTCGGTAATTTTCTGAACGTCCTTCGTTACTTTTGGAGATGGCATGTTGAGGAGAGCCTGAATTTGGTCTGGATCGGCCTCAATCCCCTTCTTGCTAATGAGATGGCCGAGGATTTTGCTTGAATGTACTCTGAATTGATACTTATCATAATTGAATCGCATCCTGTAAGATCGTAAAATGTTGAATATTATGGTTAGATCTGTGATGTGGTTCTTTCACTGTAAGCTCTTACACAGGAGATCATCGATGTAGACTTCAACGATTTTCCCAAGGTGTGCTTTAAACATAGTTGTCATTAGCCGTTGATAAGTTGCGCCTGCATTTTTTAGTCTGAAGGGCATGACTTTGTAACAGTAGAGTCCACTTTCAGTGATGAAAGTGGTCTCTTCCTAATCTTTCTCCAAGAGAGGTATATGATTATATCCTGAAGCAGTGTCCATCATAGATAATAGCTCATGACCCGCTGTGGAATCAAGAATTTTATGGATAATAAAAAGAGGGAAACTGTCCTTCGGAGTGTATTTGTTTAGATCAGTAAAATTTACACAAATTCGAGCCACATCAGTAAAAATAGGGAAATTGTCCTTTTTATTCTTCTTTGGAACTGCGACGATGTTGGAGATCCAATCAGGATACTTGGCTTCTCGAACGAACCCCACTTTGATCAATTTATCGATCTCATTGTTGACTTCATCCCGAAGACGAGGTGAGATTCGTCGTTGCTTTTGTTTGACCATCGTGGCATTGATGCTGATGGCCAATTTATGACATGCCTTGGATGGATCAACATTGGGCATCTCTTCGAAAGTCCATGCAAAGATGTCTCGATTCATTCAAGGCATGAATCCTACTAAACCATTTTGGTACCGATAAAAGTACATCGGCTAGGTCCATCAATGTCAATGTACACTGTAGGTTCTTATGTTGAAGGTTGATCATCGACGTGACCAGCTTTCTGTAATTATTATACAGCGTATCTGTTTAATGTATCTAGAATGGCAGAGACGGTATTCTTGTAAGCTCTGGAAAGCTTTTAACTGCCTTTGATTTCATAGATGTCATCATTGTGTTTGAAGCAAAGTGCTTGATGATAAGTAAAAGCGACTGCTTCCATGTTATAAATCCAACAGCGGCCCATAATCCTGAGATAACGAGATTTGGCATTGATAATGTAGAATACGACGTCGATTGTGGCTGATCTAGTGGTAATAGGTAAGATGATCTGCCTACTCATTCTTCTTTGGAACCATTAAATCCATTAATATCGGTGTCACTTGGAATAACTTGATCGGCCAACCCCATCTGGTCGATCGTGCTCTAAAAAAGAATCTCAATACCACTCTCAGTATCGATCATCATTGTATGCATGACAAACTTCTTTATCTTGAGCATTATTACTAATGCATCATAATGTGGAAATTTTGCATGACTGATGTCGCAATCTTTGAATGAAATCCCAAGCTGGCGATTGTTCGACTCAGGAAGAAGCTTGGCTTCTTTATCTTGAGGTGTGAGATCGTAACATTCTGACAATCTCTTGCATTTGAATCTGCAAGAGTTGTTAATCTGATAAATCTCGATCATGATATTGTGGTACATATGGTACATATATTTTTCCTCTGCCTGATCTTCGACCTGGACTACTTCGATCTGCATCTTGTCGCTACCATTCTTGTCCGATTCCAGATCGATAATGTATTCGTGCATTCTCCCATCTTTGAAGATATATTCCAGCAACCTCTGTAAAGCATAGCAGTTGTCAGTGTCAAGATGATTTACCTTGTGATGCATGCAGTAATGGGCGGCCTTCGATTGGTTTTAGCGGTTGGGATAGACAGTAGAACTTGTCCTTTTATAGAATTGGAAAAATTGTGGAGAGTCGGACATTCATCTTGGGGAGGACCGGCTTGGGAAATAAATTGTATTTCTGAGGTTTGCTAGTGTTAGCCTTGGAACTCTTTTGATTACCCTGATCCTCCTTCAATTTACTATTTCGTTCTATAGTTAGACCTTTAGTGGTTAGGACAGATTTAGTAGATTTATGCCTTTCGGTCATCATCCTTTCCAGGTCAACATACCCATTAACCTTGGTGATCATATCCTCCAAGGTCGCTGGTTTGTTTAAGAAGAGGTGCTCTCTGGCTTTGCAATCGAGCTGGAGTGCGTTGGTCAAAGTAGTAACAGCTATTTTCTAATCGAGATTATCCACTTTTCGCGTGAGCTCTAGAAACTTATTTGCAACTCCTTGTGACTGTTTAAGACTAATAAGAGAATATAAATTCTCCTCTTTGTCTTTGTTATGAGCATACGTCTTGATAAATTACTTTTGTAGTTGATCGAATGTGAGGATAGAATCTTCAGGTAGAGAGTGGAACCACCGAAGTGGTTCTCCCTGTAGACTTGTTGCAAATAGACGGCATAGAATGTGGTTGAGATTGGAGTACAACCTCAGTGAATCACGGTATTGTTGAATGTGCTCCTTTGGATTGGTTCCCCTATATTTACGTATTTTCAGAGTATGGAAGCCTTTCGGTACTTCTATATCAAATAAATCTTTGCTAATCGGACTACCTTGCAACTTGGTAAGATCGTCTTTATTGCCTTGAGCTTGAGCTTCAATCAACTCCTTGATACGTTGATCTATATGCTCTTGTGTGACATATTGACGTGTGACCTGAGTGGCTTGGCGAGGTGGTTGAGGATTATGAGTACCGATGCCTTCACTCAAACGATCACGTGCTAAAATTCGAGGTGGAAGTCGTTGCTCTTCCTCTTGACGCTTAGAAGACCGAAGACCTCGGCTGATTTCAGACTAAACTTCGCCGCCCAAATGAATGGAAGGTGGAAGTTCGTGCTGAACATTACGAGAAATGGCTTTGTTGGTGGCTCCTCGAGGTCCTAATCTTTCTCGTGCAGAAACTCAGGAGTTTTTTGGAACTTGATCATGATCCCTGGTTTGTGGAGCCAGTTGAGTGTCCTGCAAAGCTTGTAATGTAGTCTGCATTGTGGTCATCTATTCTTCATTTAGTTTGAATGCTGTCAAACGAGCTTGTCGCTCGGCTTTGAGTTCTTTGTCGCAGAGCTCTCGGTCAAGAGTTAATTGACGATCGAGCTCATTACGCTTCTCTGTCTCAACGTGGAGATTCGCCCGTAGTTTTGTAAGCTATTCTGGCTCAACTGAAAGATCGAGCTGGATTCCTGTTGCTGGTCGCTTGGAAGTGACCATGATCGGAAATGGGTAGTAGAGTGAATGTATGCCTTAGGATATTGTGGAAATGTTTTCTTTCCCACAGACGGCGCCAAATGTAATGGTCTAATTCCGTAGCTCGAAAATTAGCTCTTACACCAAATGTATCTGTGACAAAAACTAATATAAAGCAAAAAATGACAGTTGATTTAGCGTGGAAAACTTTTGAATAGGTAAAAAACCACGACCTCGAGTTGAGAGTTTTAGTAATAGTGACTCTTATTGCTTGAGGTTGATATCTTATTACAAGTGATCTCTCGAACTATAAATGTTTGATCTTGAAATAAGAAGTTTTGTGGTATTCAGAATCTAGAAATTTCTGTGTTAGAATTTAAAAAATCTAAATTTTTCTGGTCCCTATCTTTTTTGGAACTTTTTCTTTATATAAACCTCACCCACAACTCGTTATCGTGCTGAAGTACATTCTCCGAATTACGAGGTAAGTGGTGGTTGACTGTGTAACTGTTTAGTTCGTAGGAAACATGTATCTTTGACTTTTTCATATTTTCTGTAGTGCTCGATCTACGCTCTTTATCAGTTCGTGGTCTAGGTGATAATGTTAATTGTTCATGTCACATGTAAAATACGTGAGTCTGATACTGAGGTTGTTCGAATTTGGACTAGGTCGAGGGATAGGTCCCTACAGTTACAGGGGATTTTTGTTAACATAACAGATGTAAAGAGTCATCATGTGTGGATCCAAGTTTTAAAGTTAATGCATGCTGCTGATATCCATTACTTCATCGTATACATCTTCATCATATTCATGACTTCCTTGCTCAAGAAAACTTTTATGTTTTAATCATCGATGCAGGAGGGAATATAGAACTGAAAAGACAGTCTTAGGTTTTGATGTTACTGAATATATATGTTTTGTGTAATATTCAGACTTTAAGTATTGCAAAGTAGGATTAATCGATGAACTGGTATGCTGGCCTATTAGACATGGGTTCATGTTAGCCATGGAAAAATGAATGAAATGTTTTTGGTGACCGGAGACAACAGGAAATTATAGGTTTTGTAAAAAAGTCGGGTCATCAAGAATGCTAGCCTAAGAGTGTTTGTTTAGATCTTCACGAAGTATAACTGCTAGGGTAGTTTTTGTAAGGTGCCCAAAAGTTTTTGTAGTTTTTGTAAGGTGCCTAAGAGTGGTAATAGCGAAGTGGACAAGACTTTACATAAAGATCTTGGCTTAAATCACAACTTGGAAATCACAATTTGGAAATCCCTAATTCTCTATGATGAAGGCCATGAAGGCCTTAAGCTTCCGTGCATAGCACAGGTCTTTACCCTTGTTGGTACTACAGAGGTGATAGGGAAGGCGATTCCTACCCTTGGGAAATCAGTCCTTGATGGTTCAGAGAACTTCCTAGCTAATTTATTTTCAATCAGAGCGACTTCTTCTACTTGGCGGGCCACCAATGCTAAAGGCTCATTGATAGGAATAATAACCGTGGGGAGTTGTGGCCGTAGACATCCCCTAGAGAGCTGGTCTCTATGTTTCTATTTTCAGTTATTTTTGTTTAAGTAGGATAATGCCTAATTTTGACGGCAGTGTTTTAGAAGGTGGGGGAATCCTAGTTCTATAAAGGAGTCTAGGGTAGAAGGTAAAATTAGGTTGAGTTTTGGAAAAGAAACCCCAGCTAAGCTAATTAGAAAGGTTTAGTTGTTTTTCCAGTTTTAATTCAATCAAGTAGTTGTTTTCCTTTTGTTAATCGCTTCCGCATATATCGTTTTCTATCACTTATGATATTAATTTTGACTGGGGGAGGCCAAAAAATGTTGAATATATTTCAGCCACCGCCACTTAGGATGTATAACTCTTTTTGAACGCGATGACACTGACAAGGGTCTGGAGATTATAATTGTACTGCAGAAGGCTGAAATGGATGCTCTCAACAGTCTGAATGAGTAAAACTCTTCCACTAAGACACTTCTATCCAAGATTTGAAGTTACAATGATTTATCATGATAATATAATGTGTAACCATCAAGAGTAATAATACTATTTATCATGCAAGTAGATGAACCATCAAACTATCAAAGACTGATTTCGCAATAGATGAATATAATACAGCCACCGCCGCTTAGGATGTATAACTCTTTTTGAACGCGGTGACACTGACAAGGGTCTGGAGATTAGAATTGCACTGCAGAAAGCTGAAATGGATGCTCTCACTTCTCTTTTCAAAGATTCAACAGTCTGAATGAGCAGAACTCTTCCACTAGGACACTTATATCCAAAATTTGAAGTTACAACTATTTATCATGATAATATAATGAGTGTAACCATCAAGAGTAATACTATTTATCATGCAAGTAGATGAACCATCAAACTATCAAAGACTGATTTCGCAATAGTATGAATCACCTTCGCGATAACCATCAAGAGTAGTAACATATCTTTATTTCTTGAATTGGAAGCATCATATATTATTGATTGATTTGTTTTGAGTTTAAGAGTATTGAGAATTCCTGATAAAACATCAATTCATGAAGTAAATGAAAGATCACAAAATCTCAAAATCTCACTAAGGCAAACAAAATCTCAAAATATTTTCAACGACTGCATACCAAAATACGAAGTTTTAGACTTATCATTTACAAAAAGAGTGACGCCCATAGTTTTCATGTAAGAGGGCTCTCACAACATAGAAAATTGTCCCATATAACTTTGAGGTTATCTCAAAGCATGAACATTATGAGGCTTGATTCCAAACTGCGATCCTATGAAATACGAGAAAGGAAGCATTATCAACCGTGCGATTAACCCAAAGCTACACTTAGAAAACCAAAATCTGTACACGGTACATAGAAAAATACACAAATACAAAATAAATATATAGTGGTACAAAACAAATAGATATTTCAGATTTAGGTTTTAAGGAAAAAAAACATCAGAATATAATAATCATTAAGACAAAAAGAAAATGTCAAAATTACAATTGAAGTTGATAATAGTGTTCTGTGCAATCTTAACATCGATGTTTTACCTCACATAACATGTTTGTTTGTCCCTAAAATGATATTATATCTACAACAAATAATGGAGTTTCATTAAAAAGATAAACTGTTACCTCAATCTGCCTAGTAATTCTGATCATGTTCAAACTAACCTCCCATGAAACTTCCTTAAATGATGTGCTATACTCAAATCGATCCGCATGCCTAACTTTTAACCTTGTGGCTGAAGTTCTGAAAATTTTATCATTGGTCCCCCAAGAATTGAATATCTGTCACCCAAATACTCCTTTCCAGAAGGCCATCTCAAGCCTCCATTCGCTTCTGGATCAATAACTGCTGATTTTATCAAATTTCTCAAGCTATGCATGTCTTCATCCTGGACAACAAAATATAAGAACATCATAGCAACATGTTTATATCAGTCTGCAAGAAAAATGTATGATACATATCGGATCTAGAAAAGGTATAGAAAAAATATCCTGTAAAAATGGCCTCTGAAAATGATTCCAAGAGTGAAAGGACTAAGCTGCTGGTTGTAGGAGTCATGCCTATACCCCAGCTTATATTTGCAGAAAAGAAAAGAAAAAAGGAATTGATAGTTGAAGTCTAGTCGAGGATACTTACTAAACATGGCAAATACGAGCTCACCGACGCCAAGATCTTATTTGTGGATAACATCAGCCTAAGGTCAAGATTCTTATCAAGACATGATATGTCCATTACCAGGCGACGGGTTCAGTTCATTTTCACCTGTAACATAAGAGAGAATACAGTTTAAATGGACGGAACATATGGTTATGGATATTACTATTAGTATTTGATTGTGAATATACACTTGCCTTATTAAGTTCAAGCTCTCGACTAACTTCCATGACACTGCATTTACAGGAAATAGTTGAACCTGGTCGGTTTTTGTCAGTGACCTATATTAATTTAGAAAATATTTCACAGTGGAAATTAAACAATGTAATAATCACAATAGCACTGCCAACTTAAGTAGAAATCAGAAGAGGCGATCGAGAGAAACACCTTCACATAATAGAACTTTTTCTCCTCATTGAAATCAACTCCAATTTTCGGGACTACCTCACTGAGAATATATTCTACATACGAGGTAGGCATAGTCGTATGAAATAATCGATTCACTTGAGCCAAAGCTACTTCAACACCGGAAGTTTTGATAATAGTATTTATAGCAGCAGAAGGGCTCCTGCATCAAAATGAACGCCGAATTTGGAAAAAGCAAGGTTATAATACCCTTAATTTCTCTGAACTATATCTCTCTTTCTACTTATGATTTACCCGACTGGTTACTGAGAATAACCAGAACTGACTCCATTTGCGAGAATAGCCCATCAAGCAATTTTTTTCCTTTTCTTATTTGCAGATAGCAAAGCAGATTAAAATTATTTGTCAATTCATCACTAAAAGCACTACCGTGATTAACTCACTTAAGGGCAGAGATAATCATTTCAGAATATGCTCCTCTTGTGGGGTATTTAATCAGGGTATTCTTTAAGCATGGCATCTTGTTTAGTATGAATGAAGTTTCATTAGTGGAAGGTTGAATCTCAAACAGAGACATGGCAAAGTGCCTTCAACAATAGCATAAGCAATCATATCCTAGCCATTTAATATCTCAAACCCAAAATTAAGAAACGAGAAAATTTACCCATGAAAAAGAACTTTACCAAACCTCGCAACAAAAGCAGGCTTCAATACTTCTTTGCACTCTCCCGAAGCCATTTCGTTTCTCAAATGCTCAATAGACGCTAGTAAATCAGACTCTATCCTCTTAGCTAAATAAACCCATGGTGGAATCTTCATACAACTCACATCTGCATAACAAAAACACAATAATAATGTCACTTCATAATCCTCAAGCACAAAATTATCCTCTTATCTAAATAGACCCATGGTGGAATATGCATATTTATATATTGTACCTCTTGTGGATGGGTGATGATCAAACACCAAAACAAATGATTCCCTCCTTTGTTGAGCAACCCATGACTTAAGCGTTACGGGCTTGAGACATATAGGACCATGGAGAAACTGATCATTATTATCATCATCATCAGTTGAGCAAAATATAAACCATTTACTAAATGTGTGTTTGGCATAAATGATTTTTTGCTTAAGATGCGACAGCGGGTTCTTCTTTCTCTCTTGATTTGAGTTTCTATGAGACAGAGGAAAATATGCAGGTGTGAGTGATGAAGATGGTGATGAGTTCTTCGGTTCTCTCGAGTGTCGCTTGTGGAGAGGGATATAGGCCATTAGAGAAGAAGAAGATCATGGGACTGCTGAGTGCTTTAAAACACAAATATATTTGCGTTTGCCTTGAAAACTGAAAAGGCGCCAAAGTGTTAGTTGGGCTGAGCCTATTGAATTTCCTGGAGTTTTTGGGACTGTTCAGTTACTTCAGTACTCTCTGTTGGAGGCCTTGGGGCCAAGGTTGATGCAAAATTCGCGGATCTTTCCTGGGTTGCTCTCGCTTTTAAGCCAGGCATGCTATACATATTGTTTGTTTTTTAGAGTTTTTATTTAAGTTTATCGGTAGACTTTGCAATTTTGAGGCTCACGCTTTAATCGGCCGCGCAGGGTGCTCATTCCCCCTCTTTTGTTTGTTTTGTGCCTGAGTGAGGAGGTCATAAACCTTGTCAAGGTTCAAAATATTATATCAGCCCGATATATCACCTTAGGCTGGCAATTTATCTTAATTTTCTCTTCTTTCTCCGACAACAAGGAGCTTGTAAGGACATGTCTGTTCCAGCATTACAACATACTATAATCAGTACATAAAGCATAACTTTCACCCCTCAATGTTCGAGAAATTTGAAATTTTAGTCAGTGAGTATTAACGGGCAAATATTATCTTTATGCAAGTCACAACACTGATCTCAAAGAACAATATAACAAGCAGATATAATTAAGAGCAACAAGAAGTCCTGACAACAAAAAGGTTTAGTCATATTGATGCATTGCACTGAAGTAAGAATCGAAGTATCAATGTTTACAAACATATCTGTATCAATTTCCTTCAATTAAGATCAAGATAGCCATATATCAATGTACTTTCTATATCAATGCACTCTTCTATATCAATGCTTGAATCAAGTTGGTTTTTTGGCTACCTGGGCTAGTGGTTTGGGACCACTTCTTGGAGAGGTGAGAGAGAGAGATCATGAGTTCGAAACCCAACACCCGGGGTCATCCGCCAAGATTTATCTTGACTTAAAATGGAGTGTGGCTTGCGGAGGTACCGTGGCGATCCCCGGGAGACTAGTTAGGAGAATGGTGAAAAATGATGAACTCGGCGAGCTTTCGGAAGACTAGTATTTGAACAAAAGACATGAAAACCCGGCAGAAGCAAACAAAACCTCAAAATATTGTATGTGAAAGTGAAAATGAAGTTTTAGACTATCATTTACAAAAGAAAGGATGCTCATAGTCTTCATGTAATAGAACTCTCACAACGTAGAAAGTTGTCCCATATAACTTTGAGGTTGTCTCGAAGTAAGTCCATTATGGAGCTTGGTTCCGCACTGGGATCCTAAAAACACGAGAAAGGGAGAACATTCAACATTGCCAAGCGTGAACCTCATGGAACATAAAACAGAATAATCATAAGCATATTGTAATAGCCTATTTTCCTATTGGACGAAGATAGTGCCTTACACCCTCGAAATATAGAATATTAGCTAAGAACTGGAAGTAACTAACACGAGATTTAGCGTGGAAAACCCTTGAATGGGTTAAAAACCACGACCTCTCCTGAGGATTTTAGAAAGAGAGAGATGTTTATAGATTGCTAGCTATTACAAAGAGAGAGAGAGTTGTTAGAAAAGATCTCTCAGAAGATATCTCCGCCTCCTTAATCTCTAACTTTCTGGTCCTACTTATAGGTCTTATAATATGACCGTTATTGCTTTAATGAGGAACGTTACAGAATTATGAGGTCTTTTGTAACGTCTTGTTATCTGATAATTGTTGATCTTGTAACAGATCTCTTGATGACCTTAGCTGTAACTTCGGACTGTTGGCGAAGATACGATCTCTAACGAAGTTCGTATGTATACGAACTGTTGATGAATATATGAGTATCTTCTGTAGTGCGATGTTATTGGATGCTTCAATATCCCCGAACTATAGATGCGGAAGTCTGTATTGAAATCTGTTTGCTCTCAATCCTTGGTTGGTTATTAGTGTATTTATCTGAACTATGTGAGCTCAAATATCGGACTCAGTACGAGGATTAGAAATAAGCCCTTACAACTGCCACCTCTCAGCCAATAGTAGGAGAAACGTGTGTATCGAGTGGTGTTGATTGAGAAGTCCAGTCGTTTTAAATGTTGTATTAATGGCTTCCTAGTTATTTGGAAGAATAATTATTTTGACTGTTGGGTCTCCCAAAAATTCTGTTTAAGATGTGTGCTTGTGATAAAGACTTTATTGGAAGTTGTGGTATGCATTTAAATGCTGCTGCTATAAAAAATGGTGACCAGTTACTATCACTGTTCATCCTGGTTTAACCTGTCAGTCGTCTGGATTTGCACAAGTAGTAGTGATGGTGACTACTCGTCGTCAGGCTTATGAGGAGAGAGTTCAGAACAAGATGATGATTCTTCAAACTCGTTATTTTGGGGACCAAAGTCTTTCTCTGCCAACTCCAATCCCTGTTCCTCCCACTTTTCATGGGATGTCGTGGGAAGAAGTAAAGGAGGCAGAGGATGATTATCATCAAATGTGGCAATTCACTATGTGGTCTTGTTTATTGTTCACCGTTGGGCCTGTCTACGGATGCTTGCAGAGGATGCGGTGGCGGCAGAAGATGAGAAGGTTGGGGTGTCGTCTGTAAAGTATTGTCGATATCCTGTGAAGGATTGGGTGTTGTAATGGTGGAGGTGGTCCTTCGTCTTCAGTGGCTGCGGAGATGGTGGGGGTTATGGAGGAGTAGTGGGATTAACTTTGTCTTCTGCCTCACTCCAGTTCTTCTGTTGGGCCTTCCATTACTTCTATTTTAAGTGTTGCACTGTCATTTGTATACAAAGTTGTCTTTCATTCTGTAAAAGAAATAGCTGTCTGTAGATCTTGTAATCTTAATTTTCGAACTGAATGAAATATTTGTCCTTGTAAATTGCTTGTCTTGAATAATAAATTCGAACTTGTTACATCTTGTCTTGTAACTGCTTGAATGAACTGTTGTAGGACACCGTGTAACAATTCTCGAACTAGTCAAAGATTAAATAGGTCAAAAATATGTAGATCGAATTTTTGTTGAGTTGGATGAAGTATAATTGAAAGTATATATTTCTGAACTGTGTAGATCGCGTTATATATTTGTTGCCTTGTTAAGATATATTGTTGGCATGTCTGTTGAGAGGATGAATGCATAATATTTGTTGTGCTTTATATAAGTTCTTGTTGTGAGAGTATCATCATAGTCAATTTGAGCAATTGTGATTATGGTGAGGACCTTGGTCGCAGCTTCTGATGTGGTACATTTTACGAACTTCTACTAGATGTAAAGCTACGTGAGGCAGCAGTTCAAGAAATCTATCAATCGTGTTCAACATGTACACAATAAACTTGAATATGAGAGACGTCTTCATAAGTCCAATTTTGATAACACCTTTAAGAAGTTATTCAAGCTTCAATGTAGATATGGGAAGATAAAAATTGAGAGGGATGAGGTTTTGCGGAAAGAGAACAATAGGTTTGTCTTATTTCGAGAATCCCTTAAGGATAAGCAGTTCATAGATGAGAGTGATAAGTTAAAGTATCAAAGGTCGTTATTGTCTTTGACGCTTTACTTTGAGGTCAAAGTTGATAGCGAGCGGGGATTGATGGAGGCCTATTTAGAACTGTTAACTGAGAGAGGTGTAGTGCCAGATTCAGCTTGGGTAAAAAATTTAGCGCAAGAAGCGCGTAATCGTCATAGTATAGGGGCGAAAAGATGTTCAACTCAGGCTGGTGTATCAATCATATGGGGTGGTGTATGTCCATTGCGTGATGAGTTTAACTTTGTAGGGGCGAAGAACGATGAGGATCTTTTTCTTCAATATAAAGAAGGAGGATAGAAGGGTCCAGACACGTTTAGAGATTTATCTGAAGCATGCTCGTAACGAACTAGAGCGATGTAAAGAACATAATGCGTGTCTGGAGAGGGAAAAGGTGGAGTGTAATAAGTTGTTACCAAGTTCGGAGAAGAGAGTGAAGTTGTTAGAAGTGCATTTTCTAGATACGCAGAAACGTCTTCAGGTGTACCAATCGTGTTTGAAGAAGTATCTTACTCCAAAGCAGGGAGAATGAGCTGGTAAAATAGATCATGAACGTTAGATAGCTGAGGTGATCAAGTTTTATGGGGGCGAGCTCGAGAGAGTAGAGAACGGATTTAGACGTTATATCTCGAGCTATGGTAAAGATGTAGAAGTAGAGAATGATAAGGTTAAAAATATGTGGTTTGCAAAAGGTAATGAGGGTGGAGGAGCTTCAACCTCGAGACCGCGAGCTGAAAAGTCTGGGGAGGAGGAGGTTGAAGGTCTGTTACCTCACACACGGCATAAGACTCATCATCAAGAGGTTGTGATCTTCAATGAACCTTTGCAAGTAAATGTGAGTAGTAGTAGGGTTTTACCATAAGACAACTGAACTGTGGCATATAATTGTGCTTTGCATAATGTAGTTGATTTGTGTATGTAGTTGTAGAAATAATATCATATCTTGATGTTGTAATAAATGTTGTTAAATGATATGTCTTGCTTACATGAATATCTGTTGATAGATGTATGTCATTTGTAATCTATTATGCTAGGCTGAAGTTAATGAACATAACGAACTCTATGCATTATCCGCTTCAAATAATGAACTGACTGCAGAATTACAACAGTATTCCTTGCTGGTTGAAAATACGACCTTGTTGAACTCGAAGATGGAGGCTGATATGTTAGAGCTGCAGAGTCGGCTAAATGATGCGACTGTAGAGTTGTCATGTAAGGATGCAGAGATACAGGCTGCTAATAAAGAAGCCGAACTGTAGAAAGATTCTTAAAGGAAGAAAAAAAATGAAACCATGACTGCGAACCAACAAGTGTTGAATCTGTCAAGTACAATTGAAAAATAGAAGACTGATCTGTTATATCATAAATTGGCAATAACAGATAATGATAATCTGTTAAAGAAGCAAGATGCTGAACTCCGTAATATGTGAGATCGTCTGAAAAAGTTGAGCTGGGATTTGCGCGAGGCTCGAGATTCTTGTCAGAGAAAAAGTGACTGTGCAAGAACTCATGAAGAAGCATGTACAAAGAGAGATCAAGAGTTGAGCGTAACCATCAATAAGTATAATACATTGATCGCCGATCTAGAACGGGAAAAGCAAGCCTTGGAAATAGAGTGTATGCAAGGTAATGTGGTTTATGAGGAGCTCCATCTAAAGTATAAGGGGTTGCAAAAGTTGGTGGATGCAGATAACGATAACGAGTATTGTCAGGAGTTGAGTGAAAATTTGCGACGTGTGAAGCAGAAAATGGACCGTAGTGTGCAGGTAATAAAGTAATATAAGGCTTCATTGCTGAAGGAGAAGGGGTATCTGGTAGATCGATGCAAGGATCTTGATGATGAGCTAACCAAAGTAAAGATCGAGCTTTGTGAAGCTATGTTGTTGACTGCAGATAATGTTACATTGTGCACTATGGCTATGTTGCATACTGATATAAAGAAACTACGGTATGAGCGTGATTCGATCTTGGCTGCTTCAACTAAACACGGTATGGAGTATGATATGCAGCTAACGCGGTTATATTACATAGATAATCTGATGCCGAGAGTTATAGAACTGCTGAATGCATCTTCTACTATAGTTGATGTTGTTATACCTTTCCCTGCCTTACTTTTGTCTGGGCCTGGGGAAAGTTCTAATGTTGTAACCCAAAGTGTGAAAGATAGTTAAATTGCTTATATTGTAGTCAGACGGAGTATAAATATGTCTTTGTTGTAGAAAAAATGTCAAATGTTGATTAGAAAGAAAAAAAAATTATCTTTATGTATGGTCGAATTGGGTGAACCAATAAACGATCATATGAAGATATATTGAGATATATGATTGCAGTGATGTTGTATTCTCTTGCGTATAGGTCAAATTGAACAAGTCAATAATCAACCGTAAAGAGATGTTTATTTGCTGAAATAGTAATGTATGCCTCAGTTAAAGGTCCAATTGAGCGAATCAATAAGCGACCGTAATGAGGAATATTGAATATTGAATAGCTGTATAGCATGTCTCAGCCAGGTCGAATTGATTGACTCAATAAGCGACCCTCGGGAGAGCGTGTATATTTGAAGAGCTATATTGTAGGTCTCAGTTATAGGTCGAATTGAGCGTATCAATATGAGACCGTATTGAGATATATTGAATATTGAATAGCTGTATGACAAGTCTTGGCCAGGTCGAATTGAGCAAAGCAATAAGCGACCCTCGGGAGAGCATGAATACTGGAAAAGCTATGTCGTAGGTCTCAGTTACAGGTCAAATTGAGCGTATCAATAAGCGACCGTAATGAGATATATTGAATATTGAATAATTGTATGACAAGTTTCGGCCAGGTCGAATTGAGCAAAGTAATAAGCGACCCTCGGGAGAGCGTGTATACTGGAAGAGCTATGTTATAGGTCTCAGTTACAGGTCGAATTAAGCATATCAATAAGCGACCATAATGAGATATATTAAATTTTGTAGTAATTTGTTGTAGTAATTCTCCGGTATAGGTCGAACTGAGCGAACCACACAGAGATAGGTAGAATTCATGAATTGAATAGACTTTAGGGAAGATGATGAAAAAGTACTTTATTGAATAATATCTGATGTTACAACATTTTTATCTTCGATACAGCTTCATTCGGTGGGTATACCAAGGATTAGGTGTAGGTACGTCTTCATGTGTACTGAGATTATAGGATCCTAAACCACTTGTGCCAGTTATGATAAAAGGACCTTCCCAATTGTTTGCTAACTTTCCAGCATTAGGTGTCTTGCGATGTTGTGGGATTTCTCTGAGAACGAGGTCTTTAACTTTGAATTCTCGGTGTCGAACGCGCTTGTTATAGGATCGGGACAAAGCAAGATGATATCTTCCCAAATTAACAATGGCTTGGTCACTTGTTTCTTCAATCAAATTTAGATTGCATACGATCTGAAATTCGTTTTCTTCATCTATCATCTCGTGATCATGTACTGGATGATGATATTGAATGGGAATGATGGCTTCAGTCCCGTAGGCCAATAAGAATGGAGTACAGCCTGTTGCTGTTCTGGGAGTTGTTCGGTAGGCCCAAAGTATGTGTGGTAGCTCGTTCACCCAGTTACCCCTTTTATCGTCTAAACCCTTCTTGATGCCATCCACAATAGTTCAATTAGTAATCTCAGCTTGTCCGTTTCCTTTTGGATAATAAGGATTGGATGGGGAATGAATGATGTTGTGCCCATTGAGGAATGCCACGATTTTGGAGCCAACGAACTATGGTCCATTATCAATTCTGATAAGATGTGGTCTGCCGAAACGAATAATAATATTCTCCCAGATAAATCTGATGACTTCTTCTTCTCTTGATCGGCACAGCGAGACTGCTTCTACCCATTTAGTGAAGTAATCTGTAGCGACCAACAAATGTTTTCGTTTTCCTGGTGCTGTAGGAAACTCTCCTACGAGATCGAGTGCCCATTGTCTGAATGGCCAAGTGGCTTGGCTTGAGTATAGTTCGAGTGTTGGAGCTCGTATTTTAGGTCCATACCGATGACAAGCATCATACTTACGAGCATATTTAATTGCATGTGCTTTCATCTTAGGCCAAAACATTCCTTGAGTTAAAGTTTTGTTTGCAAGAGATCGTCCTGCTGCATGGGGTCCGCACGTGCCTTCGTGTAGGTCGTACAAGAATTGTTGTACTTCTTTGTTAGATTGACAAATGAGGTATAGACCAGTGACAAAAATTTTGTATAGGAGATTGTCCTGAACAATGTATCTTCGAGCATTGTAAATTAATCTTCGTCATTCTGCAGGATCCTCTAGAAGTGGACCGTCGAATTTATTTTGAGGTCTTATGTATGCAATGAAAGGTTGTCTCCAATCATCTTCGATCTCCTCGTTGCCCCCACTATTAATGGTGTTGGACACGATAGCATTAATGCTGGGGTTAGAAATGATATCGATTTTTAAGTAACGAGCTTCTGATCCAAGGAAACCAGCAAGGTAAGCGAGTGCATTTGAATGTCTATTTTCTTCCCTTGGAAAATGTTCCATAGAAATTGTCTAAAATTTGTTCATTCGTTTGACCACAACAGCAGCATAGTCAACCATTCTCCCATTGGTTTAATATACGCTTGTATAATGGTTGATAATTAGTAATGAATCTGCGTAGACAGAGAGCTCTGTTATACCCAGTGTGAGTGCCATGTCCAAGCCATGAATTAATGCCTCATATTCTGCTTAATTATTGGATGCTTCAAAATTGAGGCGAATGGATTTTTCGAGCCGATCATTAGAAGGAGTAATAAGGACAATTCAAATTCCTGATCTGGCTGGTTCGACGGAGCCGTCAGTCAAAAGTTACCAACCTTTCTTTGTTACTCAATCTGATTTATCTTATGACGGGTCTGTAAGCAATTCATCTTTTTGCCCAATAAAATCTTCTTCCCACTCAGGATTGTCTATTGGAAAATCTGTTAGAAAATCTGCTACAGCTTGACCCTTTTTGGAGTGATGTGGCTCAAAATATATATCGTGTTCCCTGAGTGCTATTGGCCATTGCTGAATACGTCAAGATTTTTTGTGCTTGGATAAGATTTCACAAAGTGGATAGTTTGTCAAGACATGAATAGTATGAGCTTGGAAATACTGCCTCAATTTCTGTGATGTATAGACAAGAGCTAGAAGGAGCTTCTCGATCTTGGTGTATCTCGTTTCAGCAGGAGTCAGAGTCTTGCTGATAAAATAAACTCGTTTCTTAGTCTTTTCTTCGAGTCAGAGAAGAACGGAGCTGAGAGATGTATCTATGATAGCTAGGTATACTGAGAGTTCTTCTCCATCTAGTGGTGTGCTCATAACTGGTGGTTTGTCCAAGGAACTTTTGAGTTTGAGGAAAGCCGCTTCACATTTGCCTATCCATTCGATCTCTAAACCTTTCTTTAACTTTCCTCGTGATGTACCCTATCCTAACAAATTGAATAGAGGTGGACATCTGTCTGATAATTTGGATACAAATCTACTGAGTACTGCAATCTTCCCGGCTAGCTTCTAAACGTCCTTCTTTGTCTTTGGTGAAGGCATAGCCCAGAGAGCTCGTATGCATGATGGATCAGCTTTAATGCCTCTTTGTTAATTAGATGGCCCAAAAACTTTCTGGATTGTGCTCCGAACTGGCATTTATCAGGATTTAAACGTATCTTATAAGATCGTAAAATCTCGAAAGTTGTTCGTAAGTCTATAAGATGGTTCTCTTTCTTGAGACTTTTGCAGGGCATATCGTCAATGTAGACCTCCATTGTTTTACCAAGATGGTCTTTGAACATTTGTGTCATCAATCTCTGATAAGTAGCGCTGACATTTTTTAGGCCGAAAGGCATGACTTTATAGTAATATAGACCTTGTTTAGTGATGAATACAGTCTTGTCTTGATCTTCAGGAAGAAGTGGTATCTGAATGTATCCCGATGCAGCATCCATCATAGAGAGAAGTTCATGCCCTGCCGTAGAATTGAGCAGATGGTTGATGATTATAAGTGGAAAGCTATCTTTCGGAGTGTATCGGTTGAGATCCGCAAAATCAACGCAGACTCTAATTTTTCCATTCTTCTTTGGGGCTGCGACAATGTTCGAGATCTAGTCCGAGTAAATAGCTTTTCGAATAAAACCGACCTCAATCAATTTGTCGATCTCTTTATTCACTTCCCCTAGCAGTTTTGGTACTAGAGTTCATTGCTTTTATTTAACCAGTTCAGCTTTATCCTTCAACTCTAGCTTGTGACATGCCATAGCTGGATCGATCCCTGACATTTTGTAAAACATCCTTGCAAAGACGTCACTGTTATCCGCAAGGAATTGTAAGAGATTTGAGCTTTCCTCCATGCACAAGAGAGTTCCAATGTGAGTTCCTCTTTGCGTGCCACTGATCTCATTGTACTCTATTGGTTTGACATTTGGCAAATGAGGATCTGCTGGAATTGACTATTGCAATTGTTATCCAGGAGTTGTTGTAGCTGGCTCAGCTTCAATGGAAATAGTATTATCGCAAGCTCGAGCCAATTTTTGGCTTCCTTTGATTTCGTAGATCCCTCCTTTCCAGTCGAATCGTAATGCATGATGATATGTGGAGGGAATAACTTTAATGTTATGCAACCATGGTCGTCCCATGATGCCCAGATAACAGGATTAGGCATTGATGACGTAAACAACTATATCAAGTGTGACTGGCCCAGCTGTGATGGGAAGTGTGATTTTCCCCACGCACTCTTCCTTAGAGCCGTTGAATCTAGAGACATTGATGTCACTCGGTTCGACCTTGTCTGCTAAGCCCATTTGGTTGATTGTGTGCTAGAATAATAGTTTGATACTGCTGCCGGTATCTACCATCATCCTATATAGAACTATGTTCTTCATCTTTAACATGATGACGAGAGCATCGTAGTGCGGAAAGTTGATGTGACGAACATTACAGCTTTCAAAAGAAATCTGAGCTCGTCGATTGCAGAATTCTGGCAATAAACGAGCTTCTTTGTCTACCATTGTCAGATTATGGCATTGTCCAACGCGCCTACGTTTAGATCTGTTGGAGTTGTTGAGTGTCTGAGTCTCGATGAAGTATAAGTATTTTTCTTCATTTTTTTGTCAACTTGGACGATCGTGGCGTCAGTCTTATAGCTGCTATCTTTGTAACTTTTGATGTCAACAATATACTCAAGCATTCAACCACATGAAAATATACTTTGGAGAAGAAATTTCAGTGCGAAACACTGCTCCGTGTCATGATGTAGAATCCTATGGTGAATACAGTACGGTTTTCCTTGTATGGGTAGAATAGTATTGGCATTTCTGAAGAATTTGTCTTTTTCTAGCAGTGGGTATAAGTTCGTAAGAGTAGTTGTTAACTGTGATATGCATGGAATTGACTTTTTTCGTCATTGGCATACTCGATCATCATAGGACTTGAAGCGTTTCTTATCACCCCCATAGTCTTTACTGCTGTTGTGAGCACGCTATTCAGGATGATCTTTGGTGGATAGAATGATGCGCTGAGGTTTTGGATTCTCAGTTGTCAGTCCATCGAGGTCGATAAAGTTGTTAACCTTCTCAATCATATCCTCTAATGTCATTGGCTTATTGAGAATTAGGTGCTCCTTAATTTGTCCATCCATGAGTAGAGCATTGGTGAAAACGGATATTGTGATTTTCTTATCGAGGTTGTCAATTCTTCAAGCTAACCCGAAAATTTTTCTGGTGAATGTCTCCAATTTTTTACTTGGTGCCTGCATGAGGCTGAACAAAGAGTAAAGACTCTCCTCCTTGTCTTTATTGTGCGAATAGTTCTTGACAAACAGTTCGCAAAGTTGCTCAAAAGTAAAGATAGATCCTTCCTTGAGTGTGTGAAACCATCGTAGAGGTTCGCCTTTTAAACTGGTCGGAAAGAGATGGAAAAGGATGTGGTTGGACGTCAAATACAGTCCCAAAGAATCCTGAAATTCTTGGACGTGCTCCACAAGATCCCCCCCCCCCTTGTATTTTTGAATCTTTGGAGTGTGAAAACTGGTGGGTACTTCCTCGTCCAGCAACTCCTGTGCGAGTGGACTCTTCTGTAATTTAGTATAGTTGTCTCTTCTAGTGAGTATTTGAGCATCTAACAGCTCCTTGATGCGTTTGTCCACCTGCTCCGGAGTGAGATGTTGTTGAGACGTGACAACTCATCTGGTTACTTGTCCTCCTGGTGGATTATGCTCTCCTGTTTCTTCGCCCATGCGGTCATAGACCAAAATTGGAGGTTTTTCTCTGTTTTGTTCCTCTTGTTGTTACAGATCGATTATCCCTCCAGCGGGTAATTGTGGATTGATATGACCCTGAGGTAGAACTGGTTATTGCAGAATTTGAGGAAGTGCTAGATTTTTGCCTCAATTTCCCAAGCGATCATGGACTGATACCCTTGAGGTAGCAGGCAGAGCATTCTGTGGTCTTGGATTGTTAATTGATCTTGAAGTACTCTGATTGCATTTTGCATGCTGGCGAGCTGTTTCTCTAGTTTTATTCGTCGTTCGGTTTCTGCTTGCATAGTAGTTTACAAATTTGTCACTCCCTCAGCAACGTCAGGCAGGACGTTGGGTGATTTTTCTAGATTTTCCATCCTTCAAAAAATGAATATGAAAACTGGATAAGAGAACGTTGAGTGTATGCTTCGGTTCCCACAAACGGTGCCAAATGTAAAAGCCTATTTTCGTATTGGACGAAGATAGTGCCTTACACCCTCGAAATATAGAATGTTAGCTAAGAACTGGAAGTAACTAACACGAGATTTAACATGGAAAACCCTTGAATGGGTTTAAAACCACGACCTCTCCTGAGGATTTTAGAAAGAGAGAGATGTTTATAGATTGCTAGCTATAACAAAGAGAGAGATAGCTGTTAGAAAAGATCTTTCATAAGATATCTCCGCCTCCTTAATCTGTAACTTTCAGGTCCTACATTTAGGTCTTATAATATGACCGTTATTGCTTTAATGAGGAACGTTACAGTATTATGAGGTCTTTTGTAACGTCTTGCTATCTGATAATTGTTGATCTTGTAACAGATCTCTTGATGACCTTAGCTGTAACTTCGGACTGTTGGTGAACCATCATTAATTTTGTTAGAAGAATAAAACTATCTTTAATTTCCGAATGATTGATTTACGGGATAACCATACATAGTGGAAACTGCCAAAGTAAACCAAAATTTGAACTCTGTAAATGATAAAAATACACCAAGACTGTAGAGTAAAAAAATACGGTGTAATATAGGCTTATTAGTAATCAACTAAGCATACAACGATAGTATTCCTGAACAGGATTACAAGGATGCCTAAGTTGAATGGAAACTCTTCTTCTCCCGGGAGAGTAATTGAGCCTGTGTTTCAATGGCAGATTCTCTGTTCGAGTAAGATGTTTAGATGAATCTGATGGTATAAGAGTTAGAATCCAAAGCTCGTGTTGTTGTTAGAATGTGTGAAACACATTGGTAATAAAGTCAAGCTACCATAGGAATAGTAGTCCTAGTAGGTAGCATAGTGAGGTAATGTTTGTATTACAGTTTAAGAAGACAGGCTGGATTCGTGCTCTAATGCCTATATAAAGGCTTGCTATATGTTGTAATCAAATCATCTCATCCCAAGTTTGATCAATAAACATTTCTTCTTTAGAGTTTAGAACTCTATTTTCAACATCTGGTACCAGAGTGAGCACGGTCTCTGGCTCGACAACTCGAAGGCGACGACGTAAAGAAAAGCTGAACCTTTTCTAGTATTCCATTGAGATATCGTTCATTCGGTCGAGGTTATTGATTTCGTTTATTTTTCACAAAAAATGACGGAGACTTATGTTTAAGCAGCATTTCCTAAATTCGATGGTCACTACGGCCATCAGAGTTTAATTATGGATAACTTCATGAGGTCCAAGGAGTATTGGCACCTCGATGAAGTTGATGTTTCTAACCATTCGGAAGAAATGATGACCTCTCAAATATCCAAGATCGAGGAATTACGATTAAAAGACTTGAAAGTCAAAAATTATTTATTTTAAGCTATTGATCGTAACATCTTGGAGACGATCATATGCAAGGAGACATCCAAAGATATTTGGGATGCAATGAAGAAGAAATATTAGGGAACCGCTAAAGTGAAGCGAGCACATCTATAGGCACTTCGTGTAGATTTCGAGACTCTTCGTATGCAACCAACAGAGTCTGTTTCATAGTATTTCTCCAGAACCATGGTGATTTCCAACAAGATGAGAACAAATGGAGAAAAATTGGAGGACATTACGGTAATCGAAAAGATTCTTCGATCAATGATATCAAAATTCGATTACGTGGTATGTTCGATCGAGGAGTCGAAAGATCTTGATCAACTCTCGATGGATGAACTAATGAGTTCACTGATGGTTCATGAGCAACGAATCAACAAATATGTAACAGCGGAGGAAGCGCTACAATCTTAGCTCTCAATTAGTAATCAAGCGAGAAAGGGAAAAGATACAAGTCGAGAAAGAAGTAACCGCGATAACCGATTCACAAATTATCATGGAAGAGACAGAAGAAGCAACAATCAACATAGTAGAGGCCAAAAGTCAAAGCCATTTGATAAGTCAAATATCAAATGTTACAAGTGTAACAGGTATGGTCCCTTTCGTTCTAAATGTCGCTCTCATTTTTATAAGGAAAGAGGTGAAAAATACAATTTTTTAGAAAAAGAAGATAAAATTTCTCTTCTTTTGGTTTGCAAAACCAAAGAAGATTTTTAAAGCGAAAAAGATTTTCGTCAAAACATATGGTACTTGGACACAGGAGCAAGTAACCATATGTGCGGTGAAAAATCCATATTTCACAAAATGGATAATTCTTCCCGTATCTCCGTAAAGTTTGGAGATAGTTCTACAATTTCCGTCATTGGAAAAGATGATATCAAAATTTGGGCCAAAGATAACACTCATCCTACTATCTCAAATGTTTTCTATGTCCCAAACTTGAAGAGTAATTTGCTCAGCGTGGGGCAACTTCAAGAGAAGGGATATGCGATCATCATCAAGAATGGAGTCTGTCGGATTGAAGATCCAAAGAGGGGCTTGCTAATTGTACAGGTACATATGACTCTAAACTGAATGTTTCCGCTAAGTGTCACACATGCTGTTCTTCCTTATTTTTCAAGTATGGTAAAAGATCAAGGCTGGATATAGCATCTTCGCTATGGGCACTTGAACATCAATGGCCTAAAGCTCCTTCGTCATAAGAATATGGTGATAGGATTTCCTCTTATTGATCGACATCTGTAAGTATGTGAAGGTTATGTTATTGGCAAACAACACCGGAATTCATTTCCAAAGGGGAAAGCATGGAGAGCCAAATCGATACTGGAGCTGGTCCATAAGAGGTATTTTATTACCTTTATTGACGATTACAACTGAAAAATATGGGTTTATTTTCTACTAAAAAAATCTAAAGCATTTTTAGTTTTTAAGTCATTTAAGGCCTTTGTTAAGAAGGAAGTAGGGAGATCTATCAAGATTCTTCGCTCGGATCGTGGTGGAGAATACAATTCTCATGAATTCGTAAATTTTTGTGAGAAATTTAGAATCAAAAGACAATTAATGACATCGTACACGCCACAACAAAACGGCATAGCTGAGAGGAAGAACCACACTATTATGAATATGGTACGAAGTATGCAGCAAACATTAAATCTTCCAAAGAGATTTTGGCCCGAAACAGTCTTATGGAGCATCTACATCCTCAACAGGAGTCTTACTATAGCTGTGAGGATCATGACACCAGAGGAGGCATGGAGCGGCAGAAAACCAAACGTGGAGCAATTAGGAATCTTTGGGTGTATAGTAGCATATGCCCATATTCCAAAAGAACGGAGAACAAAGCTCGGCGATAAAGGTCAAAAATGTGTTTTATCAGTTTTAGTGATAGTTTAAAAGCTTATAAACTCTATCATCCTACAACTGAGAAAATTATCATTAATCGAGAAGTGATTTTCGACGAAGAAAATACATAGAAATGGAATATTAAAGATCTGGGAAAGCCAGTACCGGTGGCATTCAATGATGAAGAGAGTCATCCGCCAGTTTTGGATGGTGAAACGCAATCACCACTCACGCCTACACAGAGCTTTACCAACCCTTCTTCAACAATGGTTCGATCACAATCTATACCATCATTCTCAAGGCCACAGGAGACCAGCGTACTTAGAAGATTACGATCTAAGTGTGGTGGATCAATCAGATGATCCAACTGTATACTATGCTTTATTTGTTGGAAGTGACCCAATTGCTTTCAAGGATGCTATTGAAGAACCAAAGTGGCAAGAGGCCATGAATGACGAGATCAAAGCAATCGAGAAGAAAAATAGATGGGAGTTGACTAATCTCTCAGATGGATACAAGTCGATCGGTGTGAAGTGGGTATACAAGACAAAATTGAATGTTGAAGGAAAAGTTGACAAATACAAGGCAAGGTTGGTGGTTAAGGGTTATAATCAACAACAAGGCGTCGACTATGAAGATGTATTTTCTCCAGTCGCACGACATGATACTATCAGGATGATAGTTGCAATAACATCACAAAACTCGTGGCCTATTTTTCAACTGGACGTAAAGTCAGCATTTTTACACAGAAATCTGCAAGAAACCGTGTACTTCGATCAACCACCTGGTTACATACAGAAAGGTGGAGAGAAGAAGGTGTACCGGTTGAGGAAGGCCTTATATGGACTAAAACAAGCACCAAGAGCTTGGTATAGTCGTATAGAGGCATATTTCGTGAAATCGGGGTTCTATAAGTGCCCATATGAGCACATACTTTTCATGAAAGTTGGAAGCGATGGAAAATTTCTGGTTGTGTGCTTATATGTGGACGACTTGATATACACTGGCAATGATCGTACGATGTTCAAGGACTTCAAACGATCAATGATAGCAGAGTTTGAGATGTCAGATCTCAGAATGATGCACTATTTTCTGGGCATAGAAGTAGTTCAGTCTGATGTGGGTATTTTCATATCACAGAGAAAATATGTTTAGGAGATTTTGGAACGGTTCCAAATGAAGAATTGCAATCCAGTGCATACGCCAGTTGAAGTTGGATTGAAGCTAATAAAGGATCCCAAAGGATATCTTGTATAAGCAGCTCGTGGGAAGTCTCATGTACTTAACCGCGACCAGGCCAAATACTCAGCACGTAGTAAGCCTCATCAGTCAATACATGGATAATCCAACGAAGTTGCATCTAAATGCTGTAAAGAGGATTCTGTGATACTTGAAAGGTACGACTGGGTAGGGAATATTTTACAAGAAAGGAGAGGCTATTACTCTAATTGGCTATACCGATAGGGATTATGGTGGAGATCCCGAAGACAGGAAGAGCACCTCTGGGTATGTTTTTATGCTAGGATCATGAGCGATTTCATGGTCGTCAAAGAAACAACCGATTGCTTCTTTTATCTACAGCAGAAGCAGAACATATCGCTGCTGCGTCTTGTGCAGGTCAAACAATATGGTTAAGAAGAATGTTGGGTGAAGTAGGGTTTCATCAAAATAGGGAAACTCCTATTTATTGTGACAATAGTTCCACAATTAAATTGTCGAAGAATCCAGTTCAACACGGGAGAACGAAGCACATTGATGTGCATTACCATTACTAACAAAATCTAGTGAAAGATGGGACGATTAATTTAATCCACTACAGGAGCGAAGATCAAGTTGCAGACATTTTTACCAAAGCCCTCAAGTTAGACGCGTTTGAGAAACTTCAGAAGCTACTCGGAGTTTGTTTGTTTAAGGGAGGGAGCTGCAAGGAAAACTCAGCATAGCGTTTACTTCCTAAACTAGTATTAGCACATCAAGTTTAAGGGAAGGTCTAAGAATGTGTGAAACACATTGCTAATAAAGTTAAGCTACCATAGGAATAGTAGTCTACCATAGGAACAGTAGTCTACCATAGGAATAGTAGTCCTAGTAGGCAGCATAGTGAGGTAATGTTTGTATTACGGCTTTAGAAGCCAGGTTAGATTTGTGCTCTAATGCCTATATAAAGGCTCACTATATGTTATAATCAAATCATCTCATCGCAAGTTTGATCAATAAACATTTCTTCTTTAGAGTTTAGAACTCTATTTTCAACAGTTGTGGTGATGATGAAAATCATGAGATTACGAGGTGATCGTTCGATTATACTGAAAAACAAAGGGTGAATTCTTCCGGATTGATAAAAAATTGGTCGTTAAGCGGTGTGAAACCATCACAATTTCATCCAAAGCTTAATGATTCTGAAATTATATCACAAGTTCATCAACTTCAACTGCAATTGTCGAAATCTAAAGGGTTCAACTTGCCAAATTTAGTAAAAATCCAAAATCTAAAGCAACTTTGGGGAAAAACAGTACCATAATTGATGAAATTAGGGTTACAAAAGGGAAAAATTCTCCAACCCCTCTTAGCTATGCAGAAGTCTTGAAAAATTTACTAGAGAATACAATTACAGTCAAAGAGGAGGAAGATGAGATAAATGTTGTAAGACTAACATCAAAAGGCAAAATAAAACTGATATACCATAAACCTGAGTTCAATCCTGTTGATGGAATTTTTTTTGCAAAGTGCCCAAAGGAAGTCATTGAAGAAGGGATAGAGCAATGGAAAGATACAATTGTTGGGTATTTTGTTGGTACATATGTTCCTTTCTATGCTGTTAGAGACAAAATTAAAGAGATTTGGGATATTAAAGGATCTCTTGTTATATCTAGAAAAAATTCAGTCTTCTTCTTTACTTTTGTTGATCATAAAGAAAGATATAAGGTACTCAAGGAGGACCTTGGCATGTGGGGGATAAATACTTGAAAATTCAAAAATGGAGTCCATTTGCTTCCATTGAAGATGAAAAAATTGAGAAAATTCCAATCTGGGTGAAGCTTATGAACTTGCCAAAGTACTGTTGTACTCATAATGCTCTTGGATACATTGGTAGTTCCATTGGAGAACCATTATACTTGAATATTGCTACTGAGAATTATACTAGATTGAACTTTGCAAGGGTATGTGTAGAAATCACCCGAGGATCACATTTACCACAATCAATACTTGTTGATAGAGGAGATGGGATGCTAATTAAGGTATATGCTGAATATCCATGGAAACCATCAAGCTGTACAAGATGCAGCTCTTTTGGGCACTATCAAAATCACTGTACACAACAGATAAAGCCTGAAAGATATAAAGAGGAGCTTCAACAGGTCTGGAGGAAAAAAGAAGTACAACTAGATAAAAAGCAACTAGACAATACAAATGCAGAAAAGCAAAATACAGCTAATATTGAAAATCAGAAAGAGCATGTGCTTCTACAAACTCCACAAAGAAATGCAGATGCAAATACAGTGATAGCTACAGGGGAATAAAGTGATTGGTTCAAAGTACATAGTAGAAATAATAGCAAGAAGTTAAGCATGCAGCAGGGAGGGGATAATACTTTACAAATTCGTCAAGATGAGAACACAGTCAAGCCTGTTAGGATCAAATTCATATATGTCTGTTTATACAAGAAGACAACCTGATGGATACAAGGAACCAGATAAGATACAAAAGTACCCAACAAAATCTATTTTAAGACAAGATATATAAATATCAAAGCATCAAAGGAAGATAGCAAAGAAAAGGCAAAAAATAGCAAAAAAAAAAAAAGGAAAGACCGAGGATAAGTAAGAGGGAGGGAAAAGGGCAAAATAAAAAATTGTTTTCCAATCGTAAAAGCCCTCATTTGGAATGTTAGAGGACTAAATAGGCCCAGGTGCAAAGAAAAATAAGATCCAACATTAAAGTTAATAAGTTAGCTCTTATAGGATTGGTTGAGAACAAGATCAAAGTGGATAAAGTTGATAAGGTTCATCAGTCTATTGCAGCAAGTTGGAATAAGGTCACTAATCATGATTTTGCAGCAAACGGTAGGATAATGCTACTATGGGACACATATATATTAGAGGTTCACCTTGTATCCAAATCTGATCAAGCTATTACTGTGAAAGTCATCATTACAACATTTGTAAAGAGTCTCCTTCAATCATGTGTTTATGCTTCTAATAGCTCTAGGGAAAGAAGAGATCTCTGGGAATATTTGAAAGCTATGCCAAACTCTGATAATCTGCCTTGGATTATATCTGGAGATTTCAACTCCATCACATATAATAAGGAGAAGAAGGGTGGTGATCCTATTAGTGAGACATAAATGTTTCCTCTTAGATCCCTCATTGCTGATCTACAACTATCATATTTGAAATGGAAAGGAAATAAGTATACATGGACAAACTATCACTCTGATCCTACATTAATCTTTTCTAAGCTAGACAGAGTATTAGTGAATTCAGAATGGAATAGTACCTTCCATATTTCTGAAGTAAACTTCATGGCCTTTGGGATTTCAGATCATGCTCCTGCCTACATTACTATTTTGGAGGAACCTACAAGACCTAAAGCCCCTTTTAGGTTCACTAACTCTTTGACCCTTCATCCTGATTTTATGAAGGTTGTAAGAAGCCCATGGAGCTGCAGAATCAAAGGTACACCAATGTTTGTTTTGTCTCAAAAGTTAAAGATCATGAAATAAGACTTGATTAGGTGGAAGAAAGACACTGATAGTAACATTCATATTGGAATTGAGACTGCTAGAAAGGATCTAGAACATGTGTAAGACATTCCAATTATAGATGATGATATTATGAGAAGAGAAAATGATAAAAGAAAAATCCTAAATAAGTTACTATTAAATAGGAGATAGATATGAAACAAAGTCAAGGTGTGACTGGTTATCCTTGGGAGACTCAAATACACATTTTTTTTCACCAATTTATGCAAGAAAGAAAGAGGAAGAACCATATTACCCAAATTAAATGTAAAGATGGTACTTTGGCAGATACTCCAGAAAAAATATAGATGGAAGCAATGGATTTCTACACATACCTCCTTACAGATAGAAATGACAGAGTTGGCTATGATATTCATTGCTCAAATAGGATCACTCAACAACAAGCTGTATCACTAGTTAAAGATTTCACAGCTCCAGAGATTAAAGAGATGGTATTTAATGAAAAGGATGACAAAGCACCTGGTATAGATGGTTATAATGTACATTTCTACAAGTGTTGCTGAGATATAGTGGGGACTGAAGTTACAAAAGCAATCCTGACTTTTTTTAGAAGATCTCAATTGTTAAAGGAAGTTAACATCACAATCCTCAAGTTTATCCCAAAGAAGCCTAACCCAAGGACATTTGCAGATTTTAGGCCCATATCTTTGTGCAATGTGATATATAAATTTATCATAAAACTTTTGGCTCTAAGAATGAGAAAGCTGATGGATGAGCTTATTGATTCCTGTCAGTCAGCATTTATAAAAGAAAGAGTGATGCAAGATAATATTTTGTTAGCTCAAGAATTGGTAAGGTGTTTTGATAGAGTTAATGGAGCTCACAGAATGATGTTGAAGATAGATGTTCATAAAGCTTTTGATTCAGTAAGATGGTCCTATCTGATTCATGTTCTAAGAGCTATGGAGTTTCCCAATTCTTTCATCAATTGGATTGAGATCTACATGACCTCCCCTTGCTTTAAGATTGATGTAAATGGGTTGATAATGGGATTTTTCAAGATAAGTAAAGGGATAAGGGGGATCCACTATCCCCCTAACTATTTGTTATTACAATACAACCTTTTACGGAACTTATAAATAAAGTAGTAATGGATAGAAGAATTTCAGTTTACCCAAATTGCAAGTCTTCAAATATCTCACCTTTATTGTTTGTTGATGATGTGATTCTTTGCCTTAAAGCTTCAGTAGAGGATGCCACAAACACAAAGTTGATCTTAGAAGAATTTGCTGCAATCTCAGGACTAAAGATCAACCCCCAAAAGAGCTCCATTTTCTTCTCTGGATCCATTAATGAAGGCATGAAGGCAGATATTTGTGAAGTGCTTCACTTTGAAGAGGATAACCTTCCTGTAAGGTATTTGGGGTTGTCCCTCATCTTTTCAAAACTTTCTGATAAAGACTGTGATCCATTGGTCACAAAAATGTCAAAAAATGTTTTGAATTGGAAAAACAAGTTCCTATCCTATGGAGGAAGGCTGGAATTGATCAGAACAATCCTTCAAAGTTACACTATTTATTGGGCTGTTTGTTTTGGATTTCCCAAAAGTGTTCTCACCAAGATTGAAAGAGTTTTTCAAGAATTTCTTTAGGAAGGCAGGTGTAGACCATACTAAAGCTATCTCAAGTGTGGCATGGGAGGATGTCTGTGTACCTAAAGCTGAAGGGGGCCTAGGCATAAAAAGATTAAAGGATTTCAATGATGCTATTATCATGAGGGGTATCTAGAATCTCATTTCTGGGAAAGATACACTGTGGTCAAGGTGGATTAAGCAGAAATACTTAAAAGATGAGTCCTTCTGGTCTGTCTCTATTCCTGCAGATTGTTCCTGGGGGTGAAAATCCATGATCAAGAAAACAGATATTGCCAAAAAGCATGTGATACATATTATAGGGGATGGGCATAAAACAAATTTCTGGAATGATCCATGGTTAAATATAGGAGCTCTTTCTATCAGGTTTGGAAGAATCAACATGATCCTATCCAATATCCCCAAGAAAGTTATGGTTAAAGATATCATTAGAAATGGTTATTGGGCAATTCCTAGTACTTGAATGAGATCAACTGAGATGGGAATTATCTCAAATCTCTATAAGCCTTTCTCAAATGAAGCTGATAGTATCATCTGGAAGCTTACTCCAAATGGTATTTTTATAACAAGATCTACTTGGCAAGAAATCAGACATAAGAAAGACAAGGTTCACTAGTTTTAAATTATTTGGGATAATGATAGTGTTCCAAAACACTCATTCATTGCTTGGTTGGTTGTAAGAAACAAACTAAAGACTAGATTTTTTTGGTTAAGATTGGGAAGTTGGATCACTCATACTGATCCTTCTGTGAAGCTGAAGAAGAGAATAGAGATCATTTGTTCTTTAAATGTCCATTTTCAAACAACTTCTGAAGAAGAGTTCTAAGAAGTTTGGGATACATAAAATCAATTACAGGATGGGATGATGAGTTTAAATGGATTGTAAACAAAGCCACATTAGACTCAGCTAGAGGTAAGATCCTAAAAGTAGCCTTTAATGCAACTGTATACCACGTATGGATTGAGAGAAATACCAGGCAATTCAAAAATGAATTCACAAGCTCTGAAATTCTTTATAGAAGAATATTCTTTGAACCCCCCTTTAAGTGTGGTAGATCAAGTCATAAATTCTGGTACAAGGAAGCTTCTCATACATACATTATAGATTGGGGATTAAACCCCATTATAAAGCAGCCTAGACAGATTGAATGGATTCAGTGGAAGCAAGATATAAAACAGATGATTATCCCCAATTTTGATGGATGCTGCTCACAGGATAGAAAAGCCGTGGGTGGTATCTTTAGATTACCTAATGGGATCCCCATTGTAGCCTTTAACAGACTTGTTCTGGAGGATGTAGGTATTGGATGTATTGAAACAAAGGTCATTTATGAAGGCTTTAAAGTTGCAGATAGACTGGGCTTCAAAAACTTATGTGTGCAGGCTGATTCAGAATTTGCATTAAAAGTTCTAAATGGTGATTACAAGCAGCCCTGGGCATGCATTACTGATTTGAGAAATGTCAAGAATGTAATCACAAGAATGGATGATTGTTTGATTATGAACAAAAAGAAGGAAGGAAACAAACCTGCATATTACATCACTTCAGAGATGGATATTCAAGAAGATTATGTCTTTTTTCCTTGTCGTTTCCCTCCCAAACTTGTAAATCTTTGTATAGCAGATATCAATTGTAAAAGATATCCTAGGATGTAATTTTTGTATAGTCAATAAAATCTGGTAGGGGTCTGCCTCAACCCCAGCTTCTTCCTCAAAAAAACTAAGCATACAACCTTCAAAGTTTTAAAAAGGCGGAAAATAATTTCCAAAAGTTATAATTGTGTTGTCTTGATATTTAAAGTTCTGTTTGGCAGTAGGATATTGTATCTAACAAATGATGGAACTTGATTTAAAAGATATAAAAAGTTACCTTTATTTGCCTATTAATTCTGATCATCGATAGACTAACTTCCCTAGATGAAAACCTAAAATCAAATCGTTCTGCATGCCTAACTTTTAACCTTAACCTTAAGGATGGACTTCAGAAAGCTTTAGATTTGGTGCGCCAAGCCTCAGCAATAAAATATCTTTTATTTAAAGAGTCCTTTCCAAAAGGCCATTGCAGTTCCATAGTTTTTGGATTGACAATTGCCGACTTTATTAAAGTTCTTAAACTTTTATGCATCTCATCATCCTGAAAAGAAAAATATAAAGACATCATAACCACAGATGTTTTCTACCAGTCTAAGAATAAGAAAATCTGTATGTAACAATAATAAATACGAAATGAGGGTCTTGAACATTATGAAATACAATAAAGAATATGATTGTAGGAAAATTGAAAAACATCCACATCACACCATTATAATAATTGGAACGAAAAGAGCATTATTTAAATCTTGTTACTATTTCCTATGTTTTTTAAATGATTGCATGAGATTATATTAGGTGCCATACTTCATAGTTCACAGGTATAACTAGAAACTAAAACTTTAATAGATATAGAAACTTAATGATCAAAATAACCCAATAGGCAAGAACTCTTCAATAATAACAATGGCATGAATAAGATAAAATAAAATATAATCGGAATATTAAACAACAAAAAATAGGAACTCACAGGTTGTGCTGTCAATATCCTTTTGGTGGATAACATCAGCCTAAGGTCGAGGTTCTTATCAAGACATGACATGTTTATTACATAATAATGAACTTGGTTCATTTCTATCTACAATATAAAGCATAATATAGTTTCAATGGATGCAAGTATTAGCATAGATGTGATCATAAAATATATTAGCCGGTAGCAAGTATTGTAGTTACCTTGTGAAGTTCCCGCTTTCCGTCAATTCCCATCACACTGCATTTGCATGAAATAATTTGATACTGGTCTTTGTCAAATGGCCAATCTTTGTCAAATACCTATATTAAATTGGAAGATGTTTCTGATGTAGATTACCAAGACAAAGGCCAATCAACCCATACATGTGGGTCATTCGAGCCAAGTCCAAATACAAGCCCAATCCATCAGAATGTCAAGGGACTTGGAAGTTAGAAGGTTTGGTAACCATTAATAACTAATGTTTTAGTGGGTTTTAATTTGAGTTTAATTAGGAATATGAGAAGTTCTATAACTTCTTGTTTAGTGGTGTTTAATTGGATTAATGATTGTAAGCCTATAAAAGGCCAATTTTTATATTGTAAAATGGATTCAATCATCAATCAATCAAGTATTTCTCTTTGTTTCTCATAGTTCTCCTTTGTTCAACCAACAAAGCATTTATTTCCCTCGTGGATTCGAGGATTTTGAATTCTTCCGCTCCAACTCTTCGTTAGTTTCACAAGTGAGCTTTAAACTAAAATTTATCAAATAGCACAAATGCAACTAGAGAGATAATGAGGTAGAAAAAAAAACCTTCATTATCACATGGTAGAACTCTTTCACCTTGCTAAAAATAAGTTCATTTTTTTAACAACCCCTTTAAGACTGAATTGTAGATACGAGTCGGGTAAATTATTATTGAATGATCTTTTTACTTGACCTAAAGCTGCTTCAACTCCAAAAATTTTGTTGATAGTATTAAAATTGGAAGATAGGATCCTGCATCACCTCACATGAATGCAGACTTAATCATAACCAAAGTTATAGTACCCTCTCTATAAACAATATAATCTCCATTCCATCCAATGAATTGACGAATTACTGAGAATAATGAGAGAAAATACATATGCCAGTAAAAGTTTTAGGGTAATAAACCTCCTCATACATGTATGACATATCTAAATTGTCAAACATTGTAATTCATATTAAAATTATTTGCCAACTAGTCAATAACAACCACTCCTGTTTGGTTTAATAAAAGGCAGAGCAATCTTTTCAGAATGTTGGATATTTTACTCATTGTAACTTTTTAACATTCTACTCTTTTTTCATGAATAAAGTTTCATTACTTGACAGTCGAATAGTGTAGAGAAATGTGGTAGCAAACAGTCGCACGGTAGAGTGCCCGGGATAAGAGAGGGGACAGAAGCAACAAAATATGTCACGGCTAAGAAATATAAAACATTTTGCTCTCCTACTCATCCTTGAAATCATATCTTCCCTTCTAGCCATAAAGTCCTCAAAGAAGTTACATCAAAAGGCCAAAAAGACTAAAAACATATTGCTCCGCAAATAGAGTAAACCCCTAAAATAGGCATTTTTGCCCCTTCCCTCTAAACGGCCTATTATGCATTCCTTCGATGATGCCAAAGGATAACAAATGGTGTCCAATTGTAGAGCATCATCCCCCTTGGAGATTAAATTGGTGTAGGCCCCCTACAAGAAAATTGGAAGCAGCCTTTGCATAACCCAACTTGAATTTCCAAAGCCAAGGAGGGGCAACCCATATTGTATGAGAAGATGATTGACATTCTCCCCCTCACACATATATCATATATTTACTAGCGTCCAACTTCTAGCAATAAGATTATGATTAGTTAATATTTTCGAAATTATACATCCAAGTGAAGATACAAAATGTAGAAGGGGTAAGAAGACCAGATGCGAGGTGCTATAGGGAATATAAATTCTAGAGTAGGAATGCCTTAACTGAAGAAAATATATATTTAGCTTCTGAGGAACTATCTTCTTGATATTATGAACACTTATGCAAGTTACACTGTAAAAGGAAGCCTTAAGACTCTAGCCATTAGTTACTCTATCATTTTTTATTTTTTCTACTTGGATCAATCACGACTTCACTTCATGCTTACTAATTTTTATACGAGGAACTTGTTGCTCTGTGAACTCATCCTAACGTCGTTCCCCCACTCTAAGAACGAAGCAAAAAAATTACATGATCCAACTCCCAGCTTGAAAATAGTGAGCAAAGTGAAGAACAAACTTTAGGCCCTGCCTGTCAAGGTGAAGAAGAAATTTAACCTTGCACTCCTCAAAAACACTTTTATAGAGATATGGAAATATGGATTTAAAACCAAAGTCCGATGTTGGCATGTACCAGTGCAAATCCGGATGACGCATAGTCAAATTAGCTTTTTTACATTGATTAATTCTTCTTCGATTTCTCTAATATATAACCTTAGGCGAATCTCTAAGCATCTTCAATCACGTTCTCTAAGTACTCTTTTGTACTAATCATGCACCACTCGATCTATCCACCTTTTTTCAAATACTTCCAGGCTCCATCTTGCCGAAATTCCCTTTCGTCCCCAACATAGTAAACTCCCAATATGTTTGTAGGTAAAGTATAGTAAACTCCCTATAAGACAATGTTGTGGGGACTAAACCTACATTACTAATCTAGAGGGTATAAGAAGAGAAAGAAACTTACAAGATAACATAACCAAAGAAACGTCAAGAAGAAATGCTCGATGAATAAAAAAAATTAATTAAAACATAACTAATGTATACTTAGTAATGATCTTTTAGCAAATTCCCTATACATTTCATTACCGCAAAAGCAATATAAGTAATATGTTAAACACCCATACTTATACTGCACATTACAAATTAAATCTTACCCGTGAAAGACGACTTTGCCGAATTGAGCAATAAAAATTGGCTTCAATACTTCTTCGCACTCTCCCAAACCTATTTTACTCCTCAAATGCTCAATGGACGCTACTAAATCTGACTCTATCTTATCAGTTATATAAACCCATGGTGCAATCTTCACAGAACTGACATCTACATAATCAAAACAAAATAATCATACCACATTGCTTTGTACTAGTACTATCCCAAAATCCTACAATATTCATCTAAATCCATAATACTCAAATATCGAGAATTGCCTCTTGGAACATACCTGAGGCTCGAATTCTTTGATTCTGATAGAGCATTAGAAAGAACAACGTAGCCAATTTCATCTTCGCGGCTATATAAACCTATGGCGAACACTTGGTATGCCTCACATCTACATAAACAAAAATACAAAGATACTATTAACCTAACACTACAACAAATACAGGTTTTTACGTCATTAAAAAATCACATAAAAGGGATTTAACGACATTTTTACAAATGACGTCGAAGGTGATGATGTGGAAAGGTAGAGACTAACAACATCATTAAATAAGTGACTTAAAAAGGTATGTATTAACGTCATTTAATAAGTGACGTGTAAGGGGTTTCAAAAATGACGTTATTGATACCCAATTCCGGTGGTCGACCGGCTAGTATATTCTATTGACGTCACTAAATGACGTCATTAAAAAATGACGTAGTTGAAATCTTTTAACGTCATTTTCAAAGTAACGTGGTAGAGTTTTCATACATCAACAATGACATTTTTAAAATGACGTCAATACCTCGAAAAATACAAAAAAAAAAAATTAAAATTAAAAATCAAATATTGCAAAATATTATACAAAAAAAACCACCACCATATTATACAAAAGGCAAAATATTTGGATAAATTATATTACTTTCATTCAATACAATGTGTTCATGAATAGACCCCCATCAAAGTGTTATTAAACCCATGCCATCCAAGGTATGAGCTAATCCAGCAATTTTCTTCTATGAAAGCCATTTCTAAAAGACTAAACCCCTATTCACAAAAAGAATGAACCAAAACTTCCAAAAAAAGTTCATGTTTTTGTAGTAAGCCCCACATCAATTATCTTCGAGCAAGCTACTTCCAATTTGAAGTTTTGCTAAATGAAATTCAAAGGGAGTTTTCGGGTTTCTCATCTGGTGAGGGACATGGATCCGAGATTTTGGCAAAAGCTTCAAGCATGTTTATAAACTCAGCTGTGTCATCCAAATAATACTTGGCTTTACTTGGTTTTTGTCCAACTGTGTAAGTAAAAACTACAACATTGGGGTGAAGCAATCCTCGACATTGTATTTTCAATTATTTCAAACATTTCCTCATCCAACCGGTCGTCACCAATACATAAAACAAAATTAGCTTTCCTTTCATCATTGGCTATCAATGTGAACACCTTGTCAGCAACTATGCCTTTGCTGACACCCTGAGGTTTTACTTCAATAATAAATTGACCTCTTATCATGGTAACAACTTCATTTGCTAGCACACTCTCTAGATGGTCTAACATTTCCTTCGCCTAGCACGACCCAAAGCCTGGGTTAGCATCTTGATGGTGCCAAACCAAGCCGCTTTCTTTGGTTTCAATAGAAGAGCCGTCCGTAGCTTCAATATATAACTTCATTACAGGCTCTGCCATTTGTATCCACCCAAAATCAAAATTTTGCCCACAGCTTTCCCATTCTTTATCTTGCGACCATCTCAAGTAGTAACCATGTTCTGCTGCAATTCCAATCTCCCCGCATGGAGAAAACCACTTGCTTAAGTTGTCCCTCCCCCTTCCGCTGACAATGAAAACGATGTTTTTTGAATCGTCACAAAGTCTGCTTACAGTCCTCATCACTTGGTGTTTTGTTAATAGTAGTTTGGGGCATCACAGTGCCATCATAGTCCAACAATATTGCCCTATTCCTAGACTTCTTGTACCCTGATTCAATAGTGGATATTTCAAGCTTTTTGAAATTAGCATCTAGTGCCACAAGTCGGAAACCAAAGCCAATCCCCATCGCATAACATCTTCACCTAAAGTGGTCCTTGCAACTTCTCTCCAAATCCTGCATGAAGCTCCGTGACCAATAGGCAACATCATGGGTGCTAACATACCTATAGTGTTTCTCATGTAGCAATTGTTTTTTAGATTCTTCCATTGAGATTGCCTCGTTTAATGCTTCCCCAATCGTTTCAATGTTCCATAGGTTGATGCGAATTACCCCACTTAGCGAGGGAGAACAACCAACAAACTCCGACACAACTAACATACTCTTTTTTATGCCACTGGAATCTGATCCCGACCCTAGACC
Organism: Kingdonia uniflora; assembly: GCA_014058105.1. Taxonomy (NCBI): domain Eukaryota; kingdom Viridiplantae; phylum Streptophyta; class Magnoliopsida; order Ranunculales; family Circaeasteraceae; genus Kingdonia; species Kingdonia uniflora. Next base: position 1,619,096 of record JACGCM010002399.1, on the reverse strand, counting down.
CGATACACCTTGTCTGCACACAATGTACTCATATGGAGTCAAGTTCATGCCGTCTCTTATAGCTGAGACAACAACACATTCAGCAATGGAGTAAAAAGCTATTATTTCGCTGATTGAAAGGGACTTATCGATGTACATTATAGGTTCATACCCTGTATAACCAAACTCTTTGTTGATCCTCTTGCAACTTACATTTATTTCGGTCTACAGTTTATCGAGATCTCTTCCACTCCCTCTAGTAGGATTTACTAATGTAAAAGGCAATTTTTGTTACTTGGACTCCTGTTACTTGCGAACGCTTCCACAATTTCTTCTACCTATTGGAAATGTATTAGTTTGCAAAGCCTAGTTGAGAAGGAATTTATAGGTAAAAAGTCTCATTATAATGCCCTATTTCGGTTTGAATGTGACAGCTTTACCTTTGGCAGAAAGCTTTGAAAGTGAGATGACATAGTTTCTATCACATTTGATGCCGAGTTAAGAGCTCCTTCATGCCCTTCAATGTCAACCTGTAAAAAAAAGTAGATACCCCCTTATATTATTTGGTAACACAATAGGAGATTAAACTCATGGCCGCAGCAAGCGTAGTTTATCAACTAATAAGAGGCGGTTCAAGTCATGAATTGACTAAATGCAAGAGAGACGTCTTACCCTCACATTCTCATTGACTGGAAGTCGAAGTGAGGTAGCCTGCAAAGCTGTAATTGCTCCTGATAAAGAAGTTGAATAATTAACTTCCAGAGCCGACCATTCATCCAAATGTGGCATCTAAAATAGTCCAATACAAAGTATATATTGTCAAGGTGATTATCTAATCTAAAAACAACAGATCATCTATTTTGCACTAAAAAGGTTGTTTCCAGTAGTCTTACTTGAGATTGAATGATGGTAGATGTGGTTGTTGCTTTGTTGAAGTTTATAAGTTGAAGGCGCTTTGATTTGACAGATTCACGGAGTTGTGATATCTTGGGCATAAGAGAGTTGAAAGAGGTCTGATAATAAATAAACCTAGTTAGAGTATGCAAATGAGATAATATAAGCGAAGTGATGAGTGTGAGAAGGAACCTGAGTTGTGACGGACTGTGCATGGATTGTAGATTCAACTTTAGCTGATATTCTGATAAGACGCTTGTTTTTCCAACTACTGATAGAAGTTATGTAAGCCATCTCGATAGTATCTGAGGTCCATTATTCATTTGTCCATGGAACACATTTTACATACGCAAGCTGATAAAGCATATTATGTACTCAAAAAACCTAATGGATGGAAAAAATGAATTAAGGTGACCACCTTCCAATAAAAAGTATACCTGAATGTCACCATGCAACTTCCAAGTGCAAGAAGCATTTTCCAGTTAATACGGTACCTGCATTTGCAACATCAGATGCTTCCTGTTACAGGACAAATATTCATGAATACAAGGCACGCCTCTTAAGTAGTAAAATTAGCAGTAGACAATGATGACGTGGTTCTATAAAACCAACCTTCAGTAGTGAAGCTCCCCAACTAAATGCACCATTATTTACACATTCCTTTGACAAACCCAGAAGTCTAGAAGCAAGACCAAAGTATGCAACTACATTTCTGGGTGATATCTCTAATGTATGTTGAAGATGCACTATTCCCTAAAGGCAGAAAGCAAATTAAGCTAGTTAATAGGATTCCCAATTGTGCATGCAAAGCACACAAGCATACCAAAAGACACAGAAAAAGAGTTACATATCATACACATAGCATACATTCTACCAAGATTGTGAAAATTAACTTTAAGCCGCGACGTGGTTACCATGTTAGTGTGAGGTGTAAGCTTCATTCTTTGATATGGAAAGAAGAAATCCCCAACAAACACATCTCCATCTCCTGTTGTGTCGACTGTCTTCACTGCAAATCCATTCACCCTTCCTTTGAAGTTACAAATATTAATTAATATCATTCGTCCTTAATAATATTTCGCATAATCAAATACTAGTGTACACTAAAGAAAATCAACCTTAGTAAAGTATCTACAACCCTTCTTGCCATCAGTAACAATGAGTAGCTTCAAACCATCATACCATAGGGACAAAACATTATTCTCGCCATTGGCATCTCCATGGGCTAGGAAAGCTACCTCGTCATCGCTCACCTGTGTAATTAATAATCCATTAATATAAGCAACTAATAATGCAGAAAGAACTAATAAATGTAATAGATCCTCAAATAAAAAACAAACCTTGATAAAATCAGCTTCTTCCCAAATACTTTTGATTCCTTCACGAGCTGCCTCGGGGGAAGGCCATAGAGGTTTCCAAATTGCGGGGTTTTTTTATGTTCCTTCTCACACACGGCTTCCCCTGCTATGTAGCTCACTCTCCTACCGAGAGCCCATGGGTTTCCTCTCGCCTATAGGTGCGACCTTCAACTATTCTTAGTATAGGTTTGCCCGGTTATAGGTACGGAGTCCTTCTTTCGCTTCTGGCTCTCATCTCGTGAGTAGGCTAGGATCCTTCTAAACCCAAATCTAACCCACTTGTAATGTATTTTGCAACTGGGCTTGCAAGCTACGATGGTGAACAATGGGCAAAGCAGAGAAGGATTCTCAACCCAGCTTTTCATCAAGAGAAGTTTGATGAGGGTATTGAATATTCTAATCCATGAAACCCCTTTTGATCGATGAACAAATTAACAAAATTATGAAATTATTGATTGAGAAATTTACCTAATGCCAATCATTTTGTTCTTCAGAGATTAGGGCTGTAGAATGCTGAAATTGGAGTGAAATTAAGACTAGCATCAATCGAAACTCTTCGATTATTACTTTGACCTCATATTAGGGTTCCTTCTGTGCTTTGAGTATGGTGGCTGCGATGCCTTTGCTTCCTCCTTTGATTTCTATATCTCCTAAATCTTCTCCCGGTTCTCATCGATTCCAAAAATATCTCCTTTAAAAATCTCTCCCACAAAAATTTGGTTTCCCACGATCACTCTATCGAGTCCCTCGAATAATTTTAATTAGAATAAATCAGGTCATTAGTAAAAAAATGACGTAAATGCTAATTAATGCCGTTTATAAACCAATTAAGTCATTTCTCAAAGTAACATTATTTTTATATTTTAACATCATAATTAAAAAATGACGTTGTATGCTAATAAAAAAATGACATTATAAGTTCAATACCTTGCAATTATAAGTTGTACATTGTTTAACAAAAGCTTCCCATTGATTATAAGGTACATCTTCCGGATATTTTTCGAGAGCTTGTTCATACTCATCATTAATATCTATTAATTTTCTCTTTTCAACTTTGAATTCGCGCCAATCCTTTCCCATAGCTATTAATGACCATTATATTTTGACAAATGTCGTCGAATGATTAGAAGCACTTCACATACCTACAAGCCCAAAACTACATAAAATAGAGTTTGCTAGTGGATAACAAGCTAAATGTCTATTTTAATGTTTTTTTCTCCATTATTTCCTAAGATTGGAACTCACTTTTTTACTTCCTAGGGGATTTTTTTGTTGTTACAAATTTACCCTACAATTGGAATTGTACTTGAGCACTTCGTACTGAAATCAAAATATTGTCGCATGAACTTCGAGTTGCTACTGTAAAAGCATGTAGAACATAAACCAAAACCAAAATCTAAACAAAATGTATAAAAGATCGTATACGCCAGATGATAAAGATACAGAGTAAAGATCAGATTTCACTAGGCAAAATCTTTTGTTCAAACAACACAAGAAAACACATTTGAATGAGAGATCCGAACAACTACAACCTAGGTACAACATTTTAAAGGTGCAAACTACTCCAATTCGAGAGAAGATCATACAAACTCAAACAAAATCATCCACAAATAACAACTAACAACATCAAACGAGTATAAATTATGTCATACCTAAAAATAAATATTAAACCCTAATCGGTTGCTGAAATTCCTTGATTTCTTCAAAGATCAGAGTTCATCTCTCAAAAACAGTAAAAACAATGCATATTGAAATCAAAATCGGAATCAATTTCATGAAAAACAATGAAATTAGGAGAGTTTGAGTAGATTACCATTGTGGGAGATGGGGATTATAGGGAGTTGAGATTGAGTGACGGGGGATTACCAAGTATACAGAAGAACAAACTTTCATCGTATTCATCAACTGAGTCTTCGAGAGAAAATAAATTGATCCACTTGGGGGAGCTGATGTGCTCGTCGATGTCGTCTTCGATGTTTGCCGGCTCCAATTTACAAACCAAAGAGAGAGGTAAAAAGTTTTAGAGAGAGAATTGTAACCAAGGATTTGGGAGAAGAGATTTCACTTTGACTGATTAAAGATTGATGGAGCAAATTAGGGTTCTTAGAGAGGGAGAGGGAGAATTGAGGATTTTTTTTTCTTCAAGCGGTTTGAAAAACTCTAGTTTATATTCTCCATCGTGAAAACGCAAGTTATATCAACGTCAATTGAAGCAAAACGACATAAATGCTATAGCATATATTTTTACGTCACTAGCAAAAGTAACGTCAAAGGGATATAAGGCGGCAATGAAGTCATTATGAGAGGGAATCACGTTGTAGCTTATCCAAATACGGAAGAAAACAAAATATTATACTTATTATGTCAATTTTCATATAAATGACGTTATTTAAGTGACATAAAAGCCTATTTTTGTTGTAGTGTAAATCCTAAAATAACACAAAAATAACTAAAATAACACAATAATTCTCACAATCACCTTTCAACAATGACTTATCGAGCATCAAGACCCACAAATCTTTCTTGTCGGGCCAAACAACCCATGATTTGGGCAATACAGGGTCGAGACGAATCGGACCGCCGAGTAACTAATCATCATCAGTTTGTAAGCAAAATATAAACCAGTTCTTAAAGTTATCTTTCGCGGTGGTGACGATATCTCCCCCAAGTAGTAATTGGGAAATTTTCTTGAATGTATATTCTTGATTTAAGCATCTTTGTTTTGGAGCAAAGATAGTTTGAGTGATGATTTGGGTGTCTTTGAGCATCGTTTGTGGGGAGGAGTGTACGTCATTAGAGATTGGGAATTCTTCTTCTTTGTATCTTGAAACTGAGGAGGAACACATGATGCAAGTGTGCGTGATGATGAGGTCTGTGGTTTGTTCGGGTGGTGCTTATGAGGAGGAATGTATGCCATTAGAGATTGGGAATTCGTCTTCTCTGTATCTTGATACTGAGGAGGAACACATGATGCAGGTGTGCGTGATGATGAGGTTTATGGTTCGTTCGAGTGGCATTTGCGAGGAGGAATGTACGCCATTATAGATTATAGAAACCCTAATTTTGTGATTATTTGATCTTTGAGAAATGTTGGAGGAGAAGAAGAGGGAGGGAGGGCTGATAGTATAAGACAATAAAAGACGTTTGCCTTATGCAATGGCCAAATTCCGTAAGCTCGAAATGGCTTTAGAATTTGCTATCACTCCAATGAACCTGTAACAATATTCTAATGGAAATTAAGAAATGAAACATGTGATTTTAGCATGAAAAACCTATGAATAGGTAAAAAAACCACGACCTCGTGTGGAGGATTTTTGTTGAAAGTATATTTATTGCTTGAGGCAGATATCTTATTACAAGTGATCTTTAAGAATAGAAAATGCTTGAGTCTTGTAACTAAGATGTCTTGATGATTAATCGAGAATCTAGAATATGAAATTTCTAGGTGATCTCTTGTGTAATTTTTCTCGTCCTTATCTCTTCTGGAAATTCTTCCTTATATAGGCCTTCTTTGTAGCTTTTAATCGTGCTGGAGCATGTTCTCCAAACAATGTGGTTAGTGGCGGTTGACTGAGTAACTGATGAGTTCGTGAGAGACATGTGTCTTTGACTGGTTCAGGGTTTCTTATTTAAGTTTGACCCACGTTCTTGACCAGTTCGTAGAGTATATTGAAATGTTGACTGGAGAAATTATGTTGAAAAATGAATGAGCCTGAGATGGAGGTTATTCAAACTGGTGATAGTTTGATTACAAGTGAGGTCGAGGGATAGGTCCCTACACCTTGAAAACTAAAATTGCGCTAAAAGTGTAGTTTTGGGTATGGGCCGGGTAAAAAAAAAGAACTAGAAAGATGACGTGGTTCTCTTGAACAACACCATATGCAAGTTGCAACAGTGTGGAGTTGGGACTCAAACGGGTCTTAATGAACTCCGGTGTTTGAGCTTCTCCAGCAGCGAGTGCGGGTTTGGGTGTGGGCTTTGACAAGTTGGACCATAAAAAACCCAACCCTTTCCAGCAGTGAGTTTGAGTATTTTTGTTTCTTTTTTTTAATTTTGTCCGCACAACTATTCATCTCTCTCACACATCAATAAAAATCAAATAAAAATTTAAACGCGGCGGTAATCAAAACACTGCCAAACTCATTCTTTTGAGTTTGAGCTCCTCAAAATTAGTTGGGTTCTGACATGTCCAGCTCAGCCAACCCACACCCATTTTTTCACTGTTAGAAGGCAAATAGTTTGAGTTTGGGTTTACAAACCCAACCCAAACTCTCACCCTGTTGGAGATGCTTTTAGAGAAAATCGCTCGAATAGTGCTCGGAGCTTGAGGTCTCGACTCTCGTACTTAAGTTTCAAACTCCATGCTCCCGATTCACCAAACTCTAATCGGGAGCATGGAGCTTGTCCTTAAAATATCGGTAGGTGTGCATAACAATTATGTGATTATTACCATTTTGACTAAAAAAATTTAAGTAGTATTTGTTAGACCATCTCCTAAAGTGGCTCACTGACTTGGTTGAAAAAAAGGCAAATCCAAGTCAGTGAGGCTCTATTTCCTCCAACAGTACCTGACTTGGATTTTTTAACAGAAGCCCAAGTGTTGGGCGCCTGTTTTATTTTTATTTAAAAAAAATAAATAAATAAAATCATCAGTTCGAATTGGGCGCCCGATTTGAATTGTTTAAAAAAAATAAAATTTGGGCACCCAAGTCTTAGGCGCATGTTTAAAAGCAAAACAGGCGCCCTATACTTGGGCGCTCAATCACGAAGTTAAAATCCAAGGTTGAGTCTTGGAATCCAATACCCAACCTTGCTTTTGGAGGGTGAAATCCAAGTCAGTGAGGCACTGTTGGAGGACGAAAATCTTAGGTGGCTCCTTGGATTCCAAGGTAGTGAGACACTTTAGGAGGTTCTCTTAGGGGCAGTTTTGAAGGTTGTTTTGGTGGGTTCCATTGTGGGTTTGAGTTCTTTCATCGACAATGCTATAACATTTTGAGATGGTGTTTGGAGTTCAAGCTTTGAACTCTAAATTAGTCCCGATTAGAAAAACTAGAAAGCACCGAGTATGATCAGGCTAACTGGGACTAGAGTTAACATGCAAATGCTCCAGCATAGCTAGACAATGTTGTTTAAAAGTATGAATGTAGGAATCTAAATGTAGGAGGGAAGACCGATATAAGATAGGAAGGAATTGATGAGTTATTAGCTTTGATAAGAGATTCTACGTGTGTGAGAAAGACTTTTGGCTTTCCAACCGTCAATCCTGTTGAAAAAATGATATCTTTAAAATTATGGCTTTTGGACATGTTAAGTTAAATGGGGCACCAATGTATTTTTCACCAACACCATTTTTTATTATTATGTAGGAGTTTTTGGATATTATGTGATGCCGATGACAGTTTTCAGTAAAAATGATGCACTACTTTTCAAGGTTAACCTCTTGCCTAAAGACTTTTTCAAAGGAATCCATGACATCTTTTAAAGTGTCCGCTTCATTAAGGTTAACTCTCTAAAGAAGACAAAACTATCATCAACAAATAATACGACCAAACTATTAAAACTCCTTTCACAATCTTCAATTTTAGAAGACTCCGAACGCTCTGGGTCTTTGAATTAGCATCCCCACATAGTTATTCGAGAGGTTCAAAAGACAAATAAACAACCTTGGAGGGCATATATATTGCTATATTTTGAAACTTGCTTGTGATTCGCGAGTCACTTTGACAAATATTTGTTGTAGCCAAGCACCAAGGTCCACCACCATAACAAAGCCTCCATCATTGACCCAAAACTTTGCGAATAATCCGATTATCCCTGAAAAATACGTAACCGAACTATTCGGCTACAATCGGCGCGCAATCAAACTGTCGTAGTTTCATTACAGACGGCAGAATCTCTGCTCGACACGCATCTCTCTAACAAATTCCTGAACTTTTCCCCAAATCTTCAATCTCACTCTTCAATCGTCTCCGATTCGCACAATTCAATCCCACTCAGCTGAATTTCAACTACAATTCATCCCCAATTTGGTGAAATTACATACAATTGGTACCTAATTTCAACTTATTTGATCGAGTATTAGCCATGATCCACTACGAGGTGTTTCGATTGCGATTACTGGTGTAATCTGTGATTAATTATGTAGGAGAAGTGTTTGATTGAGGATTAATGTCCAAGAGATCTTAATTCTCGAGTTTGGAGATTGAGATTTGAAGAAATTTGTCGATTTTGAAGGATTTTTTGGGGGAGTTTTGGGGTATGATCGATATGGTTAGTGGGAATTTATTTCATCGAAGGAAGTATTCGTGGCCGAATGAAGAGTATGTTAGCCGGAGTACTTTACACCTGGTGAGTGATGATTCTCTCTGTTTTGTTTGATGTATACTTAAGTGTTGTGAAGAGAAATATTGGGTTTTTGTTATAATGTTAGCCAGTTTAGTTAATGATTAAGTATATGGTTAGTTTGGAGTGAAACTATGTCACATTTGATATAGTGTATTGGTACGAATTATGCGTAGTTGTAGGAATTGCGGTTGAATTGTTCGTTATTAGCGATTATAAGTTCTTATGGTATTGGGGTGAGACGGGGGTTAATGAATGATTATTTTTTATTATCTTTTGTTGATAAACTTCGGTTTTATTGATGGAGAGGAGAAAAAAAGGGTTATAAGATCAATGCCAAAAAGGAGGAAAATAAAATGATATAGAAAATTGAAATATAAGTAAAATATAGTGTCCCAAAGGAGAACTATTCCGTAGTGAAGACCACACTGATGGAGTGATTGCTTTCAACCTGCACCATCACCATTGAAGGGTTGAACAGAATTATTGTTGTGTCAGTGCCTCAATGGTTGGCTATAAACTAAGCGACTAAAAGATGAATATTTATGGATGTCTTCCTTGTTCCCTCGCTTACCTTTGAGTTTCCTTAAATTTCTTTTAACTAAATGACACAATCGCCTTTTATAGAAGTCAAGGTAGATTCGTATTGATCAAGAAAATTAGTTTTAAGATGACTTAACAAATAAACTAGAGAAAGTCAAATAACTAGGTTATCCAGAATATGATCTCCAGAAGTAAGTCAGATTTAGAGAGAGATACAATTGAGTGATCCCCCCTCAACAGACTATGAAGATAAGATTGTTTGGTGCCCAAGTAAGAAAGGGACATTTAGCACCAAATTTGCTTGGGAGAAACTAGATTCAAACCCCACTTCCCCTTGGTGTAAAAGTTGTTTGGAATAAAATATCAATGCCTAGACAATCTTTTACTTCATGGTTACCCGTTAAGAACATAATGAAGACTAGAGGGATAGAGGTGCTCCAAGAGTCTTACTGCCCACTTTGTCACTCTAAAGAAGAAACCCGATCTTATCTTTTCTTTGATTGCCAATTCTCAAACTACAGATGATCTGATTTCCTATAAAATGTTAGAAGTGCTGGGAAATTGGTTGATGAACTAAACTTTCTATTGGGATCAACACTTGACTCAGCCTTGAAAGAAATCTCGAGAGCTGCCTTTATTACTACTATTTGCTTGATTTGGGAAAAGAGAAATCAAAGGCAGTTTAAGGGTGTGGTAACTTCAAAGGAAACTAGTCTTCTAATATTAAACACGCTGTAGCTGAGAAAACCCAATGCTCTAAGTTCAAATCCTGGGAATCTCAAAGCAACAAACAACTACTTTCTATCTAGGGTCTAAATCCTAGAATCAAACAGCCCAAGCTAAGGTACTCAATTCATTAGTAGAACCTGGAAGATAACCTTGCATATAGGAAAAACTCATCTACTTATGGAGGGTCCTTTAGGCTATCCAATGGTATTCCAGTTACGGAATTTACGAAAGAGATACAAGACAATCAAAATGAGAATCAACTCCTATTTCAAGCTGTAATTGAAGGGCTAGATCTTGCTATCCAATTAGGCTGGTCAGAATGGGGAGTCCATTGACCATTTGTTTCTTCTTTGTCCTTTTGTTGAAAGTATTTGGAGTGAATTATTTACTAGGGTCGGCATGACGTGGTCTTGTTTTAGGAATGTTAATGAACTCTTAACAAATTAGAAGACAAGAAACCTTGTTGGACGGGGTAAGGTGTTATGGCGTTTTCTTCCTTTTGTGGTGATGTGGTCCATTTGGCTAGAACGTAATGCGAGAAAGTTCGAAGGAAAAGAGTAGTCGAGAACTTTAGTCATGGTGTCTATTAAAGCTCTCATTTTTTGGTGAAGTAAAGCCACGACGGATATGTCAGAGACGTCTTTTGAGTCACTTATGGTGAAGTGGAAGGAAACGATTACTGGATATACTTGAAGGTTAGAGGATTGGGGAGTGGTTTCTGGGTGGTTTTTTCTTTTTTCGTCCGTGTCTTCCTCTTGTAGAGGCGTGCTGTTTTTTCTTTCTTTTGGTATCCTCTTGTTTTGGCCGTGTCTATTAACACTGAATCTCACTGTCTTTAGTTTTCTTAGCTGATTGGGTTTAAAATTGGAGGGAAATGAAGACATACGGAAGGATTGATAAAAGGAAAAAGCTGATGGAAAAGGTTTCTTTCTCTCGAAGCAAAGGAAACCTAAATACTATTTTAGGTTTTAACATATCATCAATTTGAAAGGTTTGGGATGGCTGCAACTTTTGCCTCAGACGACAATAGAGAAAATGCAGTAAAGATCGGATGCTGATCTTGACCAGGATATGGTAATAAATTCCAGAGTGGAGAATCTTATATGGTTGGTTGACCAAACCATTTATCATGGGGTGGTTATACTTGTACCATCTATTCTCTCCCATGGAGAAAATTAACTCAAGTCATCTTCCAAGAAGCTCATTCATACGCACATAATGCACCAATGATTGTGTTAAGAAGCACTCTTTGATGCTATCTCTATTGCATTTACCTGTTGGTAAAATTCAAACAGGATTTTCTCTCGTACAACGATTGAGATGGGATGGAAAGGGTGGCCTCAAGGGGATCAGTAAAAACATCCGAGTCTCGCTCTCGACCATGATTTTTTTTTTTTTGAAGGGGACCTAGAAACTGATGAACTGGAAACATGGTTGCAGAAGTGAAGTCTACTTCGGTGTAAATATTTCATTCTTGGACAACCTCCAGGTTTTTATATTCCTGCCAATAAACGAACTTTTGCAGAGTTCACAGTAATAACCAACAGATCATTTCTGGAGAATTAGACAATTTGCTACTTTTTTTTGCCCTTTTTTTCTTCTTATAATTCAATATGCGAATGGCTAAGTCTCGTAGGTAACGTTTGCTAGGTACCCTGCCATGGGTAATTCCTGATCTTACTTCACGGGATTGGATAATGTCTAGTGAAGCGACTTCGCCACCTTGTGATCCTTAAATCCCAAATGAAGACAAGAATCTAGATATAGAGTGAAAGAAGTTGGTTAACATGTTGTTCAGGACCCTACATATGGTTAGATAAAGGGTAACAGGAGATACATGAAGTTAGATGTTGAACAATTGAGGCAAACTGCAAAGAAGCAATCTGATTATCATTCTAGATTGATTAGTGGGACTACTTCACCGTTTCCTTCTACAATGTCTTGAACGAGGTGGAATTGTGGCACGCAGATTTCCATTACGAAAAGCCCTAACATTAGGAGCTTGCTGCGAACCTCTCTGACCTTAAGAAATAATTAGTTCTTCCCACTAATTATGTACTTTTATTCAAGTATTACACTGCACACAATATAAGCCCACCTTGCTGTATGCGTGCACTTAGAGCTGCTTTTAGGCTAAGTTTGCTTGGAGACAGAGGCGCTCTTGGTGGTGATGTACAACCAATTTCATGAGATTGATATCCTAGGTTGGTTAATACCTGCTTCTAACTACTACTGTAACTGTATAATTTTCCGAGGTAAAAGAGCCCCTGACCAGTTAGAAACGAAAATAAATATGAACATTGTTCCAATGATGGAAATGCAAAGATCATATTCGTCTCCAATTGGTGTTCTATATTCTTGAAGTAGCCGATATATAATCTATCGAGTTAAAATTGTCAAGTAAAATGCACTATCTAACTTACAGATCAATAGCGTACCTGAATCTCAAGTCTTATTCTGGTCTTACTAATATCCTTTTTGGTGTATGGTCATAGCTGGACGTTGATAGTGCTGCCCCACCGGAGCAGGCATGGAGGAGGAAATTGAACAGCCATGCTAACTTATTGAAAGAATTTAGTGTCACATTTACGGAGGCCTTGAAGATGGTGAATCATCTAATTCTTTGTAACTTAATTTCCTTTGGAAGCATTGAACTGCCATAAACTCACCTAGTTTATGCCTTTATGTTTGGTACTTTGAATTTCAGATCCGGCTTGGTGTTCGTCTTTGGTCATATGTTCGGGAAGAAGCTTCTTACGGAAGGGTAATTCTTGAAATATGCCTAATGTCTTAGGAGTAGAAGTTGAAGAAACCCATTGATCGGTTTACTAGAAAAGAAGTTCAGCGATTATTTAAATCCCACAGTTTACATTTTGCAGAAAGCGCCAATTGATCCATTTACTAAGGAAAGTTGTAAGCCATCAGCATCACAAGGAGTCCCACTTGGAGGAATGGGGTATGTGTATCTGATGTATGATATTGTCTTTCATATTTTATGTTCTAGTTTACTCCAATTTACATCAGTTTCTTCTCGCAATAACAGAAGTGGTAGCATATCAAGAGGTTTTAGAGGAGAATTCAAACACTTGCAAATACTTCCTGGTTTATGCGAAACTTCTCCCGTCATGGCCAATCAATTTTCTGTAATATTCCGTCCATCACTTCACTTATATGTCATTTAGATGAGATTTCTTAATATATATATTTTTTGCTTGAAGCTGTTAAGCAATTGAGCCTTTACACTTCTTGCGAATTTATGCTTCCTTTATATTTGTATATATGGGTTACCTAAAATCTGTTCACAAGAATCCATAACTGTTACTTCATTTTTTTCCTGTAAGTATTATTTGTCAGATTAATAACTATTTGAGAAGAATCAAAATCTAATTTTTAAGGTACCGCCATCGTAAGAGATGCATAAAAGAGTGGGAAGTTCTAAAAGAATGAAATTGAGTTAAATTTTACGTTATTTCCCATAGAGAGACTATAAAGGGCGACTTGCTTCAGACAATTGTTAAACTACTAACAACAATGGACCACATATTCACAATGAGAATAACATATCCAAATTAAGTCTCTCCTTTCAATCTTATGCTTAAGTTCATCATGAGATGCCTAAAGATTCTCTTGGAATCCAAGTAAAGCTTGTTTATTATAATTTCGTTGTACCTTGCGAATTGTTGATATGATTATATGTAGATACCGCAGTATTAGATAAATAAGCTGCCCACAGTCCAATTTTTTTTCTTGAAATTTGATATGGACATTAGCGAAAGCAAGCGTTTACAATCTACTTAAATACACTTTAAATTTTTACCGAATCTCAAATAAGCTACATAGTTTTCTTAGCAAAATAACTTTCTACTCAAACCAACCTAATTATAAAATTGATAGAGGCTCTTCTTTTATAGATGAATTAGACCTTCTATCACAAAACAAAAACCTATTCTTAATTGGAAACAATAATGAATCCTAATAATAGGGATGGTATTGGGTTATTAATATTCATATGGTGAAGATCACCAAGTTTTTTTTGTTTTTTTTTTTTCAAATACAGAGTCCCACGCCTACAAAAGATTGTCGTGGGGTAGGGTGGGGTAGGGTGGGGTCGGCTTGATCGCGGGGATCTGGATTGTCGTGGAACTGTTGGGCATAACCTGCTTTTGCATATCCTATCAATGCCACATGGCAGCTAGGGGTTGAGGCTTCTCGACCCTTCCCGCCTGTGATTTGCGATTTGGGACTACTGATGGGTTCTCGTGGGTCATTGTCGACCTTGTTTGATGCTAATAACATGGATTCCGCTATATTGGTTCTTCCCAACTCGGGGTTACAGGAATAAGATATAGGAGGCTGCCTCTCAATCACAACCTTGAGCTTTTCAATGCTTGGTTGTGCTCGTGTTTGATTTTTTTTTTCAACCATAACACATTCAGAAGTAAGTTTCATCATCTCTGTCAAAGTTTCGTCGATCGCATCGATCTTCTTATTGCTGTTGTGTTGTTGTTGTTGCTGTTGTTGTTGCTGCTGCCGGTGCCGGTGTTGGTGTTAGTGCCGTTATCAATAGTGTTTTCGTCATTGTCGTTGTTGTTATTATGTTTTTTCTCTCTCTTGTTGGTGACGATCAGCCGATATTGCAAGGCTATCGTCATCTTCTTTATCTTTCTCCCAAAGTATTATTTTGGTTGCGTAATCTTGGTCTTCTCATTTTTCTCCGACAAAGCGTTTGTGCTTGGTCACAAAGCGTTTAAACTTAACGTGTTTGACGCATGTTAGGCATTGCGAGTCATACGTTCATTCATATTCCTTTTTTCTTTTCATTGGAAGGGATTCTTTTTGTTGTAAATTTTACCTTTTTGAAATCAGTATAGCGGTTGTTAAAACTAATTGCACAAACAATTTAGTTTAATTAAACTAGTAAAGATATTAAAGACTAGAATTTTATAAAAGAGAGAGAGCGAGGCCCAAATACGTGTGGATTGGTGGAGCACGACTCTAGGCCGTGACATCTCCAAATTTCAAGTCGTGCAAACATTTAATGATATTCTAAACAAGGCACCTAAAGTTTATTGCAAATGGACTCTTCTAGGAATCGACATCAGTCAGCAAAAAGGAAAGGATGGAGCACATTCTATCCAAGTACACACACTAATTTGATGGTTGCTTATGCCTTTAGTTTCAGTCTGATTGTGCATCATTTTTGAAAATATATTTTCGTATATACAACACGTAGTTTTTGTGTGTATCTTGCTAGTTACAGGAAAGAATTCAGATTGTTTTGTTTGACTTTGAATTTGAATTTGGCTATCAGCAAGCCACTTATTAAGCTTGCTTATCTGAACTCGTTTTATTTTGCAGATATTTATATCTAGAGAGGAAGGAAATAAAAAGTATTCTTCAGTTTTAGCGCCTGGTCAATATGAAGTTTCAGGGTACGGAGAACATTCTAAAAAAAATTTCTTCTCAATTCTTGAAGCATGAACGCCGCGCTTATTAAAATTTGTATGAATGATGTTTTTTTATGAGAATAAAGTTGTGCTTAGGCAAGGACCCCCACCTGAATTTATTATATGAATGAGTGAGTAGAAAACTGAGTATTTTGCATTTATATTGTACTATTATGTATCTATAGGGGCGTATGTGTAGTTTTCCTCTTTTTTTATTTAATATTTAGGGGATGTGGCTGAACTACACTAATTTAATTCTCACTACTTTCTTTCTCTTCCTTCTATCTTCTCGTCATCAAAATTTTACATGACATTCATACAATTTTGATGCTTTATTTGGTTGTAGTTCTTTTTCTCTCTTTGGGATATCAGACCCTAATTTCAAACTAATATATTCAAGATTTATCTAGTTCTTTGTCTTGTCTTCTTTCTGTTGGCAAACACCATAGTGTCTAGGTTATTTAAGAGAGTAAAGCTTGTGTAGATTAGTAATAGTAGAAGCAAGTTCATTTTTTACCACTTTATACTTATCTCTCAATATTTGATGCATTGTGATATGAACTTATCTTTGCTAACTGACTAGGTTTCTTTATGGCAACTTTAGTTTTAGTTCACAATTAACCTTGCCTAGGATTTAGTACCATTTTTAATATAATTGTTATAATTGGACCCTGATCTTTCGTATTTTTCTGTGAGTTGAAGTCCTAAAATGAAATTCTATTTTGTTGGAACAAAGCTATTTGGTATTAGTTAAGTCCTTTAAT
This sequence comes from Kingdonia uniflora, assembly GCA_014058105.1. Classification (NCBI taxonomy): domain Eukaryota; kingdom Viridiplantae; phylum Streptophyta; class Magnoliopsida; order Ranunculales; family Circaeasteraceae; genus Kingdonia; species Kingdonia uniflora. The sequence continues at coordinate 1,603,040 of JACGCM010002399.1, read as the reverse complement.
ACACGACTGTGTGGATTAATGTTGTCAGAAATAGGGCCAAAAACCCAAAACTAAAAAAGAAAATCAGGGATCTTGTGTGATGTGTCGGGCCTTTTCCCTACCCGTATCGGGGTCTCTTTCTTTTTAAGAAACCGAAGTCCACCTCGTCTTGAATCTTCGTTTATTTCTATTTATTTCATTATTTTATTTTCAATATTTGCTATGTTTTCTAATTGGAACAGAGTCGGGGTTTCTAATTTGATTGCCCCTTGTGTTCTATGAAAAAAGCCTAGGTTTCTTTAGTTTTAGTTGAGTTTAGGAATTCTTCTAGTATAATTTTAGATTGAGAAGGTTATTTTTAATTTAAAATATTAACTCTTAGGATTTAGCATTGCGAATCAAATATACATGTCTCTAGTTGTTTTTGTTATCTGGATATGACCTGGTCATTTCTTACTGCCAGCTCACCAAAGAGAGCTGGTAATGTTTTTAAATGAGGCACAGGTCATGTCAGTTGACCAGCCTCTTGCAATCTAATCTTGATATTTCAAAAGCATTATTGGTAAAGGGTGATACATCACAATAAGTAAAAAAACAAATGTGAATTTGGACATACTACGCAGTTCTCACGGTGGTTATGATGTTGTGTTTCAGGAAACTTAATGATCAAGGTTTATCATCATGGGGATGGAATCTAAGTGGTCAGCATTCCACATACCATGCTTTATTTCCTAGGGCATGGACAATATATGATGGTATTGCAACTACTTTTAGCTGTAACATATTATTACAATTTATTTAGGAGCGTGCGCACATTATCTGTTGTGTAGACATTGTAATAGTCTTAGAGTTGACCATGAATTATCTCCAGGTGAACCAGACCCTGAACTGAAGATCTCTTGTCGCCAAATATCACCATTTATACCTCATAATTATCGGGATAGTAGTCTCCCAGCTGCTGTATTTGTATATACGGTATGTATGTTCGTCTAGATCATGTTGCAATGTGGTGTGCAATTTATTAATGAAGTATTATATTGTTTTAATTGGTTCGACTGAATATTCCACGTAGCGCTGAAGCGTGAAAATAAATTAAGTATCAATCGCTACTTCTCCAGAAAAAAGTTTTTTCACAAAACCTCGCTTCATAGACTATAACTTTTGGCTAAATGCATGTATTTGATGGCTCTTAATAAGAAGAGAACTAAATCAAAGTTGTTGTAAGCTCACTATTAAAATCTCATGATCAGATGTTACTAGGGGTTGATAGTTCTGCATGCATAGGCATGTGTAATTACATACAGTCTACTGCCTTTATTGTTTGTACGCTATCTTCTGCATATGTAGTCTTGGCTAACACCCTCCGCGTATAGGCTATAAAAAAAGATTCCATTAGACTGTCAAGGCATGTAGATCTCCTAATAAGAACCTAGCCAGTCGAGTCATTTACTTTCTGATCTGACTAATTTTGCATTCTGACTTTGTATTTAGGGATTTGAGTAATCTAATGTAATCATTTAATGTAACTTCTTTGCTACTGTAGTTGGTGAACACTGGAAAAGAAAGGGCAAAAGTTAGCCTCCTATTGACATGGGCGGTGAGTAAATGTTTCCAACAATCCTTGTGTTATGAGCTTATGTATTAGTAGGATTTCACCCATTCTGTCCTTTTGTTTGCACAGAATTCAATCGGAGGAATTTCACACCTATCTGGAGATCATGATAATGAACCATTCACGTTAGTACATCAAAAACATGTTCAATATCAAACAGATTACTGTCTTATCTCTTGTGACTGATATTCATTTTCATTTACTTCTCTTTGATAGTGCCAAAGATGGAGTCTCCGGAGTACTTCTACATCACAAGCAAGTTGCCAATCCTTGATAGTACTATTTTGATGGTTGGTTAGCAGATATCCCTTAGGCCATCTATTGAGATGATGCAGAGTTCACATCACCTATTTACCCTCATCTCATCTCTTCCATTTTATCATACAATTGAGCATACATCTTTAGGTCAAACATTTCTACATATTTCTTAGGGTGGTCATATATTTGTTTGGTTTTTTTTTAAAATGGATTTGAGATTAATGTATTGATGAAACTCTTAAATGTGAAAAATTCTGACAATTATGGATGTATGCAGGACTACGAAGGACAATCCTCCAGTTACCTTTGCCATAGCAGCACGTGAAACTCAGAATGTAGATGTGACTGTTTTACCATGTTTTGGGTTGACTGATCAAAGTCAAGTTACAGCAAAAGATATGTGGGGAACCATGGTACAGGTATTTAATTTTACTTATTGGATGTTGTGTGCCTATTCATCTGATTTTAAATAACTACTACCACTCGTTTGGAGCCTAAGTTTTCTTTGTTTTGGCTTGTTCATGGTAGACTCGACAATATAATCTCTTATGTTACTATATGTTTCTGTAAGAGGAGTTTTGGTATCATTCACTTTGATATTAGAATATTTTTTATTTTCATGAACTAGTTTCTGTTTGGAACTTTTGCTAACTGTAATTCATTTGCCATAAGGATGGACATTTTGATCGAGGAAACTTCAGTGCTGGCCGTAGCGTGCCGTCATCACCTGGAGACACACTCTGCGCAGCAGTTTCAGCCTCCACATGGGTAGAACCTCATGGAAAATGCACTATTGCGTTCTCTTTAGCGTGGTCGTCTCCAAAAATTAAGTTTCGAAAAGGTCATACTTATAACAGGTAAATATTTTTTTGTTAGGATCATAGTGATATATCTGGGGAGAAGCGATTTGATATTTTATTGGTTAGGTTAAAACTCCGTTTGGCAAAACTGAGAAAGTCAAAAAGGAGCTTTGCTAGAAAGTTAGGAAATCATAAAATAGAAAAGCGTGTTTGGCGAACATCTTACTATACATACAAAAATAAAAAATGTCATTTACCAATTCCATGAGTAGAAAAAATAATCGAGTTAGAAGTTTAGTGTTATCTTACCGATATGAATCATAGAGAATTAAATATAGAGTACAATACCCATCTTAAATCTAAAGAAATTTGATGGCGATCAACAAAACCCAAGATAAAAATATTAAAGTTTCACAGTAAAATTAGTAGAAAAGATTAAGGAGTTCAAGTAAGAATACTCTTCTCTTTGATTCAATTACATATGATTTCAAAATTAAATTGAAAATAGTCAAAATCTTGTATCTAATTAACAAGAAACTTTGATTTCTTATCTTTAAAATCTTGAACATAAGGTAATTGATATTGCTAATCATAGGACTAGATGAAGAATAACCCTTGAGTTTAGGAACTCAATAGAAACCGATGAAGATTGAAGAGCAACCTAGCGTTGATTTTCTATTTGATAAGGTTTTGAATCTTTTGATGTAAGGAATCATTCAAGAGGAAGTTTCATTTTTCATTGTTTGTAGGGGGGGGGGGGGGGGGGGGGGGGGGGGGGGGCTGGTGACTTTCAATGAAGTTGTTTGGGCCTTTGAGCATCCATGAAGAAGAACGAATAGAGCAAAAAGTTAAAAATAGAAAGTAAAAAAATTGAACTTTCTGACAAAGTAGTATTTTTTCTTTGCAAAGCAACTTTATTGTGTATTGGCAAACCCGACTTGGGGCTTTTTGAGTGCGCAAAGCAGAAAAGTACCTTTATTCCCTGCGCATCCAGTATGTTTATGTAACAATGTATTGCCTTTCAGTTTTTTGTTGATTTCTCTATTCCCATTGGCAGTATCGTGCTTTCTATTTATGAAAACTTTCGTTCGGGTGATTATTATATATTCTGAACTACTTTAAAAAAATAAACATATTTGTAAGCGTTTGTCTTAGATTATTTCTAGTTGATTGTTTCACAGAGCTGAGCCTTCAGGATCTTCTTGACTTCGAGGTTGCTCAGGATGTATGGTTTCTTAAAGATTGAACATTAGATCCCTCTTGCCTGAAAGAATATCGTTTCTAGGAAAAGATAATTTATACTTCTAATGATCAGAGAATGTGGTTGTACACGACTCCAGGTATTTGCTGTAAAAATATCCTAGGTGCTCATAAGGAGACAAGGCCATGAGTTTATTGATTGGTTATGCTAATAACTGATTCCTACAAATATTCCAGTTTCTTGAAGACTGAAACTCTATAGTGCAAGTTGAGGAGGTGTTGCTAGGATAACATGTGAGGGGTGTTTCGAGATCTCATTGCCGTGTCAATCCAGCTAGGGAGGATTTGCATCGTATTTTCAATAAGAGTTAAGTAGACATAGCTGTTTGGATATGATGGTTAACACTATGGGATTCTTTTGGCTTGAAGCAGTTGCTACGATTTCGACTATAAAGAAACAATCTGTGTGTCTAGATATCGATGTTGGCTGCAGGTGGCTGGTATACCAATCCAGGCGGGTGCTTTGCAGGTAGGAGTTATCTATAAAAGGAAAGAAAAGCATTTTTGCAGGTAGGAGCTATTTATAAAAAATTAAAAAGAAAGAAAATAATTTTCTTCGTAGTGGTAATGTCAACTAGGCCTGCCAAACCCAGGGATCTTCTGGGGAAAAACAGCCCATTCTTCGACGCCCCTCTTGTCTTTTGAGTAATGCAGAGGTCTTGGATGAGCCAAATTGCTGGGATCATAAAGTTCGTCCCAGGATTGTCTTAAAGATTACCGGGGTGATGGCTTGGATTAAAAGATCAGACTGGGCGTTGGATTCTAAAAGGGTTTATCCCCTTTGCACCAATATTTACGATCATATGTCTAGATCTTCAGTTTTGGTATTCTTGAGGGAGTTCAACTGAAGTACGGTGGGTCATGGTGGAGTGGTTTAGATCAAAGTGGTTGATGTTTCTTGATATTTCTAAAGGTTCTGGGTAGCGTCCAGCACATTGTCAGAGATGATTGGTTTTCTTGAAGTACTAAAGTGATGTATTGACGACATCTTAACTTTATTTTCATTGAAATGGTTTCCAACTGATACCACAATGGTATGACAAGGACAACCTGGCCTCATGGTCTCTCTGTCTTTCTTCGGATCAATTTATGTGGCTTGGAAGGGAGCTGCAGCTTTCTGTTGCCTGCAAATCTAGAAAAGGTATCGGGATCGCCAATTTCTTAGCCAAAGCAGGGAGTTCGATGCAGTCTTCTGTCTTTCATGCAAGAGAGTTTCCTAGTGAGTCGAAGCATCTTCTTCGTATTGTATTGTTTTTGGGTTAAATTTTCCTGCCTTTTGGGGCGAAAAAGAAGAAATCTGCGACTCATAACTGCAAACCACCACCTGGGAGCTCCTTCTTGAATGTGCCTCTAAGTTATTTTTTAATAATATTGCCCCTCTCTATCCTTATTCCATGAGTCGATCTGTTAATCGTCCCATTCACTGTCCCTCTCTATCCTCATAACTGCAAACCACCACCTGGGAGCTCCTTCTTGAATGTGCCTCTAAGTTTTTTTTTAATAATATTGTCCCTCTCTATCCATATTCCTTGAGTCGATCTGTTAATCGTCCCATTCACTGTCCCTCTCTATCCTCATAACTGCAAACCACCACCTGGGAGCTCCTTCTTGAATGTGCCTCTTAAGTTTTTTTTTAATAATATTGTCCCTCTCTATCCATATTCCTTGAGTCGATCTGTTAATCGTCCCATTCACTTCCCCTCCTTCCACTCTGAAATTGATATTTAAGCTTGTATTTACCTCGTGTAAACATGGGGATTGATACTCGAGCAGATGTTTGCTTCACCCGTTTGAGATCCCGATTTTTCCTCTATTTTTCCCCTGTTAGTAACCTATGCAAATACGTTAGTCATCCATCATTATTCTCGTAATAAAATATGCCTTCTGATAAAATAAAATTTGGAAGTAAGAACTGAACTCCGCCTCGTTAGGTTTCTGTCTTTTCCAGGGCCGGCCTGAGGTTTGTGGGCCTAAGGAGAGTTCCAAAATGGGCTCTCACAAAAGCAAGGGGTAGAAATTGAACCTATGAGTCTGGTTCAAGCCCCACATTCTAAACAATTGCAACTACAACTACAACTACAACTGGAACTGCAACAACTTTAAGCGCCCTTAACTTTATAGGCTTATACATTTTGGGCCCCCTCATTTTAGGCCAAAATTTGTTGGCCTTACACATCCTCCTTTCTGTTCTATGCCCAGGGCTCATATATCAAAATAAGAGGCCAATATAAAATATTTGTTAGTATATGCAATGTACTGTTTGAAGGTTTATTTTAGGCATCATTTTCTTTGTGTTATTCCTTTTGTTGCAGAAGATACACAAAATACTATGGAACTTCTGAAAGATCTGCTCTTAACTTGGCGCATGACGCACTGATGAGTACGTATCTCTGTCAATCTGCCATGGTTCCCATTAAGTATTTGATGGCATAACATGCATGTCTTACCGTCATTACTATAGTTAAACATGGCTGAAGTAGTAATTTAAATCCAGTTTTCAATCCAGGGTGTCTTAAAATTTCGAAGGTTCTTACAAAAAATAGGTCATAATTATCATCTCTTTGGAAATAATAATTTTACTTTCTTTGGAATTTGGTCAGATTACAAGCAATGGGAGGAGGAGATTGAGAAATGGCAAAATCCTATCCTCAGAGATAGCAGGCTTCCCGAGTGGTTAGTATGCATATCAGATGTATATTATCTGTTGCTGAAACAAGTCTCGAGCCTTTGGTGCTAATAGACAAGCTTTTCGTCATTAAAGTTTGTCATCGGGATGAGAAATCTTATTATTTTGAATGCTAGGAGCTTGTGTTTAAGCGCCTTTGCATAGAGACAATCACGTTTTCAGTTCTTTCTTAGCATTTCTCAGAATGGAAACTGTTGGGCAATTGAAGTCGCCATTGCTAACGTAGAACGGCTTGTTGAATGGCTGCAGGTACAAATTCACGCTGTTTAATGAGCTTTACTTTTTAGTCGCTGGAGGGACAGTCTGGATAGGTACTCTTTGCTACTTAACTTGAACGTCTTTATAAGTAACATTGTAGTAGGGTTATTTAGACTTACCCTCAAGTTATTTTGTTGTTTGAAGACCTCCCCCCCCCCCCCCACACACACACACACCCCAAACCTCTCTCTCTCTCTCTCACACACACACACACAAGGCCCCCAGGTTCATAGAACCCAATACGATATTTTTTTTAAATACATCGTATTTAAAAAACCCAGGATATATCTCCCAAATATTTATAATCTGGAAATCAAAAGTAAGGTAAAATACTATCTGACATGGTAACGTTTTTGCCTCGCAAGCTGGGGGGGGGGGGGGGGGGGGGGGTTAAGTACCCGATGAGCTAATTGAATAGAATTTTATTTCCTGTGCTTCATATACGATTTTGTATTTTACATCATCATGACCATTATGACCTTTTACTGCAGATAGCCGCTTACCAGTTACAGACAGCAGATCAAACCTGGGTAACCACCATCAATCCACAGATGTTGAGAACATAGATGTTCGAGTAACTACAGCCAAGGTGAATGGAAAGCAGAGTGTGGATGTTGAGCATGGTAGAATCAATGGATTTACCACCAGTAATACCTCAAGTGATGATGATGATGAAAAATCGTGCAGTGGACCGTTTTGTGAGGATGAAACAACGGCTCTTAGGGAGAGGAAAAGTGCATGCATTCCTATGCATCACAATAATCGTCCAGAGCCACAAGATGATGGCGAAGATGTTGGAAGGTTTCTGTACTTGGAAGGAGTAGAGTATATTATGTGGAATACGTATGATGTGCACTTCTATGCATCCTTTGCTCTTCTATCTCTTTTCCCCAAAATTGAGCTAAGCATTCAGCGTGACTTTGCAAAGGCGGTCTTATGCGAGGACGGGAGAAAAGTGAAGTTTTTGGCTGAAGGCCAATATGGAATTCGTAAAGTTAGAGGATCTGTCCCTCATGATCTGGGCACTCACGATCCGTGGTTTGAAATGAACGCATATAATATTCACGATACAAGCAAATGGAAAGACCTTAACCCCAAGTTTGTTCTTCAGGTGTATCGAGATTTTGCTGCTACAGGAAATATGTCATTTGCGGTGGATGTGTGGCCAGCAGTTTGTGCTGCAATGGATTATATGGAACAGTTTGATAGAGACGGTGATGGTCTCATTGAAAATGATGGATTTCCAGATCAAACTTATGATGCTTGGACGGTTCATGGAATTAGTGCTTACTGTGGAGGTCTATGGCTTGCTGCTCTTGAAGCTGCTGCTTCGATGGCTCATCAGCTTGGGGACAGGGACTCTGCCGAAAAGTATAAAAGCAAGTTTGTAAAGGCTAAACAGGTGTTTGAATCAAAACTCTGGAATGGGTCGTATTTTAACTATGATAGTGGGTCAAGTAGCAATAGTAGATCTATACAAGCTGATCAATTGGCAGGGCAATGGTATATAGCTTCATCGGGTCTGCCTCCCCTTTTTGATGAATATAAGATCAGAAGTATTCTGCTTAAAATTTTTGATTTCAATGTTATGAAAGTAAGAGGAGGAAGAATGGGTGCTGTAAATGGGATGCACCCCAATGGAAAGGTAGATGAATCATGCATGCAATCACGTGAGATCTGGACAGGTGTTACCTACGGGGTAGCAGCGACCATGATACTTGCTGGAATGGAGGAACAGGCATTCACAACTGCTGAAGGTATCTTCACTGCAGGCTGGTCTGAAGAAGGATACGGGTAAGTTCTAACTCCGTGTAGATCTGACATGAATATTTGTGTTACATTTTCAGTTGATATTTCATGCTATGCTTCCTATTATTTGCTTCGTCATATCCGTTTGCACCGTTACAATTTTTTACCATGCAACTTTGAGCTCAGATGGCCTTTTCAGTATGTCATGGGATTGCATGAATGAATTTGAAAGGAAGATCGACGATAACTATGTTACATCCCAAGTATAGGAATAGACTAGAATGCCTGTTTGCTGTCCGTACTGATAGATCCAAGGCACAGGCTGTGATAGCCGTTGTTTTGTCGATAACTTTGTTTATTAAGTCTATTGTATCCGATTCAACCTCTCTGCATTACTTATCCACCACCAATAAGATTAATAGATGTGTCGCTACAGATTTTTTTTCAAAATATGCCGTGTCCACATTGTGCATTCCATTGTTGTTGATCCGAGTTATATATACTTTGAATCTATAGAGAAGTGCCTTATAGTTGGAGGGTTATCTGCAGGTACTGGTTCCAGACTCCAGAAGGATGGACAACAGATGGACACTATCGTTCCTTGATTTACATGAGGCCACTTGCAATCTGGGCAATGCAGTATGCCTTGTCTTTACCAAAGGCAATCCTCGAAGCTCCCAAGATCAACATGATGGACAGAATTTGCTCATTGCCCAAGGATTTTAGAAGTACCTGTAATGATGTCGGTGGCATCCGTAGAGTTGCACATAAAGCAAAATGCTTGAGCAGCTCGGTGTTCACCTGTTCATGCTAAATATTTAAGAGAGAGTAGTGTGCAGTTTGGAAAGTAATTACGTTTTTTTTTTTTTTGTAAAGTAGTATTCATGAATAATCTTTCGTGTTCTTTTCCGTGAGTTTCTTGGCCGTATGATGTCCCCCTCACCCTATGGCGGTGTAATACTGCGGGTTTTTCTTTGGATGTAATGATAAGCAATACACCTTATATAAATAATCCGAATGTAGAGTAACTTTGTCCAAGTGAGTGTAGATGTTTTAATGTTTTCAGCTCTTAGTTTTCTGTATTGTGGGTTTCAGACTCTCCTTGTTCTACACATGATTTCGGTGACTCTGCTTAAAATTTGATAAGTATTTAATGTACTCTTTTAGCCTTTAGCCTACTGTCTTAAGTTCAAGCATTCTATTATGTAAGAACCGTTTGGACATTTTTCAATTCAATCTTTTGCCCCATTCTATGGGGTAACAGTGTCATTGTGTATATGGCTACAAACATATCCCTGGGTTTTCGATATATCAATGATAAATTAGATATTCTTCTTGAAGAAATTAGGTGAACGAATTCAGCTACCATTAAGAGAGGGTCAAGTTTCCTTGAAAACTACTTAAAAAAGACGTAACCATCTCCAAAAGTGGTTTTAAGGTCTGAACAAAAAGTCAAGTCACATTTAAAAGATGCATTCAACGTGTCAGAGTTCCCCCAAATGGGCGTCAGGTGCCTCTTAGAGCATCTCCTAAAGGGGAGAGGATTCCCCTACACACCAAAAACGCAACACACCCGGGGCTACACTCTCCTCAAGCCACTCATCTCTCCAGCTCAGCTGCCCACTCAGCTCTCTCTCTCTCCCACTCAGCTCTCTATGTGGCGAGTAAAAAAGAAAAAAACTCTCTCTCTCCACTCAACTCACTCTCTCTCTCACTCGCCTCACTCAACAACTCACTCGCCTCACTCAGTGGTGTCATTGTCACTCTCAGTCTCACTCAACTCAGTCTCTCTCGCTTGCAGCGATCATCTCCGACGACAGCTCCTCGCTCTCTCTCTCCACTGAGCTCAAGAACTCACTCTCTCTCTCATTCGGTATGAAGTCAATAATAAATTGTCGAAAAACTATGAAATCGACAATTAATTGTCGAATTTCTATGATTTCGACAATTAATTGTATAACTTTAGCACATTCAACAATTTATGAGAGGACAGTTCTATTGAATTTTGTGCAGGATGGCACCAAAGGTCGCACGCAAGAACCCCCCAATAAGAGGGAAGATAGTACCAACGGCCTCCTTAAGAAAGATGCTAAATGATGAGTGAGAAGATCCGTCGCATCCGAATTATAACAACCCTAAGTGGAAGAGAGTGATTCGTCGCATCAAAATTCAAAGTTGGAGGCTGAGAGAGAGTGATTAAGTGGGAGATTGAGTGGCGGGAAACGGTGGGGGATAGAGAGATAGAGTGAAATTTAAATTTAAATTTGGGCGTACAGAGCGAGTGAGAGAGAGAGAGTTTTTTTTTTTTTTTGTATTGTATTATGTTTTTTTCTCGCTACGTCAACGCTGAGTGGGAGGGAGAGAGAGATGTTGAGTTGGCGTTTTGAGTGGCTTGAGGAGAGTGTAGGGGGTGTGTAGCACCTTTGAGGGTGTAGGGGAATCATCTCCCCTCCTAAAGTACCTCACTCACTTAGTTGAAAAAAACAAAAACAAAAACAAAATTCAACTTAGTGAAGTCCAATTTCATCCAATAATACCTCAATTGTTTTTTTTAATAGGCGCCTAACTTTTGGGTGCTCGTTTCATTTATTTTTTGAAAAAATAAAAAATAATTTTTTTTTTCATCAAGCTCCTAACTGTTAGGCGCCTGATTTGAAAAAAAACAAACAATTGGACGCCCAAATCTTAGGCGCTCTATTTGAAAAAAATTTGGAAAAAAAAAAAAAACAATTGGGAGCCCAAGCCCTAGGCACCCGATTAGAAAACAAACAGACGCTCAACACTTGGGGCCCAATCGCGATATAAGAAAGCAAGGTTGAGCCTTGGAAAGCAAGGCTCAACTTTGTTTTTTGAGTTGAAAAATCAAGTGAGTGAGGTGTTGCTAAAGCTTGAAAATCCTATGTGGCACCTTGGAAAGCAAGCGAGTGGTGAGTGAGGTACTTTAGGAAATGCTCTTAAGGTGTTGTAACAATGAGTCTACCGTGGCAGATTCAACCAGTAGATTAACGTTAAGGTGCCACTGCAAAAGGGATTTTCCGCTGCAACTTTTTACTTTTCAACGCCATTCTCAACAGCTGGGAGGTCTACTTTGATTTTGTTTACTTATGCGGAAGTGGTATTCACAAGGGGTCATTCTATCTTAACTACCCCCCTTTTATTAGAAACACTGCCTAGAGGAGTCCTCCTTTGGGTATATAACCCAAAATAAGGAGGATTGTAAGCATAACAAAAATCTTTCATCTCTCATAGGTTTATCTCCTCTCTCCGACGATTTTTCTTCTTTTCTCTCTCTCCACGATTTTCCTCTTCCTCAAATTCGTTCTTCAAACTCCGGAGAAGTATTAGGACTCCGTTTGATATTTTCGTCGTCGTCTCCTTTTTGCCATCTTTATTTATTTTTTCTTTCTTTCTCTAGCCATATCTCAACTCAAAATTTAAAAATGATGACAACACGACTTATAATCAAATTAAACTTGACAAATAAAGATTAAATCAATTGAGTATGTAATTGTGAGAAATTTTGTTAAAATTCATGTTAAAATATGTTTTTGAGAAGAAATTTGCGAAAAATAATTTTTAGGGTTTTTCCATATCAACGTTAGGTACCTACGTTTTGTATGGGACAATATCTTTCAATATTACCCATCAACGCCAGGATCTTAGCTTTGAAAACTCATAAGTATTTTTTTTTCCTTCTTTTTTTTTCCTGTGTTTTGTGTTTTTGTTTTTTTTCATTTTCCCCCACCAACGCTAGGAACCTAGTGTTTTGTATTTTATAGAAACGCAATGCCAACCACTTTAAATATTACCTCATCAACGCTAGGACCCTAACATTTTGTATGTTATAGAAACGCAATGCCAACCGCTTTCAATATTACCTATCAATGTTACGACCCTAGCGTTGGGAACTCAGAATTATTATTATTATTATTATTATTTTCATTTTTTTTTTCATGAATGCTATCAAAATGTTAAGGGTATAGTGAGATTATGAGGTGCTTCTTTTAAAAAAAGAGGACTACTACTAAGCAATAAACGTAGTGAATTTAGAACCGGGAAAGGATTTAGAGACACTCAAGTCTCAAACTCTCAAGTCTCACTCAACCACAACCACTCATCTAATAGAGATGAGTGGCTCTCAAAATTTGGTGATTTCCTATAAGGGAAATGAGGTGGAAAAATGTCGGGTCCTACCTGCCCCACTCTCTCTAGCTGGCATACATTTTCCTCCTTTATTTCAAACCATCCGTCACTCACATTTAATATTATGTATTCCCCACTCTCTCTCTCCCACTCTCCCTCTCTCTCTCCAAGCAAACCAAACAAACATTTCCTCCAAACATCTATCTCACTCACTCTTTCTCTCTCACTCTCGCGAACAGTTCCACTCACTCACTCTGCCTCTCTCACTCTCGCGAACAGTTTTAGTTTCTCTATCATACTTTCTCTCTCCCTCACTCACTCTCTCTCTCTCTCTCTTTCACTGTCTCATCATTAGAGACTGTCATTTTCTTTGTTGGGATCTTTATTATTCCATTTGGTAGGTCAGAGAAAGAATTGAATTCAAAGACATTGTCCATTCCTTTTGGAGCAGAGCTTGGGGATTAATATTGGAGGTTGTTGTCTACTTCAAGGTAAATCTCATTATCATTCGAAATTGCTGTATATTTCTTTGTCTCCCCATTTGTGTAATGTAATTTGGTATTGAAACTGCTTAATATTGTCGAATTCATCAATATTTGACCTAAATAATAACAATTATACTGAAAAATTGAGTTATTAACATCTAGGATTGTCAAATTCGTCATTATTTGACCTAAATAACTCAAATTACATTGAAAAATTGTCGAATTCAACAATATTGAAGTAAAATTGAGTTATTAACATCTAGGATTGTCAAATTTGACAATTTAGCAGTATAATTGTTGTTATGGTTACATAATATTATCAAATTTGACAATTATGGAATTCCCCTGGTTCATCTCCCTTTTATTTTATCCCTGTTTATAAGTCTAAATTGTCGAATTCGACAATAGTTACATTTAACTTGGGCTTATTGAAAAGGAGTTCGTATTGTCGAATTCGATAATTTACCAATTGCAATTGGACTTATGCTTACATAATATTGTCGAACTCGATAATTACCAAGTGCAATTATACTGATCCTTTGAGTAATAAATTGTATACATGTACACAATGAATGAGAAAGTGCCTCCAACCGCTTCCAATAGAAGAAAAATAGAGTTGGCCAGAGAAGGAGATCTAGTTACATTTAAGAGAAAGAGAATGACTATTGACCCAAGCACAATCTTTCCTCAAAACACTGTTGATACTGCCAAAGAGGGTGTTAGTGAACCAGTACCTGCAACTGAGTCTGCCTAAGCTGCTTTGAGAGCTCAAGCTAAGTCTGTGCAAGCTATAAATATTCCTTAGGGTTCAGAATTTGAGACTGAGTCTGCCCAATCTGTTTTAGGAGCTCAACCACCGCTCCTAATTGTTTCCTCTCATTCTGATGTGAATATTCCTATTGTTGGGGAGTATTCTAAAGGCGAGGGAGGGGCTACAAGCAACGAAGATGTAGGCCCTAGTGATAAAAGCCTGTTGAGGAGCTTCAGGTTCCATAGAGCGAGGTCGATCGCGCTAGGGTAGGTATATTGTTTAATGGAATCCTTTGTTTTGTTATTCCTATTATTAATAGCTATATTTTGTTGACATAATCACTATTATTGTTTAGGAAAAGCTTCCCATTCGTGTTCACCATCACCAGTCTACGTGAGACCTTACAAAGGAATCACAAGAGGTCCAAGATTTTGTTATGTTAAAGGGATTGGATAGGATTGGGGCCATATCCTATAACTATTACAACTCTGCCCTGATTTCTGCTTTTGCCCAACGTTGGCAGCCAGAAACTAATAGTTTCCACTTCAAATGGGGCAAGATGACTCCAACTCTGGATGATGTAGAGCAATTGGTTGGGTTGCCTGCAGATGGTGATGCCACGGTCATTGGTGGTACCTGAGGATTCACTGCAATTTTGGGGTTTTCGAAAATAATCTCCTGCAGGATTTAAATGCATTAAAGTTTTTGAAAGCTGGGGGTGCTGGGAATTTGTTGTCACTAAGGAAACTAAAAGAACACTATGCATACAAGTTGGAGAAGGTTCTCAGTGACGGTACTATTGTAGCTGCCAAGAAGAAGAAGGGTTTAACAACCAAGTTTGTTGCCCATGCTTATATGATGTATGTCCTTGGGTCATTTCCATTTCCATTTTCCATGAAAAAGGGCGCAAATGTCAGCACACGGTACCTTTACCTATTTGCCAAGGAAAAACTGGCAAAGAAGTGGTCACGGGGATCAGCAGGTCTGACCCACATGTATTACAATCTGGGTGCAACATCTCGAGATGATGGGAGGCAATTTGCATGTTGTACCACACTACTCGAGGTGATTCTAAAATCATTTATGTAACTATTTTTTACATATGGCTTGAACCTCTACTAATTTTATTTTGTTTATCTATATACATGTAGTCGTGGATCTTTACACATTTCCCAAAGCTTGCTGGGATCCCTAAGGAGATGAACTCTAACGCATACGAGCATTGTACTTGTTGGAAATGGGACGTATCTGTTACGGATAGATACAGTGGTACAGCTTTGCTCAAGTTTAGGGAGGTATTGGACAACTACAAACTGAAGAATGTAAGTTCATTACCTTGCTACACTGTATCATATTGCACTTGGAGTTAGTAGATTACACTGCTTCAACATTGTCGATTTTGACAATGCTGCATATTCACAACTAAATAAAATTGAACAATTGTCGAATTCGACAATATTGACTACGTACATCTACTATTGTACAAATAATATTATCGATTTCGACAATTATTCAATTTTCTTTAGTTGTGCATATAGAAATTTGTCAAAATGAACATGGTAAATTGTCAAAATCGACAATACTCCATCTCAATAACTACCAGTCCACTATAATATTGTCGAATTCGACAATGTTGTTAAATCCTTCTCAGCCCTAATGGAAATATTATTTAACTTAATGGTGCATAATACATTTGATTCATTTTTCACATAGGTTGTATGGGACCCATACAGAGATAAAAGGGATTCCGCACATGCATTCAAGGAGGTCACCTTTTTCTATGGTGCATTAGCAAGTCCAGATCATGTTCTGTCCTACTACCTAAATAGGGTTGTGCGACAGTTCAATTGGGAATAAGGCATCCCTACAAAGCGACTGTTGACAGAGGTTTCCAACCTATGGAACGCAAAAGAGCCAAGGAAATTCAACCCTAAGTATAAGTGGGTTGATTGCTTTTCTGGTCAAAAGTGAAAGGAGTTTATTTTGAAGAAGGCTGATAGGGGGTGGATGGTACGAGAGGGGCCTCTAGTATATACAGAGGGATACTTAGAGTGGTTTGCCTCTGTCTTGTAGACTACGATCTGTCCTATTACTATTGACCTGGCTGCAGATGATGATGAGTATGGTGATACCCCCGTGCACCAATCTGAAGATGTTGCTGAACAATATGATGCATCGGTTAGTACATATTATAACTATTTTTATCTCACTTCCTTTATATTATATTCACTTCAAACTTTCTAGTCTCTAATATTTTGTTCACTTGAATTATCACTTCTGTAGCATCATGAGCATGCTAGTCTGTCTCCAAATGTTTATGATACCATGCAAACAAGGGGTAGATCTGGCGGTTTCAATCAGCAAATCACAACACTAAATGACCAGCTTCAGAAGCTCAAGGAAGATAAAAAGGAATTTGAAGCCAATATAAACCTAAGAGAATCCCTCAAAGAGAAGGGAAATTATACCTATCTTTAGTTGTGCATAATGTTAGTTTTTATGTATAATTATTAGGATAAGTAATTGCCGAGTTCGACAATTATTACGGTGTATGTGAAGGTAGAAACATGAAAATTGTCGAATTCGACAATTTTCTGAGTAATTTCTAAAATCATCTATAGGAATTATTGTCGAACTCGACAATTACATAGTATTATTGTCGAGATCGACAAAAACATAGAAAGTAATCTAAATGTTTCATGTCAATTTAACCTCAGACAAGTGAATGTGATATGCTGAAAGAAACCATTGAAAAAATGAATGAGGACATTGAACTAAAGCGTGTAGTTGACGAGCAATATGCACTAGAGTTTGCAGATTTGCCAAGGCAGTTAGATATGAAGGTAAGGTCTTAGGCAGATATCATTATCGCATTCTAAGTCTGTTTTTGTCAAAATCCTGATTTTCCTTGTCAAATTTCTGTTTGTTGATATTGGAGTGCAAAAATTTAGGGGAAAACAATATAAGTTTGAAGGCAGAACTAAGGCAAAAATCTGGCCTCGAAGACTGTAATCAAAGCTTATCTATTGAGTTGAATAAAAATGTAATGAGTTTAATAAAAAGGTAATAGTGTTGATTTTAATAACCCTAATTACTTATAGTCTTCCATTAATCATTCTTGCATATGGCGTGATTATTTTGTCCCCAATCTGTACAATGTAAAAAGAGTGAGTCACTAAAAGCGGTCAATGCACTTTTGATGGAGCAGATAGACTTACATCTTCCTCCAATTATACCTGTGAGTTTACCAAAATTTACTATTAGTTTGTGGTTGAATTATTTGTAAGTCTGGTAACATTATTCTTGTGTGACGTATTTTGAACAACTTGTTATGCTACAATCACATCAGCCTGTGCCAGACGTAAACCTAACGAAGAAGTATGAGGACTTGTTGGCTGCACATGAGGACGTTACGAAGAAGTTGATTGCGATAGAAGATTTTGTAAGTTATTTGAAATGAATGAAATTAATTCTCGTTAGTGAATTAGAGTTTGTGTTTTATAATAGTGAATTTAAGTTTAATTTTGTGTACGACTTTTTTAGTTAGTGAATTGGAGTTTGTGTTTGATAATAGTGAATTTAAGTTTAATTTTGTATATGACTTTTTAAGTTAGTAAATTAGAGTTTGTGTTTGATTATCCAAAATCAGATGTAGTATTCATTTTGGATTCCATGCTCAATATCGGTTAACCCTTGCTCAAAATCAAATGTAGTATTCAAAATCACATTTAAATGAAATGGAGTTATATAGCTCATCTCATTTATGTCTTTGGAACAGATAATGAACTGGACATCCAAGTATAAGAAAGAAGCAGCAAGATATACGGAGGAAAGTAACCATCTCGTAAACTCCCCCCTCATCCTTCTTAATTTTATGGAATGCTGATTTCACTGTTTAGTCTAATGTTGGCTATTTTTTCAGCAACAAAAGTTGGTTAATGCTGAAGAGAGGATGAAGTCTTTAGAAGCAAATAACAGTGAATGGGTATGTCATATTCCTAACTTTTGTACCTATTTAAGATTGTTCTGTGTAATGTATGGTTTGAAGTGATAATTGTCGAATTCGACAATATGGCTTCAAAATCATGTTATTGAAATCGAATATTGTCAAATTCGACAATTAAGAAGTGTATTTGGGGTTGTGCATGTAAAATATTGTCGAACTCGACAATATAGGTAATGTACATGTACCAAGTGTCTTTATCCTAATGTTAGAGTTTTTTTTCCAGCATAACAAACTAGTTAATTCTGAAGAGAGGAAGAAGACTTTGGAAGTAGATAACATTGAATGGGTATGACATATTCTTAACTCTTGTACATATTTGAGATTGCTCTGTTTATTGCATGGTTTAAAGTCATAGTTGTCGAATTCGACGATTACCAACTGCATATTGTCGAATTCGACAATATTCGTAATATACATGTACACTTGCACAATATATTATTGTCGAGTTCGACAATTATGGCATTGTAATTAGAATTATGCATATATTACATTGTTGAAATCGATAATATTGCTCTAATATTACTGTCTGTTCAAATATTAGTTATTGTTGCAGGAGGTTTGGAGTTAAGCATTGAAGAAGGCACTCGCAAGTGAAGGGATGGGAGACATGGGGGACCTAACCTTTGAAGAACTTTTTGAGCAGAACGAAAGATTCTTCACAATAGCACAGCAAGGACCCAAGGGAGATTATCAAGAAGACTTGGATTCTACGGCGGTAACCCTTGAAAATATTGTCATTGTTAGAAGGGAGAAAATTGCTAAGAAGAAGAAGATACAAGAATTTTTATTCCAACCGTGGACAAAGTATCTTATAGATGTTCGTGGCGTCAAAATCAGCGATAACAATTCTGGTTTTAGGGTTACCGCCGCGATTCAGCACCAGAGCCAACATAGATTCCCAGATGTAATAAAATCATTGAAGACCTTTCTCTGTAAGGACCCCGCATTCTGGAAGAGTATCTTCAGCCAAACATTGGGTATACAATTCACTCCAAATAGTGAGAATGCGTACCAAATTCTGTTCTAGGCGTGTTCTTATGGTCATCAACATGTTGAGTATAGGCATATGGCACATTTGTATCCACTTACTATGAGAAGGTTGTGGTCTTCATTAACCACACTGACGCATATACATTCATACCCCTCTTTTGGGTACGTAAAAGAAATACTACTCAAATGAAGAAAGGTTTCAAAACCTAGTTATGGATACTAGTAAGTATTGGTGGTTTGGTTTGGGGGTAGACAACCATTACGTTCGATTGTTTCTAAAGTTCGATGCACCAATACCTCCAGTTTTTACTATTTTCTACAGTCATGTAAATCTGGAAATTCCTCTAGTTTTTCTGAAAGAACAAGTGACTAGGTATTTTGATGTGAGGGTAAGAAACTTCAAGGCATTACTTAGGGAGCACAATGTAAAGGGGTATAAAGTTAATGACATGGTTGTTGTTGGTTTGTCAACAATCAAATAGGGTTGTCGACCAAATCTTTGTATATCACAGTTATGTTACCTCAATGTTTATTGGTAGTATCCCTATGGTTATTTATTTTTCCCTTTTTGTATATGATAGTTCATTTAGTTCACCTTTTGTATATCACAGTATATAACTTTTTGTAAAAGTGACCATTGTTGATTTATTTTTGTAGTATATACATTTATGTTAGGTCATCATCTGAATCTCATTTCTGACTGTTCAAAATGTACATATTGGCTCAGAAGAATATTTTAACAGTGCACTTGGATCTAAAAAATGAAATTTTGTCAATTTCGACAATAATTTTAGTGTATATGGTTACTTGCAATGTATAATATTGTCAATTTCGACAATTTTGGTAGTGTATTTCGAATTATGCATTTCTAATATTGTCGAACCCGACAATATTACAAAGTGTATAGAAGCTATGGGTATATATTATTGTCAAACCCGACAATATTACAAAATGTAATTAGAGTTATGGGTATATAATATTGTCGAAATCGACAATTTAGTTAAATTATAGAGGATTTATTACATAACCCGACAATTTAATGCACTATTTTTGACAATCTACAAATTCATAGAGGGTGCATAAAACAAAACAATCCCTAAACTACAAATAATTTATTGCTATTATCTCCGTGAAATACTGCATTGATATTGTCATAAATTCCAATTACAAAGCAAACATAATGTTGAATCAACACACTAATCTCTCAATAATAATCAAATACATATTTATTAGTCAATGCATGTGAACTCCTTCTGTTTTCCTAGATGTTGTGGTTATCGGAATTCGATTGTAACGGCTGAACAGATTCCCCATTGCTGTCTCCTACATGGAGCACATTATTGTAAATATGGCATAAATATAGAATTAAACACATTATAGAAAAATCACGGAGAATATGCCGTTTATGCATAGTGTTGAATATGTACTTACTTGATTATGCAATCATCGTTTTGAGAAGTGGGCATGTCCGTTTGTCATGGTTGCCGAGTACTCCACAATTTTTGCATGTTCTCTTCTTCATAACAACCTTTTCCATCCCCCCTTCCATCTTGTCCCTTTCTTGTGATCACTCTTCACCCGTCCTTTTGTTTGAACAACGAGAGGGTTTAAAATCATAGTTCTAGACACCAGAGAATCTGTGACAGAAGTTGAGATGTTTTGTTGCGATGCATCTATATGTGTTAAAGAGTCATCATAGTTTTGAAGGTAAGATTCAAGCTCGTCTAGCTTCAAAACTGTAAAATCAAAACTTTATTTCATCTTCGAGGCCCTCCCGAATAAATTTAATGCACAAAGGGATAGGTGGTTATGGCGTAAAGCATGTCGTAAGTTATCTCATTCTAACTGACTTTCATCATACGACCTTGAAAACTTGTTTGTACCAATCGTCCACCATGTCATAATGAAAGCCTCTGGTATTTTGGGAATGTCGTATTTCGAGAAAACTTTCAGGAGGTGACAACATGAGAGTCAAACATACTCAAACAACTTGCATCCGTAATTACCAGTTAACTTCTCTAAGTCTATTTCTAGCTCAAATGACTCGGTATGACCACTATGGGACTTCACTGTAAGTTGTCGAACGTTGCCTTCTACGTGTCTCTCTATTACAACGAAGCGAACAACCTGGTCAAACTGATCCTAAAGTTTGTGGAACATTGTTCTGGTGTAAATATTTGCAGTATCTTTCAGTAGAGCTTGATGAGGACCAACTTGACGATATCTGTGTTCTAATGCAAAGTATTTTGTACTTTCTCGCTCATATACCTCTAAAAGGGTAGCCTCGTACTTGGTCACAAAACTGTACAACCCAGTTGTTATTGGCAACCAGCCATTGAAGAAGTTATTTGTGGACTCATTCCGTCCTGTACTGCTCATCCCTGCAAAGAAGGTTGACCTATTCCATAACGGTATCCATCTTTGTCTAATATTGAAGATTCCTTGCATCCAAACGTTATCATCCAATTTAGGTTTCTTCATTTGGTCCATTCACTTGGTTTCAAACTCTACAGCCTCATATGTGTTGTGCATTATCGAATCGATATCTTCTTTGAATGTAGATGGTTCCCGATAAACATGGCCGATTTTCTCAGGATATTTGTTTGTAATGTGCCACATACAAAATCGATGTCTGGTGTTGGGGAAGACCTGAAAATAAATCAAAACTTAGAATGAAAGTGTATTTAAATATTATATGATATTGTCGAATTCGAAAATTTAGTAGTGTAATTGGATTGGAGTTATGCTAGAAAATATTGTCGAATTCGACAATTTAACAACTGTAAATGGAGTAACAAGTGTTCGACAATATTGGTAATGTAAAACCAATAATATATACTCCAGTTAACAACTGTAACTGGAGTAACAAGTGTCGAATATTGTCGAATTCGACAATATTGGTAATGTAAAATCGACAATATATTTTAGTTATCAATTATAACTGGAGTAATAAGTGTCCAAGTACTTATGTACCTTGGGAATAGCCGCGGCCATAGCTGCATCTTGACCGGTGATAATTGAAATTGGTTGTTTGTAGTTCATTGCCTTCAGCCAAGTATGGAACAACCATACAAATGTGTTTTCTTGCTCATTTCTTAGTAGTGCACATCCGTATTAAATTGTTTGGTAGTGGTTGTTGATCCTTGCAAACGGAGTAAAGGACATCTTGTACACATTCGTCCGGTACGTAGTATCGAAGGTGACGACATCTCCAAATGCCTCATATGCGTACCTTGAACGTCCATCGATCCAAAAAAAAAATAGTACTCGGTCCTTCTTATTTAATTCTATGTCAAAATAAAACATCGGATCTACAGTTTGTTTCTTCCTAAACCACTCCAACGCGATTTGTCTCTCCTCTGACTAGTCGTTCTTTATTTACTTTGGTGTTGTGATTGTAAGAATCCTGTTTGCTAAAGGTTCTATCTGGGAATAATGTCGGAACCTTGCTGACCAAAATATTGTGGAGCTCAAATGCTGCTATAAGGTTTTTTGCTGCTTCAGGAAGGAATCTGTTAACCTTCATCCGATGCTGATTTCGTGGAGATACGAGTTTATGGTTATGGATATCCGTGAAACTTGTGACCATATATTTGCCTATTTTGGTATTCCAATTTATGTTTATTGTTGCTTTATACCCACACTTATCAGATGATCTTTTGTTGCCAGCTACATTGCTGCTCTCTGGATTCCCAAGGTTTTTCTTTGAAAAACCATTGCTCATACAACAAAAATGGGATCTACCTATATCATCCGATCTCGAACGCTTAGTAGAATTGCGTATCTTGGTAGAGAAACCCTAGCCTCTTCCATATCGTTTCGTACCACAGACGTGCATCCTCTACAGTACGTTCATTTTCATACCTTTCTGGGGACTCCTCACCAATAACTTTTGACCAATTTTTATCGACAGAGTCTTCTATTGTCAATCTGACAGAGAAGTTCACACATAAAAGAAACGATTATGAGTTGTAAGTAAAGTAATTGAACAAAATATTACAAACCAAACACAATTCAAGTCCAACACATGTTCATTTCATAAATCTTCATTACATCACATACTACAAAAGACAGAATACAAAATGTAAACAATCACACACAAAAACTCGTTGTACCACATAAAATTTATTCGTCACTTGGTGAATACTACAACTACTTCATTACATGTACCTGCCAACAACATTATAAACATAATACCTAAACAGCAAATCCTCAACTGCTACCGACAGAACCAGAGCATTCCTTCCTAACTAGTTCCCTGGCCTGGGCCACAAGAGTTGCGTTCTACGCCATTGGATGCAGGATGACCAACTGCAACTGATAATGCAAATAAAAATCCTCCCTCCACAATGCCGCCTCAGCCACGCCCACTCCTTCGTAGCTCGCCTCACGAAGCCGCAATGATGGACCGTTCAAATTAACAGAACCAAAATAACGCAGCAACAGTTCGTCACACAACTGCGTAATTCAACAAGGTAAGTGTTTGATTTACTTATATATGAGAATAGTGTTTCCCTCATATCCAATGTGGGACTAAAACTACTTAGTTCCACCATTCAAACTTCAAGGAAAAACCAATACCCCGGTATTTTCCAACAATCCCCTACATTTGAATGGTAACAAACAAACTCAGACAAAATAGAGAAAATCAGGGAATGATCCTGCAACGAGAGGGGTGTCTTGTGGACTTGAACCTTATCTAGTAAAAAACTATTGGATTTGATAAGTGAACATATGTCTTGAACTGTCAACTTTGGTATAAGCCAAGACAATAGTATTCACACAATACTATTCCAAACGCAATCGGCTGTCACAATTGTGTTCAATTCGGCCCTGAACAAATCTAGGATTCATGAGTACTATTAAAGAATTTTGCCATATAAAATTCACATTCATACTCACATAGGTGATTGCCTATTAAGAGTACCCTGTCGTACCCCACTTGTAAATACAAGTCATAGGAATCATTAAAAGTTTAGAGAACTTACCCTAACAATCGTGACAGGTTGCACTGTTCACATTATGGAATGAGCAGGAGTTAAAATCTCCTCAGTGCTCATGTTGAGTAACTCACAACTAATTGTCCTATTGAACCTAGATCATGGGATCTCCAATCAACTAGGTTAGGTTTTCGCTAAGGTTAACTCATAGTTAAAGGTTTTAAGCCCATTCTCCTCGATGTGGAAAAAACTTGTATTTTTGCCAACCCTTTTGTAAATGGATCCGCTAGGTTGTCACTGGACTTCACAAAGTAAATAGATATAACTCCACTTACAAGTAATTTATTTACAGTATTATGTCTAAAACGTATATGGCGTGACTTACTGTTATAGACATTATTCTTTGCCCTTCTAATCGTTGCTTGATTATCGCAATGGATACATAAGGCAGGTACAAGCTTTGGCCACATAGGAATATTCTCTCAAAACTGTCGAAGCCACTCAGCTTCATCTCCCGCTAAATTTAGAGCAACAAACTCTGATTCCATAGTTGATCGAGCTATGCATGATTGTTTTGAGGATTTCCATGAGACAACTCCACCACCAAGTGTAAACACGTATCCACTTGTGGAGTATGACTCGTTAGAATCTGATATCCAGCTTGCATCACAGTATCCCTCAAGGACAGCTGGATATCTTCTGTAGTACAACCCATAGTCTATTGTATGCTTTAAATACTATAAAACTCTGATTAGACTGCCTATGATGCGTGCATACTCTATTTGAGAAATTGGCTCACCTTAGTGTTTAATCAATTGACGCATATTATCGTACGGTGTCTGAACACCACGACAGTCAAATTTATTAAACTTCTTAAGTACATTCTCTATATAATGTGATTGAGACAACACAAGTCCCTGTGGTGTTCTGTTGATCTTTATGCCAAGAATAACATCTACAACACCTAAGTCCTTCATATCAAAAAATTTGGACAACATATTCTTTGTTGACATAATAACATTGATGCTAGTCCCCATGAGGAGCATATCGTCTACGCAAAGACACGCAATGACATGCTCACCATTAATGTTTTTAATATAAACACATCTATCACATTCATTAATTTTGAAGCCATCCTTAATCATGACTCCATCAATTTTGTTATACCATTGTAAAGGTGCCTGCTTCAATCCATAAAGAGATTTAACCAACTGACACACTTTATTTTCTTGGCCTCGGACAATGAACCCCTTAGGTTGGTTCATATATATTTCTTCATTTAATTCACCATTCAAGAATGTTATTTTAACATCCATTTGTATATTTCAAGCTTATGCACTGCTGCAATAGCTATCAACATACGAATGGAAGTTATTCTTGTCACTGGAGAATATGTATCAAAATAGTCCAAACCTTCTTTTTGCCTATATCCTTTGGCAACAAGTCTGGCTTTGTACTTTTCAATTGAACCATTAGGTCTCAATTTTCGTTTGAAAATCCACTTGCAACCTATAGGTTTGTTGCCAGGTGGAAGATCTACCAATTCCCAAATATGGTTGGGAATAGAGCCTATCTCACTCTGTACAACCTCTTGCCAACTAGGAGCTTCAGGTGTAGCCATAGTTTCCTTGAAGGTTCGAGGCTCATTTTCCGACAAAAATGCTGCAAAATCTTTGCCAAAAGAATTAGCAACTTTAAGTCGTTTTCCAGGTCTTGGTTCTGCATTAAAATTAGAACTTGTAGGAGTGATATGCTGATCACTACTAGAAGCAACATCAGTTGTTCTTTTAAGAGGATTCACATTATCACTCTTTTTATATGGAAATCTATTTTCAAAAAATATAGCATCTCGTGATTCAATGATGGTATTCTCATTCACATCATTTATTTCAGATTTGTATACGAGAAATCTATATGCACTACTGTTATTGGAATTGCCAATAAAAATACAGTCAATAGTTTTAGGTCCTAACTTAGACTTTTTTGGCAATGGTACTTGTACCTTTGCAAGACACCCCCACACTTTTAAGAACTTATAGGAAGGCTCTCTGCCTTTCCAGAGATCATAAGGAGTCTTTTCAATCTTCCTGTGAGGTAACTTATTGAGAATATAATTCCCAGAAACTAACGTCTTCCCCCACAAGTTCTGCGGCAAACCAGAACTAATTAGCATAACATTAAGAATATTCTTTAAAGTTCTATTTTTTTCTCAACAACTTTATTTTGCTGAGGAGTGTATGGTGCAGTAGTTTGGTGTATAATACCAAACTTAGCACAAAGTTCTCCAAATGTAATAGAGTCGTATTCCCCACCTCTATCAGTTCGAAGAACTTTTATCTTCATGTTGAGTTGAGTCTCAACCTTATTTTTGAACATAATAAACACTTTCAGAGCTTCATCTTTGCTTCTAAGCAAGTAGACATGACTATATCTTGTACAGTCATCTATGAAAGTAATAAAGTACTTCTTTCTGCCTCGTGTTTGAATAAACTTCAAATCGTAGAGATCACTGTGAATCAAATCTAGCGGTTCAGTTTTGCGCTGTTCAATAGAATGGAATGGTTGTTTAGCAAATTTTGCTTCAACACACACCTCACATTTTTGTTTGCAATCAAGATTGAATTTAGGCAGCAATCCTAAATGGACTAATTTACGCAGCGAACCATAATTTACATGTCCTAATCGTTGATGCCAAACATTAAATGACTCAAGCAAGTAAATAGAATTCTCATTCTTATTGATAATTGAAACTGGTTTACACAAGACTGCTAGTTTGAACAGTCCATCACACTCATACCATTTTCCTATGAATATACCATTCTTAGTCATAATACATCTGTTTGAATCAAACACTAATTTGAATCCATTCTTGATCAGGAATGCTCTGGAAACAAGGTTCTTGCGGATATCAGGCACATGCAGCACTTCATTTAAAGTAACTTCTTTTTCAGATGTGAATTTCAGAACTACTTTCCCTTTTCCTTCAACCATTGACGTCGAAACGTTTCCCATGAACACTTTCTCTTCATGTTAAATCTTATTGCATATATGGCGTGTGGCCCCTGTGTCCACAAACCATCCTCTGGAATCGCTTGCCGGGTTGATTTCGGAGATCAGTGCACACAGGTTCTCCATCTCAGTAATGTTTGCTTGAGTGCCTTTGCCACTTTCTGGTCCTCTTTTACGTTTACGGCATTCCATTGACTTGTGCCCTGGTTTGCCACAAACATAACAACTCCCTGTGAACTTCTAAAGTCCTTGCCCTTAGGGCCCATGAAATTCTTCCCATTATTCCCTTTCTTCCCATTTTTCTTATGGGGTTTAGGATTTCCCTCGACCATGTTAGCCTTGGCATCGTAAGAATGAACAACATCCTTCTTTTCGTTGGATTTGTGATCTTCTTCGATCCTTAGCCTTACGATCAGTTCCTCCAACTTCATTTCTTTCCTCTTATGCTTCGGATAACTTTTAAAGTCCTTCAAGGATGAAGGCAACTTCTCAATTATCGCAGCAACCAGAAAAGATTTACTTAACCTCATACCTTCTGCATGAATTTCATGTAGGATAATCTACAGTTTCTATACTTGAATGATTACAGTCTTTGAATCCACCATTTTATAATCCAGGAATCTGCCAACTACAAATTTTTTTAGTCCGCCATCTTCCGTCTTATACTTATGGTCTAAGGATTCCCACAGTTTCTTTGCAGACTCTGTTGGATTGTACACATTATACAATGTGTTGTCCAACCCATTCAAAATATAATTCCGACACAAAAAGTCAGAGTGAATCCACGCCTCTACTGTTGCTACAGTTGTTAAGTCAGTTTCTTCCTCCTTCAACTCTGGTTTATCCTCCTTGAGGAATTTTGCTAAGTTCAGAGTTGTGAGAAAGAATATCATCTTCTGCTGCTAACGCTTGAATTCAATGCCATTGAACTTCTCAGGTTTCACCTTCAAAATGTGTGGGTTGCTCTTTTCACCCTCCTTCTCAGTGAGATTTACCATTGCTGCAGTTTTTGATCACATAAAAAATTAGTCTGTCTTAAGATTTTATTCCAATCTGCATGAAAAACTAACATCTCTTAAGGAGATGATCGAGTCTAGTGTCTACACACTATCTCTTTAAGACAGATTCGCCCCTGCCACAGTGTTTTGCAGGAATATAGGCCCCTGTCTCCCAGGATACAACGATCAGTCGTAGAAAGAAGAAAACACTTCTATCTTTCTGCCAAACAAACTTTGATTGAGTATGTTTTCTCTTTGTAAAAAGATTCAAGAAAACTCTAAAAAACTGATGATCATAAATGAAAACGAAATTGGGTTATATAGAGCATAGGTGACTCTTCACCAAGAGTCACACCTCAAGTTAGTGCCTCTTCACCAAGAGTCACATATTAATGTGCGTCTGTTGGAGACACCCCAACTCACACCTTAAACCCAAAAAATGACTAAGTGTTTAAAGGAATCCCTATGAGCCCATGACCCAAGGCCCCAAGGTCCAATCATAGACTTATAATAATAAACGGGTTTCCTAGGTCGTGCAACGCCATAGGTTGCCCATGCACCCAAGCTAGTTTGCACACATGGGCCGCACATGTCGCACATGCGCGTGTGACTCACCAACTCTCACACACATTACAACAAGGTAAGTGTTTGATTTTCTTATATATGAGAGTTGTGTTTCCCTCATATTCAATATGGGAATAAAACCACTTAGTTCCACCATTCAAACTTCAAGGAAAAACAAATACCCTTGTATTTTCCAACATGACCAACTGCAACTGACAATGCAAATGGAAATCCTCCCTCCACAATTCCGCCTCAGCCTCGCCCATTCCTTCGTAGCTCGCCTCACGCAGCCGCAATGGTGGACCGTTCAAATTAACCGAACCAAAATAACGCAGCAACAGTTCGTCATACAACTGCTTAATACGGCGAGAAGCAGCCTCCCGACGACTCTGAGACCCCGTCTTCACCATCGCCGCGTACTCTGCACAGTAATATTGTCGAGTTCAACAATTTAGTTATTGTGCCTCAAACATTCATATGTAATATTGTCGAGATCGAAAATTCAGTTAGTGTCTCCAGCAGTTATATATAATATTGTCGAATTCGACAATTATAGTAGTGTATGTGAGGATCGCACTACTAATATTGTCGATCTTACAATTATTTAGTCTCAGTTCAGTGTTATGCAAATAAAATTAATAAATTGTCAAATTCTCATGGGACCCACATGCAGGTAATCAATCAAAGAAATTGCACAAGAAATTATATTCTTCTAACAAATTTCACAGGGATTAAGTGAGGGAGGGGGAAATTTTACAACATCCAAGTGTACTGCTGTCGAGTAAAGGTTATAAAATACCTGTCGAGTAAGTGTACTATCAGCAAGGGTGTCGGAGTTCTTTGGAGAGATCAATTTTACCTCTAATGGCAGAATTGCTTTCATTTCGAGATTGAAATTTTACCTCTAATGGCAGAAATCGCAAGCAAGGGTGTGTGATATGAGAGAGAGAGTGATATGAGAGAGAGAGTGTGTGTGTGATATGAGAGAGAGAGTGTGTGTGTGTGATATGAGAGAGAGAGAGAGACTTGAGTGATATGAGTGATGGGTTGCTCGAATTTTTAATTTCTGATCGAATTTGAAATTTCTGAGAGTGTGAGAGGGAAATGTCTGCCAGCTAGAGAGAGTGGGGCAGGAAGGACCCAACATTTTCCCACCTCATTTCCCTTATAGGAAATCACCAAAATTTGAAAGAGATGAGTGGTTGTGGTTGAGTGAGACTTGAGTGTTTGAGACTTAAGTGTCTCTAAATCCGCTTCCTTTAGGGGTCATAGACACGTACTGAATAATCATACTACTATATATGCGTCAAATAAAAACATCTAGATACATTGAACCTGGACACAAAACATAATATGTGCTAAAATAACACATGCATTTATCGTATGTCGATGAAATCTAACTGATACAAATTACAAGACTCGGATACGTCCGAGTCCTTCTTTGCCTCCCTTTTCTTCTGAGTCGACGTCGTCTCTGTTGCATCAAAATTTTTGCTGTCGTTTTCGTGGCACTCTCTTCTACCTCTCAACATTCCAACTAATTAAAACTACGACTTTACTCCCCCAATCTCAAACTCTAGAAATCAAAATCAAAATCAAACCCTAATTCTCCGTGAATTATTCAGATCTCCAAAGGTAAGATCCCCAATCCCAAATTGAAATGATTTGAAATGAATAGTTGAGTTTTGTTTTTGATTTTGTGTTTGTTTTTGGCTATTTAGTGTTTTCTTAGATTGGAATCATGCCGAGAAACATTCCTAATGATGTGGGAGTGAAGGTGGAAGAGAACTCGATCGAATACGATTACGATCTCTTTGTTATCGGAGCTGGGAGTGGCGGTGTTCGCGCGTCGAGAACCTCAGCTGGATTGGGGGCAAAGGTATGCAAGCGTAATTTGTTAATATAGTGTTATTAGATATTTGTTACTTCGGGTGTGTTAGGTTCGGCGGAAATAGCGAACCGGATTTCCATGGCTTTCATCAAAACCCATTTTCCATGAACTAATTTCCACCGTTTGGTTGGGCATGAAAAATGGTAGAAAAATTTCATAAAATAGGTTTAAAACTTGAAATCTATAATCTATCACTAAAAATGATGTATTATAAGAAATTATTCCAATAATATATCTCAACAAAATAATATATTTACATTGTGCAATTAAATTATCAGTCTCACAATTTAAATAACAAAATAATATCTTCATAAAATAAAAATATGTTACAAAATGTACAAAACCACTATTCAAACTCCATAATCAAAGTTGCGGATTCTAAAATATTCGAAGTCACAATGAAAGCTAAATAAAAAAATTCTTCAATCCTAAAAATGTCCGAGGCCATAATTTAAACTTCATTAATCGATTTAAGAGCATAATCTTGCAACCAATTCTTCCACATATTTAGCCATATCATCATCGCCAAGTTGCCTTGTATATTATACGGTAGCATGGTTATCCCCACCTATATTTCGTAAATCATCGTAGTTTTCGATCGGGACGTTATCAAGATGCACCTATAATTTAGAAAATAAACCTAATTACTTTTCACAATATGAAAGAACAATGACCAAAATACTTGTCATAGTACAAAGAAATGACATGATATTAAGAATAGTACACGGGAAAAGACAACTTCTCAAGTCATTGATATACCTAAATGAGACTCCAAAGTTCAAATAATGTACATGGGAAAATGCAACTTCGAAACTAATAATTTTTCAAATTGAAATGTTTGTGCATGCACTCACATTGAAGCAATTTTAATAGTTGAAGATGTCACTGGGAATTCATAATTGTAGACCAACTCAGATCAGAGAAAGCCTCTTCGAACTATTGGTGAAGAACATTGATATTAATTCTACAATAAGATAAACAATAAACATATGCAGAAACAATAAGATCATGGTAGTATCTTCACACCGTTGGAGATACTTCAATGGATCATTAAAGATTGGATCTATTATCATTTTATTTGAGATTGACAATTAAAAACAATTAGTTATACAATAGTATCTTCAAAGAAAACAAATATATAGATGCTCTATTTGATGATCCAAGGATTTATAGGGTATCAAAAAGAGGGAAACTTTCTTGGGTTTTGCTGGTACTATTCAAATTCTAATATCCAACTTCAATAGTCAGCACTAGTGGGTTTCTTTCATTTTAGCACCTTAGCTTCAATAATGAGAAATGTTTATACGCAGTTTTCGCTAATTGGGTGTTCATGAAAACGCACACCACACAATGATTTAAGATTAACCAGCCTATTGAAACAAGAGTTGAGAAACACCCAAAACCAGGGGCGGAACCAAGAATCTAAGTTAGGGGGGGCTTTTAAATAATGGGGGTTTGGGGGCGAAGGCCCCAAATTTTTTTTTTTGGGGTTTAGGCATGCACCGAGCATCATTTTCTTTGAATTATACAAAGCCTCAAATATATAATTGGACGATGTTCTAAACATGCTATTCGACGCTTAATGACCTTGTGAAATTGAAAAAAAAAGTCTCCTAATTCCCAATACAATTTTCCTAGATGGAGGCCAAGAGTTGGAAAAATCAAGATATCCTTGGATTCAAAGTTAACTGAGGTTTCAAGCTTGATTTTTTTACTAATATTCGTTGTGATACTTTTGCATCAAAAACCACGCCAAAAATCATGAATCCATGGATTCATTATCTGTTGAAGCTTAAAACTAGTTCCTTGTCGTTGCTCTCCTTCATTAATTTCATATACGTATCATTAAATCCCAAACTTTATATCCTCAGAAATGGCTATAGAAAGAAAAGCTGTAATGAAAAAGAGAAGAGTTTTAAACTTTAAGAAGAGGGAGATATATATAGTTTATAGAGAAATGGGTTGTTTAGAGAGAAATGGGTTGTTTAGAGATTGGTGACCCGTTTTACCAAAAAAGAAGGGTTTTGGATATACATGAAACTTAATAGATAACTAAGAATTTTTTTTTTGAAAAATCTATCCCGGGATATAGCCCGGGTAGCCTACTAGTAGTTCCGCCCCTGCCCAGAACTTAAATAGCTTGACCCTAAATGGCTTCAACTGTTTTAGTCTCATATGTCCAAAAACCGCGATTATCAATTAAAGGTAAAGGGTTCATCTATGATTTATGAGAAGATCCCGTCCATTTGAGAAAATAAGAAGAAAACAAGCACCCCCATTAACACCATAGATGACCAAATTTGGTGAGCTTCAATGCTTCTTTGTTACAAGGATTTTGATAACTAAAAAGGTGGGTTTGCTAAACTTGCTATTATAAATTTCTAACCCATAAATCTTATAAGATTCCTCTCATTTTGATAACTAAAATGCTTCAATGCTACAAGGATTTTGATAACTAAAATGCGGGTTTGCTTCATTAATAAGAAATGCTTCTAGGCAATTTTTGCGAATTGGGAATTTACGAATCACAACAATGGTGATACCCAACAATTTTTAATTATAAACCCATAACAATCTAAACCCAAATACAAAAATCTCAAGCAAATCAAACCTAAAGCAATTGAAAGAGGAAACCCAACTCAACTAATTATTTAATTAATGCATTGAGGATACAAAACGATTAAAGAAGAATGCAAACCATGTTTCGCTAATCAGGAAAAATACTTAGATTTGGGTTTTCGAGCTGACTAACATATTTGTTTGCTGGTTCTGCTTTTGCTTTGCGCTTCTATGTTGCCCTACCTATCTTTGCCATTGTTGAGAGAGAGAGATAGAGAGAATCACCATTGTTGAGAGAGAGAGAGAGAATCGTCAATGTTAAGAAAGAGAGAGAGATTCGCCATTGTTGAAAGATCGAGGAGTTTCCTATTGTTTGAGAGAAAGAGAGAGTTTCAAAGATAAATCGAATTTTAGGGTAAATGGGAGTTTCGGTCGAAAGTCGAGAGATCCCCCCCGAGACCTTCGTGGAAAACACAAATAACCATGATGGAAAGAGAAAGTCAAGTTTTTCATATGATTTTTCCATCTCCTATATTCCGTCCCCAACCAATCAAAGGAAAATAAATTTCGTGGAAATCCAGTTCACCATTTCCACCATTTTCCACGAACCAAACACACCTTTTATGTTGTGATTAGAGCCATATGATGCATTTATTTATTCTAATACACGTGAATGGGATGAAACTGGGTGTTTGTTATCATATACATATGCGGGATATTTTTTTTTACAAAGATAGATCATTTGATATTTTCTGTGTTGTACTACATGTAGAAGGGGTGATTTTTGTGGAATATGAAATTGGAATACAAGCAACAAATGCATGTTGATCAAATTATTTTGTGTACTTCTTTAGTTTGGATCACAACTTAATTTGACTGCATATTTGATTGTAATGAACAGATTGAAATTTGGGATATTCTAGAATACCAATTTGTTATTGGGTGATATTTTGTATTTATTTATTATTATTATTTGTCGATTAAGGTTCAAACATATAAGAAATCTTAATTTTTATTCAGTTTTCTCACATAACTACATAGCTATAGTATAAAGTTTAGCCTACCATTCTAAAAAATAGGTAACTAAGTTTAGTTAAGTTCACATTTCTACGACGTACTTACAGTTCACTGTGTTCATTATTATTATTATTATTTTTACTTCTGCTGCAAGGTTGCAATTTGTGAGCTACCTTTTCACCCAATTAGTTCTGAGACAATTGGAGGAGTTGGCGGAACGTAAGTTTATCAACTATCAGTACCTTTTTTCTAATCTATTTTATGTTTGATAAAGTTCACAGTTTATGCCCATGTCCCAACTTAGTCTTACCTCCTACCTTCTTCTTTTCCATAACTAGTTATTTCTGCTGAAAGACGTACACTGCAAGTCCTAGTTTCTAACTTCATGTTGTTGGACAAGTCCTTACCTAGGTAGCAACGACACTTCACTTTAAAAATAAATAATGTGTTCGGAACCCTGACACTCGGTCATATGTGTAGTGCACTATTTACAAGGTACTTTTATATTTTATGCCGTTTCCAACACCCCGTAGCTATGTCGGACACCGACACACGTATGATGGTTTTAAAAAGCGTATTGAGGCTTATGCCTTCGAACCGCCTCACCGCCTTATAAAGATTTTCGTACTGAGGCTTACGCCACTAACGCCTCACTAATGTTTGAGGCTGAAGTCTCAAAATTAAAAATTTAACCCTTTACCGGTTATTTTTACTAGAAAATGCCCCCCAGGATTGTGTTCAATGGCAATATCTTCAAAATAACCCTTCTAAAGTTGTCATTTTTTTTTAAAGATCTTTACGGGAATAACCATTAGTGTATGAAAGAAAACTGAGGCTTACGCCTCGCTTTTAGTGAGGCTTACGCCTCACACCGCCTTCCGCCTCACTGGCAGTTAACGCCTTCACCTCCACCTCCACTTTTTAAAACCTTGTCCGTATCCCTGTCGTTGTTATCTAGGTCCTTACCCAGGTTACCTTGATCCAACTATAGTCATTAAGTGGCGTCTCTGTAAGAAAGTAGAAAATGTATGTATCGCACTTCATTCGCTATTTATCTATAAATATTTGGGGATGCAGTTGTTAGCATAAAAGAAGAATAAAATGTCTTAAAGTAGAGAAATATAGAACAATTCCAGTAGGCTGAGATGGCCTACAAAGATATTCTGCAACTAGAAGTAAATTCATGTACTAAAGCGATTCTCGTTAGATCATGACTTGGGACTATTTAGAAACTTGTTTCTCAAAACAGATCTTCATAAAGTTCATAAACTGGGTAATTTGTATTTGTGCTAATTTAAACAATGCATTGCTCATCATATCTCCAACTTTTGGTGTTCCAGGTGTGTTATTCGCGGCTGTGTTCCTAAAAAGATATTGGTGTATGCAGCATCTTTTGCAGGCGAATTTCAGGTGAGGCTTTCATCTGTGAACCGTGTTTCATTTGTTCTTATAATCATGTATAACAGGGATTGGTGGACATGTCAGTGTGTATTTGGAATTCTTCCTTCTCTTTTTCATTGCACTCCCAGAAAATACATCTCTTTGTCATGTCCCTAAGTGTATATGTGGATACATTCTCATGGAAAATTTCCAAGATCATTTATATATGGTACAGAATCTTGTTTTTATCGGATTGAAGAACTATTCTGTGATCATGAGATAATTTCCGAGGCAACCCCTTTGGTTCCTCAAAGATATTCTCATAGTGATCTAGTAGACCTTGCTTGCCATCTCGACGGTCAGACAGAAATAGTTAATCAAATACGGTTGTTAACCAAATACATGAGGATAATTGGGACCATAGAGTAGGGCATCCCACTTACGATTGACACACATGAGTGTAATGTGCACAACATTAATTTATTCAGGGTTCTTTCTTTTGCAGGATGCAAGAAATTTTGGCTGGGAATTAAGTGAAAAAGTGGACTTCAACTGGAAAAAGCTCTTGCATAATAAGGTTTTAATAACTTATATATTTGGTTTCATATCTTTGGATTCTTATAATCACTGAAAAGAGCTAGTTATTATTATATAGCATTGTCTACATAATTTTGTTATGTTAATCTGTAATGAGTTTTAAAGATGAATGAAAATCCATACATCAAAATGAAAAAAATAAAGAGAACATTGCGTTTTAAAATAGATCTATGATTAAAATATCATTTTGCTCGAAGATCTTTATACGTTTTCGAGGTATGTTAGTTATCATATCTTTGCATACTTGGGTTGGCGGGGCCCAGGGATTACACAAGCAAATGGTGATAAATAAGAACCCGGATTACCTCGGTTTGCAAAAAAGAAAATAAATATATTTTTGCATATACTTGTCTTATTTTCTATTATCACCTAAGCGCAAAACAATATAGAGATGAAACTAAGATTGCCGGACTCGTTATATTTTTTCTATTCTTTTCTCATATTTCTCTTGGTTCCTTTAGTGTGAATTTACATGGATGATTTTCTGAAACAAATAGCTATGTGTAGTTGTCCATTTGCTATCGTTAAAGTAGAGGGAAATCTCTTATTCCTGCACACACAAAAAGTCTCTTCCACGAAGCTTTTAAGTGTATCTTTATTCACACTGCAGACACAGGAAATAGAAAGATTAAATGGAATATACAAGCGGATGCTGGCAAATTCTGGGGTTAAAGTGTTTGAGGGTGAAGGGAAGGTAATTGGTCCAAATGAAGTTGAGTTGACACAATTGGATGGCACTAAACTCCGATTTTCGGCAAAGCATATTTTGATTGCAACTGGAAGTAGGGCTCAACTTCCACCAATTCCTGGGAAGGTACCATATTTGCAAAAAGATGCTTAATTTTCTTTTCTACATAATGAACCACATGGGTGCTCCATAGTCCTTACCATGATTTGACACTTTTCTCAGATGACATCTTTAGAACTGTCAAAGATGTCCAAGTCTAACTTATTTGCCATGCTTTTGTTGATTTAGATCTCTATAATACCTTGAAAAACATCATTGCCGCCTTTTTTGGTAATTAACTTACTGTACTGATATCTTCTTAAATAGCATGAGTTGTAGACATTCAAGCCTAGTTTGATGTGTTCATTCAGATAAAGTTAATACTGGTCTGTTGGATCTCTTTTCATGGATCACATAATTTCTTGATGAAATAAATGAAGTTAGTAATAAGTTTTCCATTGGGAATTGATGTATGTGGATCTCTTTCATCTATGTCATGGTATATCAATGATTTTCTTAAGTTTCTATTTTTGTCTGACTTTGATGTCCAACTACTCCATTGGGAACGTTAGTTCAGGAAAAGAATAATAGTTGAGAAAAAAATGCTCAAAGAGAAAGGGCAATACTAGGATCGTAAAAAAAATTCTTTACTTTAGTGTAGATGAAAATGCAATATAACAAAACTTTGTCTTGTGACTTAATGCAATGCCACTACTTAATTCTGCAAAAAATCTCAAGTTCCAAAAATTAAACAGAAACACATCACATTTTGTAGATGTCAAGAGCCACCTTTTAAACTAGGAAGGTATCTGATCCCTTTTAATAGCTCCAGGCTCATGTGGTTAGGGTACAAAGATGGAAAAAGAATGAAGAGGCAGAGTGTTTTAACTTAAATATTTAACTTGAAAAATGCACATTGGGTGTAAACCGTGTAATAGATAATTAATAGGAATAACGACTACAAGAAACACTAGAGACAAGAATTGTAGCAACAATGGGGACGGGGGTGGAGTTCAGGAAGAAGATGGGGGAGGGCACCAATCGAGGTAGAGGTAAAAATTAGAAAAAGATGGAATTGTGCAGATAAACTAAAGCTGCAAGGGGCATGGATTGAAAATTGAAGGCAAAACAAAACGGAAAGGAAAATGAAGGAGATGCGGACTACCACAGTCCTATTAAAAGAAAGGTACATTTGAAATTTCTAATTCTTTCAAGCACTACACTTTTACAATCTCGAGGACGGAGCACCTGATTACATTGCTTACAATCTCTACACGTTTTCTTGATATAGTACCCTAGTGTAGTGATCATTTCTCAATTACTAACCTCAGTTAAGCAAACACTTGTACAAAAGTGCCTTCAAATGCTTCTAATTTCTAAAATATTTTAATTGTTGTAAACCATAAAGTCATTCTAAGTCTTACAAGGATTATATTGTTTAGTTGCACTCCTCAAAGTTTCACTAAGCTGCTCGGATTTGGGTGGGTAATTTAGTACCTAGTTACTATATGCTACCTTGCAATCCCTTAAGATTGCAGATTCGTTATAATAATATGCAATTAGATGCTATAGTGCATGCAACTTCAAACTACTTCATATTGCTTAGGAGCACCCTTTTAAATTGCTAGTGTTAATTAACCGGTGCTGTTCATCCCTCTCAGGAGTTAGGTATTACTTCTGATGAGGCTTTAAGCTTGGAGGAGCTACCTAAACGAGTCGTCATACTTGGGGGAGGGTAATTTCATCTCTTCTCTTACATCTTTGCCAATGATAGTTTGCCTTTTTGAACTTCATTTTCCTAATAATCTGCTATGTACAGGTACATTGCCGTTGAGTTTGCTTCTATATGGTGTGGGATGGGTGCCAAAGTGGACCTGTTTTTTAGAAAAGAACTTCCATTAAGGTTGTCTTTCGGCATTTATTATACTTTACATTTTTTTGGGCCCCCACTTTCATACTGACTAATTTGGCCCATATCCTAACTTATATTTACAGAGGATTTGATGATGAAATGAGGGCAGTAGTTGCAAAAAATCTTGAAGGCAGAGGAATTAAACTCCATCCAGATACAACTTTGACAGAGGTAGTGGTACTTGTTGAGATAAAATTTACTGACAAGACTTTATCTTTTGTGCATATAGTGGTTTCACCCGTCACATAATTTCGTTTCTTTAATTTTAATTTTACTTGTAATGCTTTCTTTAATTCAGCTAACTAAAACGGAGGAGGGCATAAGAGTTCTGACTGACCACGGGGATGAATATGTGGCAGATGTTGTCCTCTTTGCTACTGGTAATCCCCTGCCCAATATTTATTTTTAGGGGCTTTTCCTCCCAAAGTTTTTCTTCTTTCCCTCTTATAGACATAAACATAACTGCATTGTCTTTTTTGAGTTCGACTCCCGCTTGAATCACCTTAGTAGGTGATTGACTTGACATGTGCCCGGAACTGTCAAAATTCGAAGAGACAAATTAAAGTTATTGCTTTGTGTAGAATGTAGCTGGTAGTTTCATAACATGTCACAGAGCATTGCTTGTCTGTTAGAAGTATTTTTGCAATATACTTTTTCCTTAATTCATGTATCATTTTATATTAGTTGGAAGTTATCATTCATATAAGCCTTTTTAATTGCAGGCCGCACTCCTAATACCAAAAGGTTGAATTTGCAAGCCGTAGGCATGGAGCTTGATAAAATAGGAGCCATTAAGGT
The DNA here is from genome assembly GCA_014058105.1 of Kingdonia uniflora. Classification (NCBI taxonomy): domain Eukaryota; kingdom Viridiplantae; phylum Streptophyta; class Magnoliopsida; order Ranunculales; family Circaeasteraceae; genus Kingdonia; species Kingdonia uniflora. Next base: position 1,563,671 of record JACGCM010002399.1, on the reverse strand, counting down.
TACTAGCTCTTCAACTTTATCTCACGTCCGTTCGTTTACCATTTACGTAAACCCAAACGCCTCAATCTATTCTTCCATCATGAAATAATTGTCTTTCCAAATAATTTTCAATCATCACTGTGAACAGATTTTTTTCTCACACATGCTTTTATATTTGCTGTTTTTCATAAGTACAAGAAAAAACTAAATTATTTGATTGTTTCTTATAGTTGCTGCTTTTCACAGTTGCTTCTGGCTTAAGCAATAATAAATTAAATATACTGATTGTTTTCTCTTATTGTTGGTCATATGTGACATCAAAGTGGCCTTAATGGAAGGAACTTGACATCAAAGTGATTACTGAAATTAATGGAAGGAACTTGTTTATTGGTGGTTATAAATTAAATATACTGATTGTTTATTGTTTTCACAGTAATACTATGTCAATTTCATCAGTATATTTAATTTATTATTGCTTAAGCCAGAAGCAACTGTGAAAAGCAGCAACCATAATTTATGACCAACCACCAATTAAGTGATCTACATAGTATTACTGAAATTGACATCAAAGTGATCTACATACCGATAAACAAGTTCCTTCAACAACAACCCCCCCCCCCCCCCCCCCCCCCCCCCCCCCCCTATGTTTAGCATACCTATGGAAGTTGTATACTTTTGATATCAATTTATTATCTGAAATTGACATAGTATTACTGAAAGTCCTAAGCTACGTTTCAAGGGATGGAGGTCTCAACTAGGAAAACTGTGGTCTCTGAGTCTACTTATTGAAATTTGATTACACTTAATCAGAAGAATTAAGTTAGAGGCCTTTCATTTCAATAAAATGATTGTATACACTTTTATAGAGTTTGTTGAAGATGTTTGTGTTTCTCCAGGTAGACGAGTACTCAAAAACTAACATCCCCAGTATATGGGCCATTGGAGATGTTACCAACCGTATGAATCTTACTCCCGTGGCCTTAATGGAAGGAACTTGTTTATCGGTATGTAGATCACTTTGATGTCATTGGGTTACCATCATTCAGCTTCTGTTGGTTTTGTTGTTATCATTTCATCACTCAGGCACACAATTGACTTTATTTTTTGCAATGCCTGCAGAAAACTATTTTTGGTGGGCAGCCTAGCAAGCCAGACTATGTAAATGTACCTTGTGCTGTATTCTGGTAACATTTTGCACCTTTTTCTGCAAAACTCTTTTCCTGATTGCTTTTTCTTATATTATAAGTATGTTAAACTCAACTGAGTTTTTACTGTGTTAATTTTTATCCATACAAAGAAGGGCAAGCAGTTTAAACTGCAGTTTGAGATAGAAAATCTAGATAATAAAATAGATTGACAAAGGAACTGTGAAGGTGGATCTGCGAGTTAGACCATAGTGGTGGAGGGTGATAGAGTAGGGTGTTTCCGTGTAAAAACCAAGACAGGAATTAAGCCCAAATTCCCAATATACAATATCAATCTATCTCAGAATTTACCTGTGTTTGTTCGGCTTTGGTCAAGTTTGCTTCTTTTTAATTTGCTAACGAGGTATGTCCATGTTTCATCCAGGCATCTAATGTTATTGTTTTTTATGTCAGTATACCCCCACTTTCTGTTGTGGGCCTCAGTGAACAGGAAGCATTAGAACAAGCGAAGAGTGATATTCTGGTTTTCACATCGACTTTCAATCCAATGAAGAATACCATATCTGGGTAAGCATTGTACTTGAATGAGTTTGTCTTGTCTATTAAATTAGGTATATAGGAACATAGATGCATGATTTAGGCAGCTATCTAAAGTTATCGCCGTTGTGTGTCAGTGAAAGACGGTGAGTTACTTTTAAATCTTTTCACTTTTCTTACTGAAAAATCAAATGTTTAATAGATGAAGCTATGATTAAGAATGCAAGGGATATTGGATCATGATATGCAAAAAAAAAATAACAAATGAACTTTGTTCTTTGGGCATATAATGTCATGTTGGTTATATGGCTCACAAGGACAACCACTTATTTTTATGTTTTTAGACCACATGTTGTAAGCACAAATTTAACTAATTTGCTATAGTTGGACTATATATTTTTTACTGAGCAGGCTCCTAACTAGGTTTATTTTAATATATCTAAAAAAAAGTAAGCTGATCTATGCGAAGTTTGAGCTCCAAAATTCTTAATTCCTCTACTCCATTGTAGGAGGTATAAAAGTTGGTCTTTGGTGAAACTGTGACAGTTTACATTGGTAGGGAAGTAGGCTTTCACTTCCACTTAGCACCAAGGCTTTAGTGGGACAAACAAAGCCCCACATCTATTTCGAAGGTGGTTAGGATGGGGAAAATTTGATGGTGAGGAGTTCGGTGCTATAAATGGCATCAAATCCGAGGACGAATCATTTCTAAGATGGGGGAATTGTGATTCCATGTGTAAGATCCCGTCTGGAGTGAGATTCATAAATAAGCTTGTACTCTCACTTAACATCAAGACCTTTTGTTGGAAAAACAAATCAACACACCTCCATGTGGTAGGTGCTTAAGGTGGGGACTATATCTACGGTAGAAGTGTAGTGCTGCCTCCTGCTCCATCTCCTTCGCTCCTCCTGCTCTTTTCTTGTCACTAAACCATTCTTTTTTGACGCTCTGATTTTGTTGCACATATCTCCCGCCCAATTTTAATATAATTTGGAACACTAGATAGTATAGAAACAGAAGATAAAAAAGTAGTAGAGATGATTTTTACAAGTATTATCACCATAATGGACAAAAAATGAAAACATTATACTATCAAGTGGGATGCCATCTGAGAGGATAAACCAAAATTACCGAAGTCAATAGAGAATTCTTGGTAATGAGGTTGTCGGGTAATGGATTGTTTTGCTCTTCAAGTGTGCACCTGCACTCTGGTATCAAGATATTTCAAAAGTTCTTGTATTGTATGCGATATTTAAAATAATGTGTAAATGGCGAATACGTGTGACAGCCACAGTGAAGTTTCTAGGCAGGAGCGCGATCATGGGAAAAGTGGTGATGAAGGGAAAATTGGGAACCTTAGTATACCAGCAGAGATTAGTTATCTGAGAGCTGTTTCTTGAAATATCTAAAAGAATAGTCAACCTTAGTGATGAGCAACCCTTCGTGGGTGCACATGCCCTTACTGTACTTTTGACTGTCGATAAAGCTATTCCAACATTGTCGAGGACTGTCGAGCTGTCTGCACATAATCTGCCGAGAGTTGTTAACTCTACACCAATAATTTAGGCATCCATGTTTTGCAGCTCCAACAAAGGGAAGACATACTATCAAACTAGATTATACTCCAGCAGTTTTTGTTAATGGAGTTCCTAGTGTTACATTTCACCCTTAGTTTGAATCAAGTTAATGTGAGGTCTATTTTGTGTGGGAATTTTGTCGGATCAAAACTTTCCCATCGCTTCACCAAAGAGAATTTAACTATGCTTTGGCGCCTTGGAGTAACTTTTGAAATAGAATAATATCAATATAAGCTACTACTGCTTCAAATTCAATAATGACAAGGACGGAACAATGGTACTTGTATTGCTTAACCAACACCTTTCCAGTAGACTTTTCATTACCAAACCTTTGATGAGAAAGTTCTACCCCCTCTGTTAATTTGATGTACTTCGAGTTCACTATATGGATTTTGCTGCTCTTGCCAGAAATGATAATGCAGTCAATCTATCATTGTTTATGGACAAGGCAACAGAGAAAAAGACTAGAATTTCTTATGCGGTTTTGCGAAGAACATCTCGATCAAGATTGGTTGAGAGATTGTTGTTGTTAATGTTTAATAGGCTCCAAACGAAATGCTATTGTTGTGCTATGTTTGGACATAGTCCCTCCTCATGTCCGAAGATGGAGTATCACAAACTTTTAGTTAAGCCCCCTAGCACTAAGTGGAAAACTTAGTGTACTAAAAGTGGACATCCATGATGATTGGCAACGAGGATATCGTTGACAGAAGCCTAGATGTAAAGCTCGTGCCCAAAACAACAATGTAAAGAACATGAAACACACTTTCAGTTCCAATTGACTTGGCAAAGATAATGGAATCATTTAATTATGAGATTGCTGGTAATTCCCAGAGGAAGGAGCAAAGGCCTATTCAGGATCCTTTAAGGACTAGCACAGGGCAATCTTTGCTCTTGATTGTGCATTAAAGATGGCTCAGATGGATGAGGATCCACCAGTTAGTAATGTTAAGAAATGGGCGTTACTAGAACTGTTCCTTATGAAAAGTTGAAGACTTTTCCAGTTGTTAGTACTAGTCACCTGGTATTGTAACAAATTCAAAGGAGAAGGCTTCCAAAGAAGCAAAGACAGTACTTTGAGAAAAAAGAAGACATCCAAATTTATGTAGGTACCGAAGCATGTAACTGTTTCTCTGTGGCAGATTATTACTGTTTTGTAACAATCACCCAGAATATGTAGAAGTATAAAACCTAATTCTCGAACATGAACTCTCCCTCTTAGTTACTATCTGCACTTTGAACTCCCCTAAAGAGATTTTCAGTAACAACTACCTATGTGATAATTACTACACCGTAAGGTTTTTGAGTAGATTAGCATCTAGAGACATACTGTTTCCTCTTAGTGTCCAGTTAATTCATTTGGGTAGTGAAAATGGACACAACAAACACAACCAAAAAAATTCAGATAATAAAAGTGAGCATATTACACACGTCGAAAAAACAAAATGATGAATAAAGAACTTGAGTAGGCGTTGAGTTTATTATGTAGCAGTCAAATAAATAGTGAACAAGTTATTTGGAAGCTTTTTAACAATTAGAATTCCAGGTTTCATTTCTTGATTATGTCTTTCTTTGCTCAATGACATTTGAGATCTATCAACACAGGATGCTTGACAGAGGATCCCATGTCCCTTCAATTAGAATGTATTGTGCAACTTCTTAGCTCTCTAATTATTTACCATTTCCCTTTAGTAACTTCTACATGTCTAGTAAGAGGAGGCCTAAGTACTTGGAAAAAAAGAAGAAAAGGTACAAACATGGGTCTGGTCTCTTTAGGTTGGTAAAATTTGAGAAGGAAGAGGTTAGGAAGAAAGCAAAGAAAATAAAAGGAGGATGAAGAAGAAAAGCGTCTATCTTGTACAAGATTGGATAGACTCTGCAAGCATGTTAGCTCTTGGCATAGAGAGATGCAGAGTTTAGACCAAGAAAAATAGTTGGCTTAAAGGGTTCAGCCACCACTAGTATGATTTTATTTTCATGTGACACTTGAAAAGTAAAAGTAAAAGTAAATAGTTAGACAAATGCTTTAAATCTTGGTATATTAAATAACGAGAAAAAAAATCGTTAAATTTTGAAGAAAAAGTTTATTTCGTCAAAAAAATAATATGGGAGTAGGAGTAGAGGACCCGCACTCTTCAAACATATATACGAAATGGCAAAGAGAGATCCCCAGACTATTATAATTGTAGAAAGCTGTTCATATTAATCTAATTTTGTTAGTTACTAATCCTTTTTCACAATTTATTAATGTATTTCAGAAGGCAAGAAAAAACGCTTATGAAGCTTATTGTTGATGCTGAGACTGATAAAGTTCTAGGGGCGTCAATGTGTGGTCCAGATGCTGCTGAGATTATGCAGGTATATATTTGTATATGTATTATGGAAATGTGACTTTATAATCTGCTTAAAGTGTGACCACTTTGTAATCCCCTTGCATAGCATTCGTTTTCCATTTTTACTTTTACTTTAATGGGTACAACTGTACACTTCTTGATTGCTCAATCTTCTTTTCTATAGACGTATCGGGCAAATATATATTTTAATCGGATATGCAATCTCTTTATCTCAAAAAGTATTGGATATTTTGATGTCTAGAATGAGAACGCGGTCCTATTTCTAAAAAAAAACACAGCTCAAAATTAGGTGGCTAATTGGTTTTGCATGTTTCACTTAAATATTTTTTCTATTATCTAGCAAATGGGTTAGCTGTCATCTTAGCACCGGAGGGGTTTTAACACATGTTATTTCTGTATCTTCTGGACGTATAAAAACTCATTATAGTCTCATGTAACTAACTGCCTTCACAAATAAGTCATATGTAACCCACCTTATCATTCATTTTTTTCTTACTTTTTCATCTTTACGTACTTAATGATACTGTTTTGGATATTCTCACAGGGCATTGGTATTGCGCTCAAGTGTGGAGCAACCAAATCACAATTTGACAGCACGGTAGGTCTATAATTTGAGTTCAGAATGTTGGTAACAGCTCTTATGCCATTTCCTGCTAAATACATGTGTGGTACTCTTCGGCGTGCTTGGTATCAATTCAAATAGGTGAGAAAGTGATGAAAATCACTGCAAAGGCAAGGATTAGATCGAACTGATCCCATCAATGTAGTGATGTCCATGATTCTCAACTAATTCATAATTCTACTCAGCATGAAAATAACCCACATTTTCAGTACAATCTTGCCTCTATGCATGTTAAAATGCAAGCTGCATTTTGTACTCATTCCTAGATTAAGTCATTTCATTTCCTGTTACATTTAAAAGAATAAAATATAATATGGTATCTTAATTGCCAACAGGTTGGCATCCACCCTTCTGCTGCTGAAGAATTTGTCACGATGCGGACATTGACCAGGCGTGTTAGTGGCAGTAGTAAACCAAAGACAAATTTGTGAGGAGATTGGTAATATAGTCGAGGTTAAGCAAGTTGTAAGCAAATTCTTTGAGCAGTTGCAAACATTAAAAACATTCTTTTAGTTTGTTTTCTCGACTATTGATCATATATCCCATGAGAAGCTGTTGAGTCATACAATAGCTCATGTAATTGACCAAAATAAAAATAAAAATATGTACTGTACTTGTGCAATTATATAGCAGTGATTATACTCTATTTCAATAAATGAGTTGGGTTTTGGGACACGTGAGTTATGGGATAGACCATTTAATGATCATTGCAGCTAAACTGAGTATAATGTAAGATTGTAAATTTAAATTGGGTTCTAGCATCATTTGATTATGAATAGTTGTTTGCCCAGTGGAGAAGAAGTTCAGTTGAGGATGCCCCTTTTGGGTTAGGGGAAGTTCCCACCGTGTTAGGTTCGTAAAAATGGGCAATTGTGCTTATGTCATCGATCTCTCGGACTACGACCACCATATCTCTCGGACATGTTTGCTTTCCCTAGGGGAAGTTCATACCTCTATTGCAACACTAGGCAAACATGGTTAGAATACTCTTAATTTGTAGATATTACTATGGCTTCATATTAATTATACCACGACTGTATTGAGTCTGGGTTGACCTTCAACCATTACATCCGGTCCCCTAAAACCTTTAACTCCAAGGGCATTAATGGTGCACTTTGATATCGTCCTAAAACGCCTCTTCATTCAACACGTGTAATATTTAACTCTACTACTTAACCTTAGTTAATTAGCTGTCAAGTAAATATACCCTCTCCTCCAATTCAGCCTAGAATTGCATTTGACATTAAATTAAAATTTTATTTTTGTGAAATTTTCAACTTTCACTCTAATCACTTAAAAATCTAAAGATACAATAGTTGGCGTCAGAAGAGGGGTTCTTACTTTTCGTCATATTTTGGAAGATATCTTAAGAAAACAACATGAATTCAATTCTTCATATTTTTGAGTTCTTTCTTACTTTTGAAAAATCGGCAGGGTGCAAAGCATAATTTTATTGGTGAACGCATTACTTTTGGAGATATTGTTGGGCTTTGATATTATTTTTGAATTTTTATTAAATTAGTTAGAAAGATCTTTATTTTCTTTGTGTTTTTCCGTTTATATAACCCCAAAGATGTCTACAATATATGTTACAACTTTTAGTACAAACAATATTTAGAGATAAAGAGTTTATAGTCAAGTAGTGGAGACCTAGTTGCATGGTAAATTTGTGATAATTTATTGGAATGTGTTGAGTTTATCGTTTAAAGGAATTGTAACTCCCCATACCTCTTATCTCTTATCTTGCAAGTAAATTCCCTCATCATAACCAATGTTTCTTTGTTTGGAAAATGATGGTTATCGTGGTGTACTTCTTAATGTATGACATAACTAAAATTAGTATTGTTATCGAGTGTTATATGTAGTATATGAGGGGCACATATATATTGTACATGCCAACAAAGATTAAATGACCGCCTTTAATTTTGAAAATAGTAGTATCATTATATTGTTTCCAGACCGATGAATTAATATTAAAACGTACCCTCGATCGAGAGAGATAACCTTTAAACTCTACGATCGCAACCTCGTGGTCTCTTACCTGAAACAACTATTATGAATTGAGCAACTTAGAGGGTGTTTGTTTTTTGGCTTACTGCTTACTGAAGTGCTTAATATGGGTATTAAGCATTTGAAGTGGTGTTTTTTTTTTTGGCTTACTAGCCAGTAAGCAATTGCTAGTAAGCCAAAACTAGTAAGCTGTTTTGACTAGCTTACTAACTATTAAACACTCCTATTTTATTTGTCTCCCTATATTATCCCTCATCACCCACAAAAAAAATTCTTTGACAAAACACCCGTGAAATTTCAACAATGATCTCTCTCTGTCTCTCTTTCAAACAAACATCTAACTATTATGAAAATTATTTGGATTGAGAAATATGTATATGTGACGGTAAATGTGATGGTGGTGGTAATAGTAGTAGTAGTTTTAGTTATTTTGAACAGAGCGTAATGGTGTAACTTGCGTATTTTTATAACAAGGGTATTTAAGATATTTATTGGGATTCAACACTTTTTGAAAATAAAAAACCATAACATTCAGCACTTCAAAGCATTCAGATTCAACACTTCAAAACGTTTAGCAGTTAGCAGTTAGCAGTTAGCATTTAACACTTTGTTCAACATTCAACACTTGAAAACAAACACCCCCTTAGTTGATTTTGGGTGCCACAATACTACATGGAGATTCAACAAATATAAAAACAGTAATGTGCCAATTTTCTAACAATGTAAAGAGTTTCTTAGCTTATACCCCCCCCCCCCCCCCCCCCCCCCCCCCCCCCCCCTCCCAATTTGGTTTCAGATAATAGTGTTCACCCCCCATATTTGTCACTTATGAGTGTCTACCCCCATTTTCTTCTTGATTGTTAGTCAAGGAGACTAACGCTGACTCGATTAAAAAATTTGTTAAGACCATTTTACCCCTCACATGATAAGCACGTGATCTTCTTAACTTGTGCAACCGGTGGTTTCATGTCGTTGAATGACATTTGGAGTCATTCGAACGACCTGGCATCTTGAAGAAAACCAATTCAGGCTACAAGTATTTTCAGGCTTAATTGATCATGTCGTTTAAACGACATTTGGAATCGTTCGAATGACATGACATCTTTAAGAAAACCAATTTAGGCTGCAAGTATTTTTAGGCTTAATTGATCATGTCGTTCGAATGACATTTGGAGTCGTTTGAACGACCTGACATCTTTAAGAAAACCTGCACACAAAGAACATATTCTACAAGAACACAAACTGATCCAACAAAGCTGTATATTGACAAAAAACTATATATACATCTACAAAAAACTGTATATACATCCACACAAAATTGTATATCAACAAACTATATATCCAACAAAGTACCACTAACAAAAACACCATTAAATGCATTCAAAAGTTAAATATGCCATCACCAAATGCTGTGATCACTCCAAAATTATGATGCACATCATAAATTAGGAAACACTACTTATATGATCCATTTTCTTCTAAGTTGAACAAATGCTTTCTTGTAGGAATTTGAACTTGAAGCTTGAGCTTGAGACTGCTGGTTTTGTGACTACCTTGGAGCTCTTACTAGTGATTGAGAAGCTTGAGTATCACCTTGTGTATGCCTTGGAGCTTGAGAAGTAGATACTTGAGTAGTACCTTCTAACTGGCTTGGAGCTTGAAAAGTTTGCTTTACTCTACCCCTAGCTCCACCTCTAGCTCTAGCTCTATCTCCACCTCCCCTTATACCAGTAATGCCTCCAACATTGTCACATATGGACATATTAGGCATTTAAATAACATTAAAAGTACTCTAACATGGAAATAATATTAAAGAATACTTACTTGGCCCATAAATATCTTTAAGGGACTATAACAGACACAACATGGACACATGGAAGTCCAGAAACCTGCCATTCATGACAATCACATTTATGTGTCCCTAAATTGACTCTCCATCTCTGCCCACTCACTGCAATTACAACATATTGGCCAGTTATACCTTGGCCAGTATTACCATCCTCCTTCTTAGTCCCTTCAATCCTATATTGACCATATTGTCTGTTTAGCTTATCAATATGTGTTTGTGTTCTAGGCGCTAACACTGGCATTATTCATAATGTGCTTATGATTATCAACATAAAGGTTATGGGTATATCCTATATCTCTTCTAAGGTCCTCCCACCTCCCCCCAATGTAACATCACATGTTTAATAGAATCCCTGTTGATAGACACACAAAATGACACAAAATTCGCATTATATATATATATATATAGAGAGAGAGAGCTAAGTGGAGAGCCTTACATCTCACAGTAGTGAGAAATTAGTTGCTATAAACCCAATGGCAACTCTCCACACTATGAGAACCTTGATCACAAAGTGGGCAACATTCAACCTGCAAGAAACACATATATACAAAATCAAAATTATAGTTTTTTTTTACCTGATCACATATGAGACATTTGTAATACAAAACTGATCTTTATATACTAATATGCCATAACACATAAATACAATTTCACCAAAATAAATTCTCAAGCTAAACCAACATTACAAACTCCAACTAAACATAAATGCCTCAAACATCCCAAACCCCATACATTCGGAAAATCCAAGAGCCAAAAAAAGGGGAACTAAGCAATAACCAACACATTGCTTCCCCATTTCTACAATTAAGAAACTAAATTCCATACTGGCAATCCAAACCAAATTTCATTTCTACTAAGCAATAACCAACGTAAGCATCTCTCCAAATTTCTAATAATTAAGAACTGACATTTAATTAGAAAAATTTCTGAATCTACATAACTTCAATTAATGGTGAGAAACCCTAATTACCTCAGATTTCTTAGTACAAAAAGAAGACTGAGAAAACCCAGACCCCATTATACAACTTCTACCAAGGTTTCACTTCAAACAGTAAGCAAAACTCATACTTGTAATTGAAGAAATAAAACTAAAAAAATAGAGAGAACTCGATTGGAAACTGTTTTTGTAGTTTAATCTGCATGAAAAACCAAGACCTTTTAATGAGATGATTGAGTCTAGTGTATACACACTATCTCCTTAAGACAGATTCTCCCCAGCCACAGTGCTTTACAGGAATATTGGCCTCTGTCTCCCAGGATACAACGATCAGTCGCAGAAAGAAGAAAACACTTCTATCTTTCTGCCAAACGAACTTTGATTGCGCCTATTTTCTCTTTGTAAAAAGACTCAAGAAAACTCTAAAAAATTGATTATAATAAATGAAAACGAAATTGGGTTATATAGAGCATATGTGACTCTTCACCAAGAGTCACACCTCAAGTTAGTGCCTCTTCACCAAGAGTCACACCTTAAGGTACGTCTGTTGGAGACACCCCAACTCACACCTCAAACCCAAAAAATGACTTAGTGTTTAAAGGAATCCCCATAATTTCATGGCCCAAGGCCCAATCATAGACTTATAATAATAAGCGGGTTTCCTAGGTCGAGCAAGCCCATGCATCCAAGCTAGTTTGCACACATGGGCCGCACATGTCGCACATGCGCGTGTGACCCACCAACTCTCACATACTTTACAGTAAGGTAAGTATTTGATTTGCTTATATAGGAGAATTGTGTTTCCCTCATATCCAATGTGGGACTAAAAACCACTTACTTCCACCATTCAAACACCAAAGAAAATCAAATACCCTTGTATTTTCTAACAATCCCCCACATTTGAATGGCAACAGACATACTCAGACAAAACAGAGAAAATCAGGGAATGATCCTGCATTGAGAGAGGTATCTTGTGGACTTGAACCTTCTCTAGTAAAAAACTATCAGATTTACGCTAATTAGTGAACATATGTCTTGAACTGTCAGCTTTGGTGTAAACCTAGACAATAGTCTTCACACAGAACTATTCTAAACACAATCGGCTCTCACAGTTGTGTTCAATTCGGCCTTGAACAAATCCCGGATTCATGAGTACTATTAGAGAATTTTGCCCCATAAAATTCTCATGGAAGCGGCCCCACCTCACACTCACATAGGTGATTGCCTATTAAGAGTACCCTGTTGTACCCCACTTGTAAATACAAGTCATAGGAATCATTAAAAGTTTAGAGAACTTACCCTGAAAATCGCGATAGGTTGCACTGTTTACATCATGGAATGAGCAGGAGTTAAAATCTCCTCAGTGTTCATGTTGAGTAACTCACAACTAGTTGTCCTATTGAACCTAGATCATGGGATCTCCAATCAACTAGGTTAGGTTTCCGCTGAGGTTAACTCGTAGTTAAAGGCTTTAATCCCATTCCCCTCGATGCGGAAAAAACTTGCATTTTTGCCAACCCTTTTGTAAATGGATCCGCTAGGTTGTCACTGAACTTCACAAAGTCAATGGATATAACTCCACTTGCAAGTAATTTCTTACAGTATTATGTCTACGACGTATATGTCGTGACTTACCGTTATAGACATTATTCTTTGCCCTTGCAATCGCTGCTTGATTATCGCAATGGATACATAAGGCAGGTACTGGCTTTGGCCACATAAGAATATCCTCTAAAAACTGTCGAAGCCACTCAGCTTCATCTCCCGCTAAATCTAGAGCAACAAACTCTGATTCCATAGTTGATCGAGCTATGCATGTTTGTTTTGAGGATTTCCATGAGACAGCTCAACCACCAAGTATAAACCCGTATCCACTTGTGGAGTATGACTCGTTAGAATCTGATATCCAGTTTGCATCACAGTATCCCTCAAGGACAGCTGGATATCTTCTGTAGTACAACCCATAGTCTATTGTATGCTTTAAATACTATAAAACTCTGATTAACGCTACGCAGTGGCTCGGTCCAGGGTTTATAGTATACCGACTCAGTTTGCTAACTGCATAGGCAATATATGGTCTAGTGCAGTTCATAATATACATTAGACTGCCTATGATGCGTGCATACTCTATTTAAGAAATAGGCTCACCTTTGTGCTTAATCAATTGACGCATATTATCGTATGGTGTCTGAACACTACGACAGTCAAATTTATTAAACTTCTTAAGTACATTCTCTATATAATGTGATTGAGACAACACAAGTCCCTGTGGTGTTCTGTTAATTTTTATGCCCAGAATAACATTTACAACATCTAAGTCCTTCATATCAAATTTTTTGGACAATATATTCTTTGTTGACATAATGACATTGATGTTAGTCCCCATGATGAGCATATCGTCTACGTAAAGACACACAATGACATGCCCACCATTAATGCTTTTAATATAGACTCATCTATCACATTCATTAATTTTGAAGCCATCCTTAATTATGACTCCATCAATTTTGTCATACCATTGTAAAGGTGCCTGCTTCAATCCATAAAGAGATTTAGCCAACCGGCACACTTTATTTTCTTAGCCTCGGACAATGAACCCCTCAGGTTGGTTCATATATATTTCTTCATTTAATTCACCATTCAAGAATGCTGTTTTAACATCCATTTGATGTATTTCAAGCTTATGCACTACTGCAATAGCTATCAACATACGAATGGAAGTTATTCTTGTCACTGGAGAATATGAATCAAAATAGTCCAAACCTTCTTTTTGCCTATATCCTTTGGCAACATTTCTGGCTTTGTACTTTTCAATTGATCCATCAGGTCTCAATTTTCGTTTGAAAATCGACTTGCAACCTATAGGTTTGTTGCCAGGTGGAAGATCTACCAATTCCCAAATATGGTTGGGAATTATAGAGTCTATCTCACTCTGTACAACCTCTTGCCAACTAGGAGCTTCAGGTGTAGCCATAGTTTCCTTGAAGGTTCGAGGCTCATTTTCCGACAAAAATGCTGCAAAATCTTTGCCAAAAGAATTAGCAACTTTAAGTCGTTTCCCAGGTCTTGGTTCTGCATTAAAATTAGAACTTGTAGGAGTGATATGCTGATCACTACTAGAAGCAACATCAGTTGTTCTTTTAAGAGGATTCACATTATCACTCTTTTTATATGGAAATATATTTTCAAAAAATATAGCATCTCGTGATTCAATGATGGTATTCTCATTCACATCATTTATTTCAGATTTGTATACGAGAAATCTATATGCACTACTGTTATTGGCATTGCCAATAAAAATACAGTCAATAGTTTTAGGTCCTAACTTAGACTTTTTTGGCAATGGTACTTGTACCTTTGCAAGATACCCCCACACTTTTAAGAACTTATAGGAAGGCTCTCTGCCTTTCCAGAGTTCATAAGGAGTCTTTTCAATCTTCTTGTGAGGTAATTTATTGAGAATATAATTCCCAGAAACTAACGCCTTCCCCCACAAGTTCTGCGGCAAACCAGAACTAATTAGCATAACATTAAGAATATTCTTTAAAGTTCTATTTTTTTTCTCAACAACTTTATTTTGCTGAGGAGTGTAAGGTGCAGTAGTTTGGTGTATAATACCAAACTTAGCACAAAGTTCTCCAAATGTAATAGAGTCGTATTCCCCACCTCTATCAGTTTGAAGAACTTTTATCTTCATGTTGAGTTGAGTCTCAACCTCATTTTTGAACATAATAAACACTTCCAGAGCTTCATCTTTGCTTCTAAGCAAGTAGACATGACTATATCTTGTACAGTCATCTATGAAAGTAATAAAGTACTTCTTTCTGCCTCGTGTTTGAATAAACTTCAAATCGTAGAGATCACTGTGAATCAAATCTAGCGGTTCAGTTTTGCGCTGTTCAATAGAATGGAATGGTTGTTTAGCAAATTTTGCTTCAACACACACCTCACATTTTTGTTTGCAATCAAGATTGAATTTAGGCAGCAATCCTAAATGGACTAATTTACGCAGCGAACCATAATTTACATGTCCTAATCGTTGATGCCAAACATTAAATGACTCAAGCAAGTAAATAGAATTCTCATTCTTATTGATAATTGAAATTGGTTTACACAAGACTGCTAGTTTGAACAGTCCATCACACTCATAACATTTCCTATGAATATACCATTCTTAGTCATAATACATCTGTTTGAATCAAAAACTAACTTGAATCCATTCTTGATCAGGAATGCTCCGGAAACAAGGTTCTTGCGGATATCAGGCACATGCAGCACTTCATTTAAAGTAACTTCTTTTTCAGATGTGAATTTCAGAACTACTTTCCCTTTTCCTTCAACCATTGACGTCGAAACGTTTCCCATGAACACTTTCTCTTCATGTTCAGTCTTATTGCATATATGACGTGTGGCCCCTGTGTCCACAAACCATCCTCTAGAATCGCTTGCCGGGTTGATTTCGGAGATCAGTGCACACAGGTTCTCCATCTCAGTAATGTTTGCTTGAGTGCCTTTGCCACTTTTTGGTCCGCTTTTACGTTTGCGGCATTCCATTGACTTGTGCCCTGGTTTGCCACAAACATAACAACTCCCTGTGAACTTCTTAAAGTCCTTACCCTTAGGGCCCATGAAATTCTTCCCATTATTCCCTTTCTTCCCATTTTTCTTATGGGGTTTAGGATTTCCCTCGACCATGTTAGCCTTGGCATCGTAAGAATGAACAACATCCTTCTTTTCGTTGGATTTGTGATCTTCTTCGATCCTTAGCCTTACGATCAGTTCCTCCAACTTCATTTCTTTCCTCTTATGCTTCAGATAACTTTTAAAGTCCTTCAAGGATGAAGACGACTTCTCAATTATCACAACAACCAGAAAGATTTACTTAACCTCATACCTTCTGCATGAATTTCATGCAGGATAATATGCAGTTCCTCTACTTGACTGATTACAGTCCTGGAATCCACCATTTTATAATCCAAGAATCTGCCAACTACAAATTTTTTCAGTCTGGCATCTTCCGTTTTATACTTATGGTCTAAGGATTCCCACAGTTTCTTTGCAGACTCCGTTGGACTGTACACATTATACAATGTTTTGTTCAACCCATTCAGAATATAATTCTGACACAGAAAGTCAGAATTAATCCATGGCTCCACTGATGCTACAGTTGTTAGGTCAGTTTCTTCCTCCTTCAACTCTGGTTTGTCCTCCTTGAGAAATTTTGCTAAGTTCAGAGTTGTGAGAAAGAATAACATCTTCTGCTGCCAACGTTTGAATTCAGTGCCATTGAACTTCTTAGGCTTTACCTTCAAAAACTTGTAGGTTGCCCTTTTCACCCTTTTTCTCAGTGAGATTCACCATTGCTGCAGTTTTTGATCGCATAGAAAAAATTAGTCTGTCTTAAGATTGTAGTCCAATCTGCATGAAAAACCAACACCTCTTAAGGAGATGATCGAGTCTAGTGTATACACACTATCTCCTTAAGACAGATTCTCCCCTGCCACAGTGCTTTACAGGAATATTGGCCCCTGTCTCCCAGGATACAATGATCAGTCGTAGAAAGAATAAAGCACTTCTATCTTTTTTCCAAACGAACTTTGATTGCGTCTATTTTCTCTTTGTTAAAATACTCATGAAAACTCTGAAAAACTGATTATAATAAATTAAAACGAAATTGAGTTATATAGAGCATTGGTGACTCTTCACCAAGAGTCACACCTCAAGTTAGTGCCTCTTCACCAAGAGTCACACCTTAAGGTACGTCTGTTGGAGACACCCCAACTCACGCCTCAAACCCAAAAAATGACTAAGTGTTTAAAGGAATCCCCATGATCCTATGACCCAAGGCCCAATCATAGACTTATAATAATATGCGGGTTTCCTAGGTCGAGCAAGCCCATGCACCCAAGCTAGTTTAAACACATGGGCCGCACATGTCGCACATGTGCGTGTGACCCACCAACTCTCACACACTTTACAGCAAGGTAAGGGTTTGATTTGCTTATATAGGAGAGTTGTGTTTCCCTCATAATCAGAATCCAAATGGGGGGTATAAGCCAAAAATCTCTAATGTAAATTAAGAAAATATCGCAAGAAGATGAACACAGTTAGGCAAAGCAGTTCATGGATTTAAGAACAGGTCTCATACATACATTAAAACTAAATCAAAGAAAAGGATATAGTTTACCCATGGGAGATTGTAAAGATACTTTAAAGAATCACACTCTAGCAAGGGAGTGTAGAGTAGGTTTTGAATCTAGGGTTTATAACAAAAGAGAAAAGGGAGAAAGATTCTGGCCATGTTTCTTTGACCTATCAATCGTCCCAATATAGGTTACATGAATGCGTGTTCGTTAGATCTAGCTGTGTAAACCCTAATAAACCATCACTTTAGTAAGTGTGATTGGAGACTTTACTAAAGAAACGGTAACCCTCAAATCCTCTAGTGGATCAGTGGTCACGGTCCCTAAGAGCATAAGGTGTAGGCTCCTTATAACTAAAATAAAGAGGAGAAAGTGTAAAAAAACATGTTTTTAGCCTCTTCAAAAGGGCAATTATTTTGGGTTTCAATACTCTCTCTCCTTAAAGATAGCGAGGGAGGAGAGAGAAAATAATCAGCCACCTCATCAAAATTGTTTACGTGTAAAGTAGAGATGGGTTACGTGGAATCATTTCTCCTGCTCTATTCTTCACTTCCTGTGAGTTTTTCATCGGCAAGAGATATTTCTCTTATAGGAACTGTATCTCTTCCCCATCTCTCCCTCAATTTCTCCGCCACCAACTATATATCCCCACCTCAGTTTCTCTCCCCACTAACCTTATTTCTCCTTATCATCTCTTTCCCTATAAATACCCCCATCATATCTCCATCAAGGTTTATGTTTATGTAGTTGTTTCTCTATCTAATTCAGCCCCCCAAGGAGAGTTGTATGATATTTCAGGTATGTATTTGTTTCATAGAAGTTTGTAATTCAATATGACGCACGACAAGCAACATACATTGGATGGTGAACTCACATCTGAGTCACATCAACCCTTCTCACCGGAACAAGTATCTCAGTATCAAGCTTATATGCAGTTATACATGCAGCAACAAGCTTATCTTTAGAAACAACAACAACAACATGCATTTTCGATGCCCATGTTCCCATAATCAGTTTATTCACAGAGCCAACCATCATATACGACTCAACCAATCATCCACGAATCATGGCCAATTCAACCAACACTCCTAAAGAATCAAATGACGAAGTTAAAATCGTTGGAGCACGTAATGGGAGTTATACAAAAGAGGACTTATTTCTCATATCGGCTTGGCTGAACACGGGCCAAGAACCAATTGATGGTAATGGTAAAAAAATTAGTACTTTTTGGGAACGAATTTGGTGGTATTACCATGAGCTTAAGGACTGTGATTCACATCGCAATGCAAACTCTTTAATGCATCGATGGTCACAGATTCAACTAATGACGAACAAGTTCTTGTGATACTATACTCAAGTTGTAAATAGAGATCCTAGCGGGACTACCGATGCCGATAAGGTATATTCTAAACATTATATTTTCTTAAATTTGTTTATACCTGTATAATTATTTGTTATTTGTACCGGAATCTCAGGTTTCACTTGCCCATAAGATGTACAAATGGATTAAAAAGAAAAATTTTAAGTTGGACCATTGCTGGGAATAACTCAAGCATCATAAAAAATGGGAGTTAGAAGTTGAAAAGAAAAAAAGGGAAAACCAAAGTATCCCCTAATGGTTCTAATCCATGTATTCCAGCTACCCATTTCAGAGATGATGAAGCAATAGAAAATAACAGTGATAGCTTGGATAGGCCGGCATGAAGGAAGAAAGAAAAAGAAATCAGAAAGCGGAAGGGAAAAGATACTGAAAGTGGCTCTAAATTTGCTAGAATTTTGCAAGGTTTTATTGATGAAAAGAAAAAAGATTGAGATAGGCGTTTTCTGGCGGAGCAGTTTAAAGAGGATGAAAGGATAATGCTTACTAATACTGGCGGCATGGATGAAATGGCAAAAGAATTCTACAAAACTAAGAAAGAGGAGATTCTTTCAAGAAATAGGTCTATGGATGATTAAATTTAGTAATCTTTGTTCTTATGTGTATACTTGCTTTTGCATCATCCTCATGTTCACTAGTGTTGGCTACTTGTTTAATATTATTTGCCATTATCTGAGGACCTTGCACTTAATGTTTTTGTTTTTTTATGAACAAGGATGCCCATGGAAGTTCTACTACTCGAGAATAAATAGTATGAAGATTGAAGGATGTTGCTGAGAATGTTTTATGTTTCTTCTATTGATATGAACTTGTTTGACAGTCCATTATTTCAATGTGGATGGGATGAGTTGCCTTTGCGAGTAGTTAGATATTATAGTTAGTTTTTAGTTTCCGATTTTCACTTTGGTTTTGCAAAATCATGGATTTTAATTATGTCATCTTTTTATTTCCCAGTAAACATCATGAAGTTCAAATATATGGCTTCATATTATTAATTTATATGATGCTTCCTTTGTTACTATATTCTTGTTGTATGATATATTGGAGTATGTAGGTCAGATATTGCTTGGTTTAGCAACAGTTGCAGAGGAGAAGGTGGTGGTACTAAAGGAGGAGCAGCAAAGACTAGTTCTCATTGGGTAATCCATTTTGACATTTCATCAAGCAGTTTGCATGCTCTGCTTTGTTTGCCCAGAGGATGCCACACTTTGTGCGTCCTTTTACAACACACTGCTTCTAGTATACGTAAGACTCTTTAGGTAATGGTATTCTCGTGTAATTGGGGTTGTTACTTGTTAAAGGTTATTAATCTAGTGATATGCATTGTTAGTATGGTAATAAGTACAATGTAAACATGTAGTGTTGCCAAGTACAATGTAGACATGAAGTGTTGCGTTAATAAGTCTGTTATTTTTAGCATCCATATGATGCGATGCTTGTCGCTAGTATGTATTTTTGCTCCTAGTTTGCGATCCACTAAAGTGTTTGTTAAAACGTCTGACTCAACATTATGTATTTGCTCCTAGTTTGCGATCCCCTAAAGTGTTTGTTAAAATGTCTGACTCAACATTATGTATTTGTTGGCACAGGCCTAAAAGCCAAGACAAACATACCGGCGGAGAAAGGGAAATGCCGTGTAGGGCTAAATGCTAAACTGGTCTACCAGGTTCAAACATGGGAACTAAATTACTATAGAAATGCCTATTAACATTAATGTTTGGATAGATCACGGTACTCCTTCACCTCTGCTAAACTTTGAGTTCTGCTTCGTTCCTTACTTTTGGATACCAACAAAACATTGGATCTTATAATCAGGTAAAATAATGTTTCTATACTATATTTACATCTAGGCTAAACACGTTTCATTTAAGATTATACGTTTCTACATTACTCAACTGGGCCGTTAATATTATGGTAGATGTTGTAGAGGAAGAGGATTTGAACAAAATGAATACCAAAAACATCGCGATGGTCTTACTACAAAATGTATCCATTATGGTTATTATATGAGGCTAGGTACTAATCCAATGTTGATTTGTTTTATTGACGATTTACTCCAAGGTAAGAGCTTATAGATGTACATCCTTTTCTTTGTGCTCTGACTGGGATATTAAAATCTCTTGGTGCTCTAAACACTTTAAAAGAAACTCGTTTATGGCTCAGATTAGGAAACTTACTTTTTGTGCTTTTATTTCTCACATTTGGGGCTAAAGGAATAATCAAATTTTTGAAAGTAAAAGTAAACCTGCTGCTATGATTCTATATAACATTATTAATGATGCTAGGACCAAACTAGCTTGTAGTGATATAACTATTAAGGATACTGATCAGAACATTATCTGCCTACAGGAATGGAACCTCCCAAACAGAATGAAGATAACAGAACCTGTCTTTTGCAGCTGGACCAAACCCCCTCCTGGTTACCATGCAATTAATACAGATGGATCTTTATCTGAAGTTGGTGGATTTGGAGATATTGTGAGAACTGAAGAAGGAATGTCAGTTAAAGCTGTTGCTGGACGAGTTAGAGCTCAAAGTATCATCATTTATGGGTTGCAAGGCATTGAAGCTGGCCTGTTACTAGGTCTGAAACTTGAGATTAATAAAGTTATCCTTTGCATTGATTCTGGAGAAGCCTACCACCTGCTCAACAAGAATGGGAAATCCCCCTGGCAGGTCCAAAGACTAGTTGAAAGAATTAAAATTTTGATGTTAAGATTTGGATCTTGCATCATTGAACAGATTTTCAGAGAAGCCAATGCTGCTGCTGACAACCTATCTAAAATTAAACCGGTAGAAGGCGGCGAAACCCATCTTTCATCGTTGAACAGGTTTGGATTTTGTTTTTTCTCCACTGCAGTTCTCTACTACTTTAGATGGCGAAACCCAGTATTCAGCTTTTGAAATAATTTGAATAATACAACTCAATTTGGATTTTCCTTTAAGTATTCGCCTTAAGTCTTATTTGTTATACAAGATGGTAGATTCAATTATTTTGAATTGTACATTTGATCTTGTTTACCCTTGCCACCATTTATTTAGACAGGATTATGTGTATCATCTCGTAGGGTATGAGAAGGAGCGGAGCCTAAAGGGACATTATGATGAACTGTTACTCGTAATTTCCAGCTACTGTGTCTGATGATGCACCTTTTACTGTCATGCTCATGAAGATCACCAGGCTTACATTTTCTTCTGGGATCAAGTATGTTGGATTAATTTTCTTGTTTTTGTTACCGTCTTTTTCATCTTATCCTGCAGTAATGCACACACATGAAGAAGTTCTTTTCAAGCTATCAGTAGTTGTTAACTTATTTTCACTTGCCTAGTCATAATTACTATCATACAGTAATTGATAGTAACTTTCATGAAAGTAACATACATTCCGTAGGAGATGAACTTTGAGTAATTGGTATTAAAAAGTTGAGTAGTTTTTGGAGAAAATGGGGGAATTGGCTTATTTGAGATTCCATTTGAGTAATTGGTATTAAAACGTTGAGTTGTTTTAGTTGAAATTGATTTGATATTTGTGGGATTTTTTTTGACCCATTTTGGATTATCCGTTATATTGCTGTTTATTTAGGTTCATCGTCATTGTAGTAGTTATTAGAGCATTGTGGCTTTATTCTCTAATGATAGTGTAATAGTTAAGGAAAAAAGGTCTTAAGTTTAGAATGAAGAAAGGAATGGTGCAGTAGTATGTTATAAAATGCCAACCTAGCTTACTTACCGCTTTAATGGGCAAAAGACCAACTCTTCTCATGAATATTTCCGATAGACAAGTAAATACACAATGATCATTCTGGGAAATGGACTGCGGCATTTTTTTTGAACAAACACTAATCTTACAGTGCATGCAACATGCCTATGTCTTTCATGTGTTTATTTTAATGCACTTTGGTTTGCATTAACCTTTCAAAGTGTGAAAGAACCATCATTTTTTATATTTGTAGAGTCATAGCCTCTTAGGTGAAGGGGATTAAATTTTTGTATAGAAGGGATGCTCCTTTAGATATTCCTGCACCTTATAAGCCACTATTTAGTTACCTCGCAATACTGATAAGTTTGTACAACTTTTGAGTTTGTGACATATCTTTCATGTGATTTTTATACCCTTCATAAATAATGTCTATCATACATACTGCTTATTGATCGCTTTTATATCAAACACTGTGTATTTACATCATACTTCAAGCTGTATTTGCATGGATTCACGTTCATTACAATGTGAATGACTACTGGGCTATTTTAGAGTACAGACGAGGCAGGGAATGTCTGCGACTAACCTTCTCTTACAAGAAGCAGAGGCATCGTTGCCTAGGCAGAAGAGAGTGTCAGCTATTACGGAGTTCATGCATGTGGTCGTTACTCATAAAAAATGTTACAATACCATGAATGATGAAGAAGATAGTAAGTAGTTTATTCTTGGGGACATTATATAGTCGTATATATTCTAGTTTTGGATTGCATAGCTGGTAGTTTGTTTGAGATAAATTATCTTATGAGTTAACCTAGCTATGTTATTCTAATGCGGTGCAGACGATTTCCCTAAATAAGACTTGAACTTAGGGGGGTCTATGTTTTTGGAGATATATGAGATATCTTCATAGAATACATTTTTCTGATACATTTTTTTCTTATCAGAAAGCTGGAGAAATGAGTTCCTGGTTGCAAGTTGTATGGTTCACAGTTCAGAAGATCAATGACTATCAGATCACTAGATTGAGTTATGCAGGAGGACAAACTACACCGGGAAATAGAGAATAATGTATGAGAGCGTACTCTTGAAAAATGTTGAAGAGCAAAAGAGGAAGAATGGAATGCATGCCTCAAATCCCCAATCGTTGATGTATGCATCTGAACCCTTTAGATCATTTGTTTCTCTGAAGTGTTTTAGTCTAATATGTTAATCACAGCATGTGCTTTTACTACAATGTTGAATTTGGGTTTCTATTTTCTGATAACAATGAAGAGAGTTCGATCTTACTTAGGAGTAGGCATTGTATTACTCAAGTACAGAAGGGGTATTGCGCCTTTAGTTAACATGCAATATTACTAATATTGCATTGATGTAGGCATTGTCCTTCTTTTCTCTGTACAACATTTTGAATTCCATAAATAATTTTTCTTTTAGCTAACAAAATATTGTTTATGCCATTATATAATAACTTCCGAAGTAGCATTGCTCATGTAATTTGACGCATGCGTTTATTTTAATTCGAAACTAGAGACATTGGTAAATTAAAAATAAATAACATTAGATGAACCTTGTCAACCACTTGCAGTATCGTCATCTAAACTTTGGCCCCGTTTTGCCCATAAATGTTCGATGATGTCAGTTTGAAGTTGGGAGTGTTTCGCTTCATCACGAATGTTAAGATGCCTCTCTAGAAAGTCATTGAAAGGTGTAATGTGATCACGAGATATTGTAACATAAGGAACATTATCGTTCTCATCATAAATAAAGTCGTTCTTGTAATGGCCACGCTAATCCTCTACAATCATGTTGTACATTATAATGCACGCTTTCATGATATTTTCAAGATCGTTGGGACTCCAAAACCATACGGGTCCTCTTACAATCGCAAATCGTGTTTGGAGCACTCCAAAAGCTCTCTCAACATCCTTCCTTGCCGATTCTTGCTTTTGAGCAAAATGTTAGTACTTTTCTCTTCGCGGACATGGAATCGTTTTCACAATTGTTGACCATGTAGGATAAATTCCATCTACCAAAAAATATCCCTGCGAGTACTTGTTCTTCCCAATTTGGTAATTTGCAGAAGGAGAACGGCCTTCAACAAGGTCTGCGAATAGATTTGACCTTTGTAAGACATTTATGTCATTATGAGCGCTAGGCATTCCAAAAAAAGCATGACAAAGTATATTCGAAGAAAAGGGGTTATGAGTAATTTTTTTGAACATACATTGAGTCTGTTCAAACAGACTTTATTATGTTCGAATAGACTTTAACAAAAAATAGGGCAGCCTCACAATAATCGGGATGATGGAGGAACAAAGATCAGCACAGCTGCTCCATACACTAAGATGAAGACTTTAATCTTCAATGCTTTCATTAAGTAAGTAGCTACGATAGGGATTACGAGATCCACGTCTGTGGCCCTATTCAGTGCATTTTTTAGCTCTAATACCATGAGTGTCCCAAACATTGACCTTATCTTGCAAAGCTAAAACGTTTATTGAAGGATTGTAGGAAGGAACTCCATGGTCGATGTTGGTAACAATGTGCATTATTTGGGATTCGTGCATGGAGGTTTGAATCCTACAACTTCAGTTGTATAAAGGACAATCTTCTTGAGTTTGACATTAGGACATCCAAGCTCGGGTTCAGCTCTTCCTTACTACTTCACAAAACAAATTGTGCTAAGGTCGCCCTGACATCAAATGTCTAAGTTGTGGGTGATAATTGCAAAAGATGCAATGTTCTTTCTTTTTCTTGTTTTCTGCTAAGTTTATCCAAATAAACCTTGTACTATATTGTACTTCGAATAAAATTTCTAATTTATCTTGAATTAGTTTGATTGGAACTATGGGGAGTGAAAGAAGGAGAAGAGAGATGAGAGGGATAAATATATAGAGGTTAATTAGGTATTTAAGTATCCACCATCGAGAAAAGTATTCTAGTATAACTGTAGGGGCCAAATTAATTTCTTGTCCTAGTTTATTCAATGGCCAAGATCTACTCTTACTTATGCCTAATATAATCTAGACAATCCAAATTTTTCTACGGTTCCACATCACGTGATTGACGGTTATGGCTTAGCTCAGAGGTTGAGTATTTTTTCTTCTTAATATATATATGGAGTGGTAAAAGAAGCTCTTGGAAGATGTATTTAGCATAGAAAATGAAAAAATTGTATCGTCTCTCCAATGGTTGTAAGGCATAATACATTTTTTTCCAAGCTAAATAGCGTAGGCAAAATAACTTAGCCTTTTAATCATAGTTCAAAATATCGAAACTAGTGTATTTATCGACCCCTCACCATTCTAATTTTATCATGGTATTTTGATTTTATCACGATATTTTCGTCACTCAATATTTTAAACCTTAAAGGAAAGAACTGGTTTATACTAAAGAATCTATATTTATCGATAATATTTTTGGTATTTTGATGTTTAACACGATAAATTGTAGTGTTGTTTAAAATAAGTGGAGATGTGAAGGAAGTATAAGAAAGAGTGTAGAAGTCTCAAAAAATATGTGAGCTTGGAAAAATATAATGAAAATAAAATATGAGGAATATGAGATAATCATTATTTATTGAGATAACTACTATTTATTATAACTTGGTATGAGTAATTCAACTACAATTTTAACTTGAAGTCTAAGAATTGTCTCATAAAGTTATCAACAAACTAATGCATATACGAGTGACGCGTCTCCTCAAATTTATTATTTTCTGACTGTTGATTGACGTTAGAAACATTCCAGCAATACTCTTCCACTTAAGCAACCGACCTTGCTGCTGTGGATGCTTAAAGGCATCAACTATGTATAGTTATAACTTATAAGTTATAAGAGAAGAATCATTTTCTCGATAATGTTTGTGTTTTAGTATTTTTGTCTTCATATATGAGACCATTTCCTTTAAAGTCTTTAAATGGGTGGCCATGCTTCTTTTATTATAAAATAAATTCCATACTCTTTGGGTTTTGAGAATGTTAAAAGTTAAAACCAATTATCTCTTAATACCATCAAATTATCATGATATTTTGGTGATAAATTGATAAAATCATGATACATTAACGGTTTTATGCCACAAAACTAGGCATTGGTGAACCACTGATAATATCACCAAAATACCAAACCAATACTTTTTTTTAAAGATATTTATCTAGGTATAATGAATTTATCATGAATATTTTAATTTATGATTTTAATATAAAGTATTCTGTTACAAAAGGGATAAAGAATACATTAGAGTTTGGTTTCATTTAGAATTCTTTACTCACATCACAATAGAAATCGGCAGGGGCAAAAAAATTCATTCTAACAACTTGAGATTTTGTGTAAGAATAGGAGATTTCATAAAAGAAAATTTGATTTTATGTCAAATGTTATTCTAGGCTTAATTGGAGGAAATGAGATATTTACTTGACAACTAATTAACTAAATGTTAAGTACTACTAGTGAGGTTAAATAAAATTGTACAAATGTAGGATGAAGAGGTGCTAAGCGCTTAGGACCAAACTTTTTCTTACCAATAACAATAGCATTTTCTATCTCATTTACAAGTCACATGCCACGATATATCAACATTCTCTAAAATAGATGATATATATGCTGTAAACATAATTTCAAGATTATTTTTTATGCTAAAATTATCTTTACGATTTTGATTATCGGGTAATATAGTCGATTTTGATATCGGACTATTTGGATTGCTCTTCATTCTTTTTTGCCAAAAATAAGGTACTTGTTATTTTCTCTTTTAAATCACAAGCTGGGTTAGATCAGCCCCTTGATATAATAAGAACTAAAAGAATGTACAATAGAAAGAAGGATACCCACATGGAGGTACCCCTTAAACAGAGAAATAATAAATATAACAGAAGGACATAACTAACTCTAATGTAAAGAGGGCTGATTAGAACATCAGCAACAGGATAGGGTAACATAGTGATTTTCAGAAAAACTCAGGTTTTCAAGCTTGCGTGGATCCAAACTCACCAAAACCGAGATACAAACTCGCTACATGTAGCGACTGTAAAAGCTTTCTCTTTTCCATCTCCATTCTACGTGGGCCAATCACAAACTTTCACTTTTTACATTTTGATATTCTCTCTCATCTCTATCTCTAAATTTGGGTCCCATTTACAAGTTAAGTTGGCGAGTACATTTTTTTACCAAAATATAATGCTGAGGTGGCAGTGTATGTTGCCCATCTTGTTGCTGATGCTCTTAGAGAACCTAAATCGAGTGGAATAACAGAAGGACACAACATGGTACTTGTTATATCGTGTGTATCGGGATAAATATCATATTAGTGGAACAATTTTTCAAGATATTTACATTGCATTGGAGATTTTTCCTTATAAGGGCTCCACGTATTTATAAATGAATCTAAGGGGGAATTTGTAAAAATTGGAAGATAAGATGAGGGGTTGGCACACCTCATTACCACTTGGACCCTGTTGTTGCAAGAGCATCTCCAACATAAATGGGTGTGGGATTTATATAGAGAGTGAATTTCCACACCCATACCACCTTGGACTCCAATAATACAAAATAATGTGCAAGAGTTTTAAATAAACTTGTGGCTAAAATTTTGCCATCTCATAGAAAAAAGAAATATGTTTAAGAAATAAGAAAAATTAGGCGCCTACACCAATGACATCCGGGTTTTTAGGATAAAAAATTGACATTTTAAAGCGAAAATATACATTATTTTATTATGGGCGCCTATTGGAAAGCCGTACGCCTTTACGATAGGCGCCTATAGCAAGTGGAGATTTCTTTTCTATTGTGTTTAAATTCTCATTTTTTTTGGCGAATGGGGGTGGGAATCCTTATCTCCACTTGCTTATTGAAGGTGATTTAAGAGTTGAGTGTAAGGATTCCCACTCCCACTCACCTCCATTGAAGATGCTCAGAGATGAGAAAAATGTTACTAGAATTTACGAGATAAGGTAGAATTAGCAAACTCAAAATATTGGAAAATAAATAGAGAATGACTAAATTGCCTTTAAAATGATAAATTTCAATTTAATTTCTAACAACATTCTTACGATCATGGGACATATATTAGTCGTTCACCCTAGAAAAACAATATAATTAATCCGACCGAATTTGTTGCTTTGGGTGGTGTGATCAGATTAATATCTTGATTGTAATGTCATATGTCAGAGTTAGTTGGTCGGTAAGAGAGTTGTTTTTACCTGTCACAAAAGATCTTGTTTGCAACTTTGAGGATATCAGATTATCTCTAGATCTTATGGTTGTATGTTAGTCAATTGGTAAACAGGAAAGAGAAGTACTTTTGTATGTGACATGAGATTCTGCTCCCCACCTACTTAGAGCATGGCCAGTAGTTAGGTGAAGGATGACATGGCAGGGTGAAAACCCTCCTTTACCTTGTTTGATCACCAATCTACCCACAACAGCTAGATAAATCTATTGAGCATTTCACCCAAAACCCACCTCCTCACGGTGGATTGATGCCCCGCAGTTTTGAACAGCGCGTAGGCTATAAACTAATTACATGATGACACTTGCCAAGATTTAAGTGGCTCTCATGCCCTACAGTTCGAAACTGCGAGGTATATATGCCCTTATGACGGAGACACATGGACGGTTGTGGTTTAAACATAGTCTGCAATGACTAGTTCATGTCGCGCAGTTCAGAACTGCGCGACTAGGTCCTGCATGAAATCTTCTTTATTCCCCTCTCCATACTTGGTTTTTTTGGTAATCAAAACGCATATATCCATGAACAAACTTGTTTGAAAAGAAACTCAACGGCTAGTTTTTTGGGCAAGCTTGTTAGACAAGAAGCTCAACTGCTCTATTTTTGGGCAAACTTGTTTGACAACAGTTCAACGGCTAGTTTATTTCATAAACTTGTTCAACAAGAAGCTTAACGACTAGTTTTTTTCATCTATAAAAGCCATTCATCCACTACACTCTATTCCCTTACTCTTCTATACTCTACCCTATTCTATGCTTACCAATTTAGCCTAATTATGTCTGACCTATCACTCTCATCCTTGTCATCGTCGTCTTCATCCTCGTCTGAAACCGAAGAGCTCTCCCGACGTGAAATTATGATGATGCATGAGTATAGTAAGGTTCTCATTAAGATGGGAAAAGTGGAAGAAATAGAGCAAGAGGCGACATCATCATTGAGGTGGGGGAGGGGGGAGGGGGGGGGGGGGGGGGGGTAGTAAAATGGGAAGAATTGACAAGCGGAAAGAACATGATCATAAATTGCGTGAGTTTAGCCTTAATCGGAATTATTTCGGCTCCAACCCAGTCTTCAAAGGCATCCCATTTCATCGTCGATTCCATATGAGCGAAGGTGTGTATCAACATATTCATGATCAAGTTATTTCTTTGAACACCTATTTTTTTCAAAAAAAAAATACTGCTAAAGCGATGAGCTTATCGTTGCACCAAAAGATAATGTGTGCACTTTGCATGTTATGTTACGGTACAAGCGCAGACGCCCAAGACGAATACATTCGGATTGAGGAGTCTACGGGTAATTTGAGTGTAAAAGAATTTTGCATAATAATTATAACATAATTTAAAACTCAATACCTTAGATCTCCCGATGAAAATGACACATTACGGTTGTTAGAAGTTAATGGATCGCGAGGCTTCCCGAGTATGTTAAGTATTTTAGATTGTATGCATTGGAAATGGAAGAATTATTCTGCCGGGTGGGCATAGCAATATACCTGGTATCTGAAACTTCCAATAGTAATTTTAGAAGCGATTATATCTCAAGATCTTTGGATATGGCACACATTCTTTGAGGTGCCCGGTTATAACAACGACATAAACGTCTTACATCAAGGGAACTTTTTAACAACTTGTCTAATAGAGTTGCGTCGCAATGTAATTACAATATAGGTATGGTCCCACACACTATGGGGTATTATTTAACGGATGGAGTCTATCCAAAATGGCAAGCAATTATTCAAACCATAAGAAATCTGTCGAACGATGCCGAAAGACATTTTGTAAAGATACAAGAAGCATGCCGGAAAGATGTAGATCGTGCTTTTGGGGTTTACATGCTAAGTTCAAAATATTGGCACACGGTGCACGATTTTGGAAGCCTAGTGATCTAGGAAATGTTATGTACGCATGTATAAGTATGCACAACATGATTGTCGAAGATAAATATCATACTTGCATCTGGTAAGTGGATATTGATCCCAAGTTTAGAAAATTCATTGATAAGATGAATGAGACGTTCAATCCAACATATACTCTTAACACTATAGCACAGTACATCGTGAAGATTCATGAAATTAAAAATAAAGGTGCTCATTTTCAATTACGAAATGAACTTGTCGGGCATTTGTGGAATCAAAAAGGAGCAGAGTAATGTATAGTGTCTCTACATGAAGATTATTTTTTTATTTTCTAAAATAATGTATTTTGTTTTGAAGTTTGTAGTTTGATGTTGAAGTTGTAATATATTTTTTCTATTTGATTGAAGTATGTTTTGTAGTAGAGAAATATTGATAACAATTTTATTCAAATGAACCATAACATAGAACTTAAAAACCACTATTAATGCTATGGATTACATCAATCTTTATCACTAGAAATATCGTCATCACTTAGACATTGTTCTTTAAATTTCTTGGAATAAAGTTTAATTTGCTTCTTTATCTAACGCTTTTGTACCGGTAGTAGATTAGTTGTATCCGTTGTCATCACCTTAACCAAATTTTGCTTTTCGATGGCTTCTTTTCTAGCTAGCTCTGCTTCACACCTCCTTTGAATCTCTGCCTCTCTAGCTAACTTTTGTTCCTCTCGTGCTCAAGCTTTAGCTTCTTTTTCTTCTTTTTCCTTCTCGTCTCTCTCATTCTATACCACCATCATGCTTGTCATCATTTCAAACATCTTCTTCCCCCAATAATCTATACTTGACTTTGCCACTCCTTTTGCCTTATATTTTTTTTTGCTGTCTGATCGTACTTCCCCATAAGTATATATGGCGCATCCATGTCGGTAGAATAACCCAGAATTATAATATTTGGAGTGCCAGAAGTAGGTGTAAAGGGTTTGGTGTTGGTGGAGTTTCCCGGGCTATCATTAAAATTTGACTTTCGAGTGACGTTGCGGCCGGGTTGCCCAATGTGATGAATTTGTAGCCATTTTGGGCATTGCTCCAAAACTTTTTAAGCCTCCAAAAATTAGAATAATTTTTTTTTTATATTGTTTTGAAGATCTCGCATGCCATACTAACCTAGAAATAAAGTTTCAAATTCTTATGAGTATAATTAACCTAGCAAAATTAATAAAATGAGAAAATAATAATTAAATACTTACTACGTCGCCCGATCCAATATCGGTAAAATGTCGGCTTTTAAGGTCTTGAATGATACCTTTGAAGATCAAACAATCCTTATTGAGTCACCCCTTATATGTGTAATTGATACTGTTGTATGATTGTTACATCGATTGATCATTATAGAATGAGTTAAATTGGTCACGTACCTTGAACCAAAATATAGCGGCTTTTTGGTTGTTCGTGGTAGGGAGGTTTCAAGGCACTTGGAACCAAGTACATGCAAGATTCAAGAAGTCATTGGATGTTTAATTTTTAAAGTTCTTGTATCTTTCTTTATCATCATCAACTTTATCCTCAACCTTAACTACAATAGGTGCCGGTGTAGTTTTTCTTTTAGGCTTCGCCTTTTCACGCGTATTACTTTTTGGAGAACCGGATTGATAACCTGAGATACAGCTGGTGATGCATTGAGTTTTAAATCATTTAAACCCCATGTACCTCTCATCGGCGTAGTACTCGAACTTCTATTAGGGAAATCAATTTGAGATGAAAAATATGAATTCCCTGGTTGAGAATACGAGCCCGTATGAGCATACAGTTGAGGATAATATCCTTGGGTTTGGTAATGAGGGTTATAATCGGTTCTTTGGGGATCAATTTGAGATTGAAAATGAATGCCAGGTGGTGGGAATAGTTGTTGAATATAGTGATCACGATATTGGGAAGAGTTAGGCATCTGTGACGAATCAAATACGCCAAATTGAGTCAGAAATAAGTTCCCTTGTTGGTTCGTATTGGAGGATTGTGAGTGGTTTGAAAATTAGATTTGGAGCTTGAAGATGACATGGTGGTTTTGTTTGCAAGTTAAGGAAAGAAGGAGATAGTAGAAGATTAAGAACATAAAGTGTAGAAGGTGAATGACCTTTATAAATGAAAAAAACTAGCTGTTGAGCTACTTGGTCATCAAGTTTGCATAAAAATCTAGCCATTGAGGTACTTGGTTAATAAGTTTACACAAAAA
The DNA here is from genome assembly GCA_014058105.1 of Kingdonia uniflora. Taxonomy (NCBI): domain Eukaryota; kingdom Viridiplantae; phylum Streptophyta; class Magnoliopsida; order Ranunculales; family Circaeasteraceae; genus Kingdonia; species Kingdonia uniflora. Next base: position 1,531,129 of record JACGCM010002399.1, on the reverse strand, counting down.
ACTAGCTGTTGAGCTACTTGGTCAACAAGTTTGTATAAAAAACTAGCTGTTGAGCTACTTGGTCAACAAGTTTGCACAAAAAACTAACCGTTGAGCTACTTTGTCAACATGTTTGCACAAAAAACTAGTCGTTGACCTACTTGGTCAACAAGTTTACCAAAAAAATATAGCAGTTTTGATCACCAAAAAAACCAAGTGTAGAGAAGAGGTCATAAAATAACTAAGTGATTATAATTTATGAGGAGGTCATAATATAACTAAGTGATAATTAATAATTTCTGAGGAGGTCATAAAATAATTAAGTATGGAGAGGTGTTTAAGGAAATACCTAAAAGAAAGAGAGAAAAAAAATGAAGTATGAAGAGATGCACACACAATAGAGGGAAAGGGAAGGTGTTTTAGGAAATGCCTAAAAGAAAACCATAAAAAAAACTAAGTATGGAGAGGGGAACTCCAAAGATTTCATGTAAGCTATTGCCGCGCAGTTCAGAACCGCATGGCAAACAAGGGGGACACGTGGCATAATCTGGTCTCCCTGTTTTCCCTGTAGTTCAGAACTGTGAGTTAGATAAATAACTCAGATGGAGACATGTGTCCCCCATGTTTGCCCTGCAGTTCTGAACTGCGCGGCAAGTGCCTGCATGAAATCATTGGAGTTCCCCTCTCCGTACTTAGTTTTTTTTGTTGTTGTGGTTTTCTTTTAGACATTTCCTCAAATACCTTCCTTTGCCTTCTATAATGTGTGCATCTTTTCATACTTAGTTTTTTTTTCTCCATCTCTTTTATGCATTTCCTCAAACACCTTCCCTCTATTGTAAAATTATCATCACTTAGTTTTTTATGAGCTCCTCTCTACAGGGCATTTATTCAAACACTTGAAAAAACCAAGTATGGACACACATATTTAAAGTAAACACAAGTATCACAACATTTAATTCTCAAACATAATGCATAATCAATTAAGCATAGTTTAAACATATCATATCGAAGTTCTGAACAAAACATAACATATCAAAGTTTAAACATAGCATATCAAACGTAGTTTAAACATAACATAATCAATTTTATGGTCTAAGTGGAATAACCTCTCTTCTTTTAGCGGGCGCGTCTGCTATGTGTGAGACTCTTGTCATAGGTACATTACACATCCGACTTTTTCTGGTAGTTGATGGACATATCAACTAGTCTCTCTCCCGTGACTCGGATAATATCGTTGACCAGCGTAACTATTCCTCTAACTTCTCTGTGCATTTAACATATTGCCTCGACTCTTCATATGTTGTATACCACATTCAAACGTTTTGATGCCACAACTCATCCATATTATACCTGGGTGGACACGAGTGTGGTACCTGAATGGCTGGGATCGGTATTCATCTACGTTCTCCGCTAGCTCCTGCCATATCTATGAACTATCCCATATCATGATCCTCACCGGTCGCATCAACACCATAGTTTTTTGCCTGAGAAGACGTAGCTAAACTCAAAGTAGGTGGCACCCGTACATCGGGCCTAACTAGATTACGTCTGATCATCCATATATTTTTGGCCCTCTTAATTAAAGTGTAACCGATCTTAGGATTTGGATGAGCCAAACGCCAATATGTCATGTAATCCACGTCATCAATGAGATAATTGTTTATATCGTAGAAGTCCAAATCTTTGAGCTCCTGATAGAACTCTCGAGAGTACCGTAGAAATTCTATTATCTCTTGGGGGGGGGGGGGATTGGGAACACTATCATGCTCGGTGTTTTGACGTATACACCGGTCTCCTAAATGCCAAAGCGTACCGTTCTCATATGGGACTGAAACCAATTGACCCCTCTTCGAACTTAGTATTTTGGTATGTCTTACCTCTGGACAGATTGATTGCCTAGACCTCACCCATTGTTGCCAATCAATTTTCCTTTTGTCCTTTCATTATATCATTTCTCTGATCACAACAAAAGAATAATGAATTTCAAACCCCGAATGGTCCCTTTCATCTCTCCACACACCCATATGGGGATAAACATGGTTGAAGTTCGAAACCTTCACCAGATACATTCTAACCCAACAATACTCAAAAAACTAGAACTCCAATATCGTATAGAAGTCTGCGAGTGATCTCTTCCCTTTCCCATTATTCAGAACTAAGACTTTATTTAATCCCTTATACAAAGCTGCCATAATCGGAGTACCCCAGCCAAAGCTGTAAGATAACCCGCCGAAAGAGATGTGCTAGCATTTTAGAAGAATATATTACCCATCATATATGCAATAAATATCCTCGCATACACTATATTAATGTCTTGGTTGTAATTGCTGAGTTAAGGATTCAAAACCGCTTTTCCATATTTTCAAATATGCGAGAGTGATATTACCATACCTGATGTCATTGCTTGTGATTCCGGGGAACATCTAGTACTTATCGTCGTATGGGAGTTCGAGACCCATCCCACAAAATAAGCCTGTTAGCATGACAAATTCTAATGGTATAAAACCAAGTTCCCTGCAAGGAAAGTGAAATGTATGGGTGGAGGGCCACCACTTTTCCATGAGAGCTTGAATCAAGCGATTATCAGAGTTTCCCACCTTAATCGACATAAACTCTTCAAAACCCATATCGTTGACCAATTTCTTTAACGTCGAATACTTGGCAATCTATTGGCACTACTTCAATACCTTATCTAGTGATCCCCTATATTGTATATTTAATCTCGGTTCTGAAAAAAAGAAGACATTAACACTTTATATTTTTATTTTGGCATTTTGTCGAACATTTTACAAACAACGTTAATAACACTTAAATTTTACACAAAAAACTTACTGGTATTTCCTCCGATCCAATGAAAATATGGACCCAGTTATCCAGGAGAATATCAACTCGGTACAAATCTTTAAGGGTTGGGACGGGATCATTTTCTGTGACGTGTAATGGCTACATGTTAGTTACCAATTCTTTCTCCCTTAACTTAACTTCAGAGCTTACATTACGTCTTGTTTTGGGACATACATAGCCTGGCTACAAACTAGACTCTCTCGATATTGTTATTCTATTAATGGCATTGAATTCGGTAGGAAAATGTGGGGGTTGGGAATATGTTGGTTTTTGGTGATTATGGTTTGGAGGGAAACTTGGGAAACAAAATATGAATTATGTGAAGGGAGGGAGTAGCTTTTTCTTTGCAGTTGATGACGCACAGTTCTGAACTGCATGGCAATATATAAATCAAAAGTAGTTGCGCGACACTTTCTAATTGGTTATCACTCCCCGCAGTTCTAAATTGTGTGTATGGTTTAAACGCTTATGATGGAGACACGTGGCTAGATCTCAGTCGTTGGTTATCCTCCGCAGTTCAGAACTGCAGTGAGTAATATTCACCTTGTTTTAGATCAGAATTACTATGGGGTGGATTGGATTTGGGGTAAGTTTGGGTAAATTCACACCATCAATTAGCTTGATTATTGATGTTGCATGCATACTTAACTGGCTAACATGAAAGGGACTGCTTTTACCTGCCTCAAAAGATATTGATTCCTACCCACTCAAGACTGCCAACGTGTTTGTTGTTGTCAAAGATTATAATTACATGGAAAAAACAACCAGAAGTCTTTGCTGGATGACATAGTAGACTAACAGGTGCAACACCCAATACAAATTATTAAAATTGAAAGATTGTCAGAAGTACTAATTAAGCTGTTAATAGCATATAATTTTTCAATTAAATTATCATTAATGAAAAGTATCAATATATTTGTGCATATTTCATTTGAAAAATGGCTCTCACTATTTTGAATGTTTCAATTCCACTCCTAAGTTCTGTTTAGCAACAGTAAAAAAATGACAACTTCATTACAAATTATTTCCACTACGGTTAAGGGTATTTAAGTCAAAATGTACAAATTTTGCCAATTTTCTTTATATTTTTATACTAAAAATGACAAACTATTTTATTTTAGAAACGAAAAAAAAGAAAAGAAAAATTATAGATGGAAATAAAAGGAAATGAACGGTTTTTATTCTCGTTGTGAGATACGCCCAAAATATTTTATTACTCTTGTTTTAATCCAAACTCCAGTCTGTTTTGTCCATCTTTTTAAGCTCTCTATTTATCTTTTTATTTTATTTTTATTTTTACTAAGCTCTCTTTTTCTTTGTCTGAGACACACTCAAGCTTTGATTATTCCTAGAGTTTAACCTCTACCCATACCATTTTTGATCCAGTTTCGACTCAACTTTGCTTAAACTATGCATGTCACTCTATTCTTTGGTCACTATCACGTTGTCTTTCACTCTCACTCTCACTACAAGAGGGATAAACCCATTACCCATTTTCAAGTTTCGGTGGTTTTGCTGAGTTTTGGGCTTCAAAAAATAGATTTTGGAAAGTTGGGTTTTAACAATTTTGTGGGTTCTAGTTCTAATAGTATTTTTTAGTCTCTGGTACCAGAGTCTGATGTCCCACAAAATGTATACTATAATGGCCTAATTTTGTAGCTCAAAATTAGCTCTTACACCGAATATAACTGTGACAAAAATTAATGTAAAGCTAGAAATGATACATGTGATTTATCGTGGAAAACCTTTGAATAGGTTAAAAACCATAACCTTGAGTTGAGGGTTTTAGTAACAGTAACTTTTATTGCTTGAGGCTGATATTTTATTACAAGTGATCTCTCGAACTAGAAATACTTGATCTTGTAAATAAGAAGTTTTGTGTTAGATTCTAGAAAATCTAGTTTTTCTTGGTCCCTGTCTCTTCTAATTTTTTTTCTTTATATAGACCTTACTCGCAGCTCATTATCGTCCTGAAGCATGTTCTCCGAATAATGAGGTAAGTGGTGGTTAACTGTATAACTATTTAGTTCATGGGAGACAGGTGTCTTTGACTTATTTATTTTCTTTTGTTGTGCTCGATCTACATTCTTTATTAGTTCGTGGTCTAGGTGGTAATGCTGATTGTTTGTTATGCGTGAAATGCGCGATTCTGATATGGATGCAGTTTAAATTTGAGTTGGTTCGAAGGATAGGTCCCTACAATCGCCCCCTCACAACTGAAGGCACGAGTGTCTTTGGTTGAGAAAAAACCTGTGGATTGGTGGTGTTGGAAGTTAAAAGGAAATGATGTATTAATGGTGATTTGACCGGTTTGGGTACTCGGTATTTTTTTATGGAGCGATGTATCTAGCATTTATGACGATGAAATAGATTGATGTATTTGACTCTTGGGGTTCTAAGAGTGGCTCTAGTTTGAATGATGACCGCTTTGAAAGCGTACCTGCACATTAAATATGAGTTTGATATAAATAGTATATGTACTGGAGTCTGGCAAAGTACGTTGTGTTGTAATATTCTCTGTAATTCCTGAGTGATAATGATGAAGACCAGGTAAATGGTGTATGAAGAGAGAGTCTTCGCCAAATTACAGAGGTTAAAGTTGAGATACTTTGGGGATCAATTTATGGATATGCCCACCCCAATTCCTGTACCATCGACGTATTACGATATGTCGGAAGACGAAGCGACTGAAAATAAGGAAGACTATTACTGTATGTAAAGATTTTATTATGTGGTCTTGACAGGTGAGACGCGTTTAAGGTTTCTCCACATCCTTGCGGAGGATAAGGTTGAGGAGACAGATACGGGGGACGACGTGCATGCGAGGCAATATCACCAGTATCCTGCAATGGATTAGATTCTAAGGTAGGACTCCTTTTCATTTCTATCAACTCTTAGTTGGTGGGGGTTACAGAGGAGGAGACGATGGTGGTAGTGGAGGAAGACAGGCATTGGAGGTCTTGCCCATGTACAATCATTGTCTCTTGGCGCTAAAAAGGCCTTCTATTTGAGGGGATGGCTTATGCACTGGTGTCTTTGCTTCCTCAGTTTCTTATGAAAGTAAATGGTGTGAAGAAAGAAGGATCTTCAGTGATTTCCAGTTTCAACTTTGCTTCAGAAGATTCTCGAAGTGAAACATCACTGAAAACTAATATGATTTTAAGAATGAACTGTAACAGTATATGAAAGACTTGTTATTTGTAAAGTACCTGAAAGACTTGTTATCTGAAAATTATTTGTAATTGATATTCGAGCTAATGAAAAAAGTTTTATCAAACTTTGTGTTGATAGATAGAATTAGCTCTTCTGACTGATATCGAGCTAGAATAAATGAAGATATTATTATGTTTAGAGGACAAACATATAATATTGGAAGTCGAACTAAAATATAGAGTTATATTTAGTCGAACTGTGTAAAATATATTTATATATATGTGAGAAATGTGCTTGTGTAAATATGCAGATGTGTGAAAATATGTATTAAACTGATCAAGTTATAGAATCATGAGGGAAGAATATCTTTCCCGATATAGAATATGTAGGAATTAAAAATTTCAAGCTTATGGAGTTGTTTGTTTGGAAATGTTTTGTAAGTGGCGTGATTGTAAAGAATAGGTCAAAATGAGATAAGATGAATTTAAAGAGGTCAATGTGAGCAGATAAGATCTAATTACTTTCTGTCTTGATTTTAGGGTTTTAGTTATGGAAAAATAGATTATAATATATACGGAATGTGGGGGACTTGAAGTGATCTCAAAAATTGCATAAATATTGGGGAAATGTGATTTAAAGAGGAAGAAGAGAGAAACTATGATGAGGACTCATTCTGATAAAGTTCATCATGCTGTTGAGGGGCGATTGGTGATAAAGATGATAGAACCGCGAGAAAGGATATTTGGTTTGCTAGATTATGATTATGACTTGCCTGAATCTAAATTGTAGTTCGAAGACTTAGATTCGAGGGTGAGAAAACTTGAGATAGGGCATCATATTTACTCTGAGATTTTCTGTGAAGTGATTCTGGAGCCTGCAGCTTGAAAAGAGGCCGTGAGGCAAATTGTCGAGGAAGAGATCGAAGAGAAAAATGTGAGGACTGCTGGGGGTAAACTAATTAGGTGCGGCCTTCTAGGACATCTGGGATGTTTTATGTGTAATTATATGTGAGGGAGCGAATTGAATGAGGTCGAATAACTGTAATTACAACATAGTTAGAATAATGTTTGGAATATGTTCTCTTTTGTTACAAATGTTGTTTATGACTGTTGTGAATAAAAAAATTGGATTTGAAATGTGATAATGTTGGAAATGACGTCATCAGTTCTATAAGCAATAAAAGTATGAATTGAAAAAAATAGGTAGCTTTGATTTTTGTCTCTTGTGTATTTGTAGGGAATGTTTGATTGCGTGGGAGTGTTGAGTCATCATGAGTGTGAGGAGGTCAGAGGGAGATTTGGGTAAAAGAGATGAGAATATATTAAAATATAGGATTGAGGACAATGATGGGAAGGTATTTTCACTGAAAAAGTGTAAAAAGTCTGACTTTAATTCTGGAAGGGGCGCCTCGGTTCCAAAACTGAGGGTGGCTCGTGCGAGGCCCAATAACTTCCAACAGTTGGAGAGAGAAACTATAAATAATACTTCATCTTCCTCCTTCAAACGTTTATCAACTTCTGAAAAACTGAAGAATAGTGGGAGAGAAAAGAGAAAAAATAACAGAGATTCATGTGAGATATTGATGAGAGTGATCAATAATCAAATCGAGAAATAGTTGTAGATACGGAGTCACGATGGTGGTTGTATAACAACATTGTGAAGGAAGGATTTGGCGCTGCTTCAGATTCGTATTCAGACGTTGAAGATTAGTAAATGATTTATGATTTTGTGAATCTGGGTTTAAAAGATTTTTGTGGTTCTCAAATTTTGAAAAATTACAATTTATAGTAACCTATAAAAATTTGTTTGATATATGTGTTAAAACAAAGAGATTTGATATGATATACGCATATTTATAATTGATGTTTGGTAAATGTGTGCATGGATGTATAAAAGATAATGATAGAATACCTGGACCTATATGTAGGTCGAGTGTGAGGAATATCTATGTTAAATCAAACCTCATCCTTAGACTTGTAATTGAGATGGGGACTTCACCTGATATAAAAGTGTCGACCTCTAGTCGTTCGGCTAAGTCTGATCATGTAGAATATGTAAATGTAGAGTCCTATAGGGAGGACGAAGTAGTACTTGTTCAATTTACAGATTTCCTTGGTAAATTGGTATCGTACCTTCTGAACTCTGATGTGTTTAGAGAGTTATGTTAATCCAAGGCTCTTGTAGGTGGAATATGGGGCAATGTTATTGAACATGCTGGTAGGCAACTCAGAGGTTATACTGTAGCATCTGGGGAAGAACATTTCTATTTGTTGCCTGATTTAGATAAGGAAAAATCAGATAGGGGAGTGGAAGAATCAATCTCCTTGGAGTATTTTGATGTGAATGTCCAAGGTGATCTGGACGAGGGTTTCTTGTGTTATCTATCTCAGTTAGAGTATAGATTGAGTTTACCCTTTAACAATCTTGCGAAAGGTATAATGAATATTATAGGGTCTTGTCTTGCCAAACTAAATGGGAACATGTGGGAGGTGATTAATGTTTGTGAAAGTTAGAATAAGTTGTAGGAGGAAAATGAGGTAGAGAGGAGAATATCTTTTGAAGATGTTTTGTAGTTTTATGGTGTAAAAAATTATTCTACAACTGGAGGTGCAGACTTCTGTTCAAGCTAGTCTCGACCGCTTTTCTTCGATCTGAATTCAGCAGGTCGAATGCAGAATGATAATGTGATATGGGTGAAAGGTGATTGCCTTTAGAGAGAAGATAACGAACCAATGAAACTTTTGTGTAGATCTGTGAAGAAAAGTAAATAATAGTGTATATCGAACTGCTATAATTAAAAGTTGTTTTTCTGTTTGGCAATGTGTTGCGGTTGTTTTATAGGTCCTCAGTCGAAGGTGGCGAAGGAGTCCCTGTTGGATATTGTTGCTCGAGAAGGGGCTGAGCTCGAGATAGTTCTGAAGGAGCTCGGTATTAATAGAAATAAAAAAGCTAATAATAGGTCTGAGAAGGTACAAAAGTCCCAGGCAAAGAGGCTAATGATGGGGGATGGAGCTAGCAAGAAGAGAGTGGCTGCTGGGAAGAAGCGTTTGACTTTGCCGAAGGCTACTAATTTAGATTTTGTAGATATACCAGAAGCTACCACATCGAGCAAGCTCGCTCTAAAATTCTCAAAGAAGAAAACTGGGTAGCGTAGCTCGGCCTCTGGAGCCACTGGGAGTGGTGGGGTCGAGGGGGATGCAAAGAATAAGAGGGTATATCCTCCTGCTGAAGTGATTGAGGCGAAGGTCGTGGAGAGTCGACTTGTTGAGGAAGATGAGTTGCGAGCTGTAGGTGAAATTGTCTTCGAACTGAAATCATACATATGCCTTAAGTTTAGAAGTAGTTCCACAACAATATGATGTTAGAAATTAGAAATTGCTTAGAATTTGGAAAGTCCTTGTATTATGGTTGAATGTATTTGCGGATTGTTGTTAAATCAAACTTGATGTATTGTATCTGTGATATAGGCTAAATTGGAGTCTGCTCGCTTGAGTGAAGAAGAGACACTCCAATATAACCAAGAGAGGCAACTGAAGATAGGGAAGATCAACACGTCAAATTTCATTTCAAGTTTGTTGAAGCAACATAAATTATCGATGACCTAATTTGGAAGATCGAGGGAAAAGATGCCAAAATTGAAAAAGGACAAAAAGATCTTGTGGAGGCGAGGGAGGAGACAACGAAGCTCAAAATCCAGAATGATGCGTTGATGGTAAAGAGTAAGGAGGCGGACATGGCTCGATACCGTATCCAGTCGTTAGAAAAGATAGAGAAAGAGTTACGGGGTTTTGTGGCCAGTCTGAAGGGCCAAATGATATCGAGCAAGAGCAGACTCGAGCTGATCTAGTGAGTTCCAAAAGTAAACTGAAGCGATTGAAGAGTAAAGTGACTGGGAAAGATTGCAATCTAAAAAGAGCTTGAGCTGACCTAGCCAAATCTGAAATTGCGGCTGAGCAGCTGAGTGAGGCTTTACCTGCTAATGATATAGATTTCCGGATGGTTTAATGACAATATGTTGAATTGAATGAGAGGGTGACCCAATTAATGGTAGACTTGGTTACGGCTAATTGGTTTGTCAAGAAGGTCGAGGCTGGAGAGCGGTCGAAGAAGAATAATGGCGATGCCGGGGTCTCTATTGTAAAAGGGGATGTGGTTGATTTATCAGCTCAAATTAGAGATCTAGAGGGAAATGTAGCTCGCATTCAAGCTCACATGCAAAGAGAAAATGAACGTTTAAGGGTAAGAAAAGATAAGTTGAATATTACTCTTTGCAGAGAGCGAGAGTTAGAAGGGGTGATAAGAGGTAAGGATCAATTGTTAAGGAAGAAAGATGAATTGCTAATGAAGTCTCCTGCCGTAAGTAATGATAGGGAGCTTGAGGATCTTCATGCTTAGTTGGCAAAATTGAGGACGACGAGCCAGGAAGAGTCAGATAAAATAGGGTAGAAGGTGAAGTAACATAATGAGATTATGTCACGCGTAGATAGATACATGGAGTGGCAAGACAAACGTTATAAAAACTTGCAAGAGCGCTATCAGAGATTGAAAGAGCATTTTTCCTAGGCAGTTATGCCCGAAGCAACGCGCCCACAGATACTAATGGCTGTTATTGCCTATTTTGTGGAGGAAGTGAAAAGACTTGAGTTCAAGAGGGATACCTTATACGACTGTCTCTCGGGAAGAAGATGTATTTGTAAAGCCAATATAAATCAAAGAAACTATATGAACACCATGGAAATGGAGCTAGGTTCTCGATCTGTTGAATTGGTAGAGAAAGGCAAGATTATTGTAGCTGCTCGAGCTCCATATTTTATGGTTGAGCGTTATCCTATTGTAGGGTAAGGCATACCTGACCTGCCATCAGTAGAGAAGAACCCTTAGAAGTGGCTTGTAGATGTAGAATGTAGAAGTATCTATAGTTGCAGACATATTAAGAGATGAAAGCTAGTTTTACATTTGCTTTATCTTATGTCTGTTAGAGATCTTTGATTGAAAACTAGTAGGGCCTTTGTTTTAATCGCAGATAAATGTATAGATGGGCGATTGAAAGCTAGTATTACTTTTGCTTTAATCTGTTTAGAGGTTGATTGAAAGCTAGTATTGCCTTTGCTTTAATCTGTTTAGAGGTCGATTAAAGCTAGTATTACCTTTGCTTTAATATGTTAGAGGTCGATTGGAAGCTAGTATTGCCTTTGCTTTAATATGTTTAGAGGTCGATTAAAAGCTAGTATTACCTTTGCTTTAATCTATTTAGAGGTCATTGGAAAGCTAGTATTACCCTTGCTTTAATAAGTTTAGAGGTTGATTAAAAGCTAGTATTACCTTTGCTTTAATCAGTTCAAAGGTCGGTTGAAAGCTAGTATTACCTTTGCTTTAATCAGTTTAGAGGTCGATTGAAAGCTAGTATTACTTTTACTTTAATCTATTGGATTTAGTAGAGTCTACATAAGTAGAAAGAATAATGTGGGAAAAAACTTAGAAGTTTTCATTGAGTAGAATAGAATGTACACTTCCTGGAGATTGAAATCTCACTTATGGAATAGAAAGAATGAAAACATTAAAATGGGGTAGCCAGGGACTTAACGATAATACCATTTCAGTTGCCTCGTGTTTCATGGATTTGGGATGCGAACTCCATGCTTCGTCATGAGATAGTATGATCCCAGACCAGTTCGACCAATGATGAGGAATGGACATTCCAATTTTTTTGCCAATTTCCTGGCATGTACTTCTTTTCTGTGTTGCGGGATCTCTCTGTGGACAAGATCGTCGACTTGGAATTCACGACTTCTAACTCTTATGTTGTACGAACTGACCAGCATATAGTGATATCGACCTAGGTTGGTTATAGCGCGTTCCCTAGTTTCATCAATCCAGTTCACATTGCAGGCCAATTCAAACTTATTTTATTCATCTATAAGCTCGTGGTCTCTGATGGGATGGTGGTATTCTGTTTGAATGATGGCTTCTGTGCCATAGGCGAGGAGGAAAGGGGTACAGCCGGTTGATTGACGTAGAGTGGTACGGTACGCCTATAAGACATGAGGAAGTTCCCGTATCCAATTTCCTTTTTTATGTGATTGAAGCCTTTCTAGAGTCCATCTAATATGGTTTTGTTGGTGATTTCGGCTTGGCCATTGCCTTGAGGGTAGTAAGGATTGGATGGTGAATGGATGATGTTGTGTTTGTTGAGGAAGGCTATGACATTTTTACCAATGAATTGTGGCCCGTTATCAATCTAAATCAGGTGGGGGTATCCAAACCGTGTGATGATGTGTCCCCAGATAAAAGAGATGACCTCATCTTCTCTAGTTCGATAGAGTAGAACTGCTTCTACCAATTTTGTAAAATAATCTATTGCTATGAGTAGGAATTGTTGGTTACCTGAAGTGTTTGGAAATTCCCTGACGAAATCGAGCGCCCACCGCTTAAATGGCCAGAAAACCTTGCTTGCATTTAGTTCGAGCGTAGGAGCGCAGATCATGTGTCCATGTCATTGACATGTGTTACATTTGCGTGAGTACTCTTCTGCTTGCTTATATATTCTTGGCTAGAAGACTCCTTGTGTAATCGCTCTGTTAGGGAGTGATCGACCTGTGGTTTGGGAACCACAAGTTCCTTCATGTAAATCTCAGAGCATTCTATCTGCTATCTTCTTCTAGAGGCACTTAAGGTAAGTCCCTATGACTAAGCGACGATATAAACGATTATTTTGAACTGTGTAACACTTCGAGTTCTCGATCAACTGTCGGTGCTCTTTTAGATCTGTTGGGAGGGGCCCTTTGCATTTATTATTTGGGCCAAGATAGGCAGCGAATGGCTTTCGCCATTCATCATCCTCCTCTTTATCACCCCCAATATTGATCCTGCATATAGAATGGAGATCAATGCTGGGGGTTGATATCACTTCGATTTGTAGATGCCTTGCTTCTGTACCCAAGACCCCAGCTAGATAAGTCAAGGAATCGACGCGTCTATTTTTACCTCTAGGTAGATAGTCGAGAGTTGTTTTTATAAATCTGCTCATCCTGTCGGCAATGAGGGTTGCACACTCGATCATCTTACCATTCTTTATGTACTATTCTGAGTAATAATGGACGATGAGTAGAGAATCTGTATAAATGGAGAGCTCTGGGATGCTAAGCACGAGTGTGAGGTCAACTCCATAGATTAGAGCTTTGTATTTTGTGACATTGTTGGAGGCCTTCAAAATCTAGGCGGATTGATTTCTTGATTCTGCCGATAGAAAGGGTAATCAATGCGATTATAATTTTTGACCCTATGGGTCCTGCTGAACCATATGTAAGAAGTCTTTACCCTTTCCTTGTGGGTAGTTTGTCATGACTTTGACTGAATGAGCTTGGAAGTAGTGCTTAAGTTTCTATGAAGTATAAATAAGAGTTAAAAGAAGTCTCTCGATTTTAGAATACCATCTTCACATTCGACAAACTACAAAAGATCTTCGTCAAGACATATGTTCACAATAAAGACAAGGAAGAGAATTTGTACACTCTTATTAGTCCTAAACAATCTCAAGGAGAGTAGCTCGAAATCTTTGTAAAGAAGTTTCTGGAACTCGCACGAAAAATTGACAATCTTGATCAGAAAATAACCATTTCTGCGTTTACTAATGCACTTCAGATCGATTGCAAAGCGAGGAAGCACTTCTTCTTGAACAAACCTTCAATCTTAGAAGACATGATTACTAAGGTCAACGGGTATGTTAACCTGGAAAGGATGATGACCGAAAGGCATAAATCTACTAAAAATGTCCTTATCATGAAAGGTTAAAATATAGATCGCAACAGTGAACCAAATGAAAAATAGGGATTTGGATGTAAGGATAATAAAGTTATAAATTTTGGTCCTTGAACAATCTATTTTATGCGTGTATTTATAGCAGATGCTGGCAGTTTACAAAAAGAAAGAAACAGTCCCATATTCCGGGGGGAGTGGGTGAACTTTGCGGATTTCTAACAACTCTTTCTTGACCAGGCACAACGGCTACTTTTAGTAGGTTGAGACTTGTGGTGTCTTCTCGAATGCTATCTGTCTTCAACTATGCATGATTGTCTTTGACTACACTGTGTTGGCTTACTATTGTCGAATCTGGGGAATATGCTACTACAATCGCCCCATTCGCGACATAAGTACTTGTGGTTATGTCGAGAAGAAATTGGAAGCTGAAGAGGTTGCCGAATTTTTTCACGAGTCATCAGATTGTCATTTCCAAGGTCAAGGTAAATTGTATCTAGTCATCTCTTTCAGGAGGAGCAATCAATGTGGTACATTGGACCTGGTAGATTCAAGTTAGGTATAAAAAGACGATCTCAAGAAGGATGTTACGGTGGTAGATTATAAGGATATCGCCCCAAGTATGGCATAACGCGTCGTCGGAGGATGAAGACGGTGAACAACCTAAGGTAATGCTCTGTCCCAAGCCGGTTCTTAGTAATTCTTCAATTGATCCGGTTACGGTGTAGAGGATGGGAGGAGCTAAAGTCAAGGTATGTATGCATGCGCGGGTTCATTGGGGTCATTATTCAATGTTGAAGGACAGGAAGAGTATCAAATTGGGGGAAAAGGGGTTATTGTTCGCAGTAAAGGCAAGAATGTGTTGGCTGGTGGGCATCCAGGGATCTTGTCGAACGAAGGAGGCTTCCTACAATTTGCTGCTGCCTTAATATCAGTTGAGGCAACTCTTAGAAGTTCAGTGACTTGAGATTCATTGAGTTTCTTAGGATATTGTTGCTCCTGGTGCCAGAAATAATACTAGATTCTGGTGAAAAGATGTAATAATGTCAGATCCTAGTGAAAAGAAGCACAGAGTAATTAGTCATTCAAGTTGAATGTAAAGATAGCAATGTAGTTTGATGTAATGGAATCGAAGGATGTAGTTTGTCGAATGTAATATGTAATAGTTTGGCTATTAAATAAAGATATTTTCTTCGACTTCTATTCGTGTTTATATGTGTTTTTGTCGACTATGGATATTTGTTTTGGAGAAAATGTTTTATGAAAACTTGTTGCATATATTTTATGAAATATGCTAGGTATCAAATTCGGCAAAGTGATATTGTCGAATGTGATTGCAGATTGTTTTAGATAAGGATGCAACGCTTGTTGGTGTGATAAGTAACTGATGGCCATGAAATGGAAAGTAATAAGAATGAGTAACAGATGTGTATCCTTGGATGGGTATCTGGATTTAGATTCGAGAAGAACAAAAGCAATTTATAGTTTGTTAGATAAGTAAGGAATGCGAAGTAGAATATCCTGTATTTGTATAGTGTTCGTGTAAATTGAATGATAGTTTGGATGCATACATATAAAGTATGGATCGAGATCAATCAAAGATTGTACAGATGGTTGACATTCTGATGCATACGTATTAAGTATGGATCGAGGGCAAGTCAAGATAGTAATGATTGATAGATTGTATGATACATACTTGTTAAGTATGGATTGAGATCAATTCAAGATAGTAATGATGATTGATTGTCTGATGCATACGGATTAAGTATGGATCGAGATCAAGTCAAAATAGTAAGGATGATTGATTGCCTGATGCGTACTTGTCTAGTATGGATTGAGATCAACTCAAAATAGTAAGGATGATTGATTGTCTGATGCATACTTGTTAAATATGGATTGAGATCAAGTAAAAATAGTATGGATGATTGATTGTCTGATGCATACTTGTTAAGTATGGATTGAGATTAAGTCAAAGTAGTAAGGATGATTGATTATCTGATACATACTTGTCAAGTATAGACCGAGAACAAGTCAAAATAGTAAGGATGATTGATTGTCTGATGCATACTTGCTAAGTATGGATCGAGATCAAGTCAAAATAGTAAGGATGATTGATTGTCTGATGTATACTTGTTAAGTATGGATCGAGATTAAGTCAAAATAGTAAGGATTAAACTGATAGTAAAGTTTGTTTATTTGGATCGATGAAAATGGTTACAGTGTTTTATCTATAAAATAGTTTTAGTTGGGCAGTATTCCATAGATATTCGAGCTGAATTTCATTTTTAGTCATCACCCAGTAAGTTCTACTATCTGTCTTGTGGCTGACAATGTATGGCCCCTCCCAGTTTTCTGATAACTTTCCTGATAACTTAGGCCAAGTACTATCTTGGATCCGTCGAAGGACAAGGTCTCTAATATCAAATTTCCTTTTTTAAACTTTTTTGTTGTAAGATTTTTTCAATGTGTCATGGTATCGTCGCAAATTTATAATGGCTCTGTCTTGGGTTTCTTCGATGCAGTTGAGGTTGCAGAGAAGATCGAGTTCATTGTCTTCATCTGAGATTTTCCTTCAGGTACTTGGGAGATCGAGGTCTGAAGGTATGACTTCTTTAGTACCAAAGGCCATCATGAACGGAGTACAGCCTGTTAAAACTCGAGGAGTAGTTCGATAGGCCCAAAGAACACTAAGTTGTTCGCTGACCCACCTTCCTTTCTTGTCGTTGAGATACTTGCATAAACCTAATTTGATGCTTTTGTTAATGGCTTCGGCTTGTCCGTTGCCTTGAGGATAGTATTGTATGGATGTTGATAGCTGGATTTTGTATTTATGGAGGAAAGTAAGTACTTTTGTACTGATGAATTGCTTGCCGTTATCGAAGCGTATCATTTGTGGGCAGCCAAACTTGGTGATCATGTGCTCCCTAAGGAACTTGATAACATCATTTTCATCGGTATGGCATAGAAGAACTGCTTTAACCCATTTTGTGAAGTAATCAGTGGCGACAAGAACTAATCTTCAGTTTCCCGATGCTGGATGGAAAGGTCCAATGATGTCGATCCCCCATCGTTTGAACGGCCAGAGGACATTGATAATATGAAAGTTGAGGGCTGGACTTTCGATGTCTTGAGCGTGGATTTTGCATTTGTAGCATTTACGCACAAATTCTTTATAATCTTGTCTCATCTTGGGTTAGCATAGTCCTTGCGTAAATGCATGCTGGGCTAATGATCATCCTGAAACGTGTGCGCCATAGATACCTTTGTGAAGTTCTCTAACTTTGATATGAGTTTGTTTTTGAGAGATGCATTCGATAAGTTGTCCCCCTCCTGTGATGCGATATAGGATGTTATCATGGACAGTGAATCCTGGGCACTTGGCCAAAAGTGATCGGGCTTCATCTTTGTTACTGGGGAGGACGTTAGCGTTAAGGTATGCATAGAAAGGTCTTCTCCAGTCTTCAGGATTTTTGTCTTTTGTAATGGTGATCTGCAGTATTGACAGTATATCGAGACTGGAATGCTCGATGATTTTAATTTCTAAAGATCTTTTTTCACTGTCCCCAAGCATGGCAGCGATGTAAGGTAATGCATTGGCATGCCAATTTTCTTGTCAAGTCAGTAAGAGATTGTTGTGTGTTTAAATTTGTTCATTTTTTCTTCGACCAGGGCTGGATAGTCAACCATTTTTCCTGTTGTGCAGAATGTCTTATTGTAATAATTTTCCACGAGTAAAGAATCGATGCAGGCTGCCAATTCTTCCACTCCGAGTGTGAGTGTGAGATCTAGACCATGTAGAATTCCTTCATATTCAGTTTCATTATTTATGGCATAGAAGTTTAGTTTGATAGCTATCTCGATGCGATGATTGGAAGGTATAACGAGGAAGATGCCAATCCCTGATCCTTGTGGTCTAGCTGATCCGTCTGTAAAAAGTTGCCAACCCAAGCTTTTGGACCATGCGCCTGGTTCTGCTATTAAGTTATCTATGAAAATTTCTTCGAGTTCTTCCCAATCGGGGTCTTCGACTTGAAAGTCTGCCAAAAAGTCAGCTACTGCTTGTCCCTTGACTGATATCTGGGGTTTGTAGAAGATGCTGTATTCGCCAAGGAAAACGGATAATTGCTGGATTCTTTAAGATTTTTCTTTTTTGGGGAGTACCAGTTTGAGGGGATACTTGGTGATGATTTTGATGGGATGAGCTTGAAAGTAAGGGCGAAGCTTTTGAGAACTGTAGACCAAGGGGGTGGCTATTTTTCTGTTGTTGTGTATCTTTTTTTAGCAGGCATGAGTGTTTTGCTGATGAAGTAGATCAGTTTTTCTACTCCTCCATATTATCGAATAAGGATGGGACTAATTGAGTCTTCAGTCATGGATAAGTATATTATCAGTGTTTCGCCATCAACTAGAGTACTCTTAATAGGAGGACTCCCAAAGAATCGTTTGAGATCTTGGAAGGCTAACTCACAGTCAGGAGTCCAAATGATTTCCTTGTGTTGTTTCTTTGAAAGAGGAATGGGATTTCCATAAATAAGGAGGTAAAGAAGTTTGCATTGATAAGATGACTTTGAGATGAATCAGTGAAGAGCGGTGATCTTGCCTGTAAATTTTTGGACATCTTTCTTTCTTCGCGGAGATGGTATCGCGATGAGCGCTTTGATTTACGCATGATCAATTTCAATTCCTCCTTTACTGACCAGGTGTCCTAAGAATTTACCAGATGTGACTCCAAATTGGCATTTTTATGGGTTGAGTTTCATCTGACATTTACGAAGAATATCAAAGATGGTTTGGAGTTTGCTGGAGTGATCTTCGCATTTTAAGCTTTTACAGATTATATCGTCGATGTAGACTTCCATAATTGTGCCGAGATGATCTTTGAACATTTTAGTCACAACCCAAAAGGCATCACTGTGTTACAGTAGAGACCTCTTTCGGTAATGAAGGTTGTTTTTTCCTGATCGTCTTCGGCGAGTGGAACTTGGTTATAACCAGAGGCTACATCCATCATAGAAAGAAGTTTGTCCCCTGCGACGAAGTTAAAAAGTTGTGAAATCAGTGGTAGCGAAAAAGTGTCCTTAGGTGTAAAATTATTAGGTTCTGTGAAGTCAACACAAACTTTGATCTTTCCATTTTTTTTCAGTACTACTGCGATGGTAGAAACCCACTTCGGATACTTAGCTTCCCGAATAAATCCTTCCCGAAGGAGTTTATGAATTTCTTTGTTCACTGCATCGTGGAGGCGGGGAGCTAAGTTTTTCCATTTCTAAATGATAGCTTTGCTGTTTGGACGGAGGTTAAGTCGGTGGCACGCAATTAATGGATCGATGCCAGGCATTTCTTGGAAAGTTTAGGCAAAGATGTCGACACTTTTCTTAAGTAGCTTGATCATGGCTTCTTTTTCGTCGGTTTATAGTTTAGAGCCGATGAAGGTGTGACGCCCTGGACCATCAAGTTCAATGGATTCGACCATCTCGATGTTATGCTGCTCAAATGTGGGGGGTGTCTCTTGCTGTAGTTGCTATGCTTTGAGAAATTTATCTGTATAAGAGTTGGTTGTGGCATTTTTGTACATTCATGCAACTCCTTGGCTACCTTTGATTTCATAGATTCTGTAATATATTGGAAATCGTAATGCTAGATGATAAGTAGAAGGTACTGCTTTGATCAAATGTAACCAACTACGTCCCAAAATTCCCAAATTTTTGAACTCAGCATCGATGACAAGGAATTTTACGAATGTTGTTTATGATTATGCCTGAACTAGCAGAATGATTTCTCCTGTAGCTGATTCTTTCGGACCGTTGAAGCCGGTGATTGTTTTTGTTAAAGCTTTCACCGAGTTTGTGAGGCCTATAACTTCAATTGCTCTTCAGAACAATACATCTTTCACGCTTCCTATATCAACGAGAAGCATATGTAGGTAGTTCTGTCCGACTTTAAGCCTAATGACGAGAGGCTCATAATGAGGGTACTTCACGTGGCTGGTGTCACAGTCCCTAAAGGTAATATGGTAAGGATGCTTCGATTTGTTTGAGTTTGGAAGAAGTTTTGCTGATTTATCTGAGGAGGTCATTTTATAACAGGATGTAATCCGATCTTCTTGTTTTCTTTTCTTCCCTTTTTCAATCTCGATCATATACAGGTGACGAGCTTGCCCCTCGACCTGATTTTGATCAACGTATTTATTTTTTGCTTCATCTTCAGGAAACTTTTGGACGTCGATGACATAATTATAAAGCCTTCCATTTAAAAGGATGTGATGAAAGATTCGTATGAGAGAGTTGCAGTTGTCAATTTTGTGGCAATGCACATTGTGATACTGATATAAAGATTCGTGCGATAATACTCATCTCCCTTTATCATCGGTAAGATAGCGGAGAGAGTTGTTGTCATTGGTGGCAGAATCAGGACTGGTCTGTTGGGTCTAGCGTCCCTTCTTCTATTATTGTCAGTATTTCTGCCACTTTTCTTGGGTGCTTCAGTAGTTGTTGATCATTAGGGTGGGGTCTAAGTTTTTTATCGAGAATGGATGGCAGATGAGCTCTTCATCTTCTCTTTTTTTAACCGCTCTAATTCGATGTAATTATTAACTATATCAATCATTTTGGTGACTGTTCTTGGCTTGTGTAGAGTAAGCTCTTCTTGAACCTTAGAGTCAATGTGCAGGGCAGAGGTGAATGGTAGAACAACGATTTTAGGCTCTGAGTTCCCAATTTTCCTTGTTTCCTGTAAAAAATGCTTGTAAAAGATTGCCAATGTCTCTTTTGTGCCCTGCTCGAAGAAAAATAAGGAATCGACAATGATCTCACTGCCTGTAAAAGATTAGCATAATTGGCTTTGAAAAGATGCTACAACTGGCTGTACGTGGTGATGGAGGCCTCTTGGATTGTGTGGAACCATCAGAGCAGTTCTTTTTTTAGGCTCATGTTGAATAGCCTGCACAGCATGTGGTCGAGTTTGGAATATAATCTAACTACAGCTTTGAAGTATCAGACATGGGTGAGTGGGTTAGTGAGTCTTGCATATTGAATAAACTTTGGCATATAAAAATTCTTTGGTATGGGCATGACTTCGTGATGGGGTTTGCCTTGATCCTGTCGAGCGTGGATTTTTGGCCTGGGATATCAGAGTTTATGGCCTTGATCATGTTCTTTAGGTTATCCAAGGGACAGACTTTTACGGAGGAAATAGTAAGGCCGCGACTTGTGTATCATAATCTCCATGTCCTTCTGGTCCCAATCGATCCTTGATTGGTCTTCTTTCGGGTGGTGGGGGATTCTGATAATGCGTGCGTCGACTTCCTTGAGTTGTCGATGCTGAGGATGTTAAACCAAAATTTCAAGAAGCCTTGTTTGGATTTCAGTATCTGGATTGAGAAATTCGTAACTCGTCTTCTATCGGTTGATCATCGCGCTAAATTGCTCTTGATCTATAATCACTTCGAGCAAGTCGAGGTGACGTCTGGCGGCCAGCGAGTCGATCTTGTGCCCTCCTCAGTCTATCCATTTCTTTCTGATGTATTTGATTCTGTTGATCTATGGCTTTCCTTCGTTCGTCTCTCTCCGTTTGAAGAGCTTGAGTGTGGACACGCTGATCCTCTTATCTTTAGGCTTTTTCTGCAGCCATTTGTTTATGAAGCTCGATTACTGCACCATGTAGGTCAACCGTTCCTGGTATCAGATTAATTTCTTGGTCTCTCACGGTGCTGGAATGGATTTTTAGGTTCATGTTTGTCATTGAAAAGATTTTAGATCAGTGGTGGTAAAGAAAAGTGTGGTAATTCCCACAGACGGTGCCAATTGTAGTGGCGTATTTTTCGGAAGGAGAATCTTTGCCAATACTTATTCATAAGGAAGATGCAATAAAAGGCTAAACGAACAAGATTTTACGTGGAAAACTAAAAAAAAACTAAGAAAGACTACGACCTCTAGGGAGGATTTTGATTTAAAGTCCAGTATATTGCTAGTTATTAACAGTTTTTGGGAGTGATAGTAGGGATTAGGACGTAAGGATAGTAAAGTTGTGGATTTTGGTCCTTGAACAATCTATTCTCTGCCTGTATTTATAGTAAATACAAGCAGTTTACAAAAAGAAAGAAACAATATCCTATTTTGGGGGGAGTGGGCGAACTTCACGGATCTCTAACAACTCTTTCTTAACCAAGCACAACAACTTCTTTTGTAGGTCGATACTTTTGGTGTCTCTCAAATGGTCTTTCTTCACTAGTATGCTGTCTTCGAATAACTGTGTTCTATTTGTCGAATCTGGGGATTGTACTAATGGGTGCTGTTGGATTATAACATGGAAGCAATCGCTTCACGTACAATCAGCACTTTGTTTCAAGCACAACAGCGGCATCTATGAAATTAAAGGCAGTCAAAGCTCTTGTGAGCTTGCAAAAATACCATCTCTATCATACTCAACACATCGACAGATAACTGCATAACAATTACAGAAGCTGGTCACTCCATGATCAACCTTTAACAGAAGAGCTACAGAATACATATATATTGAGGACCTTGCTGAGGTACTTATATTGGTACCAAGTAGTCACAAGAGAAGAATGTTCTCATCACTTTTTACAAATAAATCGAGACGTCTTCGATTGGCTTTCAAAGAAAAGCCAGGAGTCGACCTAGCCATGGCGTGCCACAAATTAAGCATCAACAAAAAAAATCCACGGTAGTCAAATAGAAATAGAGAAGGCTACCACCTTGTCTTAGCGATGAAGTTAGCAAAAAATCGATAGTTGATCGAAGTCGGATTCATTCGAAGAGCTAAGTACCCGGATTAGATCTCCATATTTTTAGTTCCAAAGAAGAATGGCAAAGTTCGAGTTTACGTAGATTTCACAGATCTGAACAAACATACTTCAAAGGATAGTTTCCTCTTCCAATCATTTATCAAATTCTCGATCAATGGCAGGTCACAAACTATTATTTATGATGGATGATGCTTCGGGTTACAATCAGATATGTCTCCTAGAGAAGATGAGGAAAAGCCACTTTTATCACAGAATGAGGGATTACTATTACATAGTCATGCCTTTCGAACTGAAGAATGCCAGAG
The DNA here is from genome assembly GCA_014058105.1 of Kingdonia uniflora. Classification (NCBI taxonomy): domain Eukaryota; kingdom Viridiplantae; phylum Streptophyta; class Magnoliopsida; order Ranunculales; family Circaeasteraceae; genus Kingdonia; species Kingdonia uniflora. Next base: position 1,508,326 of record JACGCM010002399.1, on the reverse strand, counting down.
ATACTTATCAAAGGTTAATAAGAACGATGTTTCAAAGCTCACTTGTGAAATCGTGAAGTATACATTGATGATTGCTCTGCAAAAGTTTACAGAAAATTGATCATATCACAGATCTCAATACCGTCTTCTGCTTTACGATCATACCAGATAAAGCTCAATCTAGAAAAATGTCAATTCGAGGTGCACTCAGGTAAGTTCTAGGGACATCTTATCAACAAAAAGGGATCAAAGCCAACCTAGATCAAATTCAGCTTTAAACAGCCGTCTCCACAACAAAGAAGGAGGCTCAGAAGCTCTTTGGCCAGATTACATCTATCAATAATTCATCTCTATGTCTTTAGATCGATGTCAATGGTTATTCTTATTACTTGTGGATGTACCAAAAGAAACAAAATTCGACCAATGAAGAGATCAAATGGACAGAAGAATGTGAAACAGCTTTTCAAGAATTCAAAGTCTATCTTGGGAAATCTCCTGTAATGAGTACCCGGTGGACAATGTGGAATTGATCATCTATCTCGCTGTTACAGTAACTCTCTTGCTCGGTTTCATTGACTTGAAGGAAAATTGAGAATCGGTATATTTTATCAGCAAAACACACACTATAGTGAAACAAGATATTCTAAGATCGAGCGACTCCTCCTGACCCGTTTTTATCATAAAACTAAACACTATTTTCAAGCTCATTTCGTAAAGTCATGCGAACTACCTAATTCGGGAAGTTTTATCTTAAATGTAGAAGTCAGAAGAGTACAATAGTGTTCAGTAGTTTGGGTGAACATAATATCAAATTCAAACCAAGAACTTCAGAAAAGGGTCAAGCAGTGGCTGATTTTTGGCAGACTTCCCGTAGAAGATCCAGATTGGGAGAGTAAATCCTGATTCGCAGATGAACTCGTAGAAGCTTACCTACCAAATCCTTTGACGAACGAGCTGAATGGATTACACGAAGAGGAGGGAGACTTCTACAGATGGATCGGCAGGACCCGCAGGGCGAGGATCGAATCGATTGATTACTCCTCCAATGACAAATTTAGAAATCCATATAATCTTTAGAGCTTCCAACAATGTTACAGAGTACAAAGCCTGATCCATGTGCTTAATTTTAGAGTTCCCAAGCTATCAGTTTATACCGATTCTTACTTATAGTCCACCATTACTCTAAGTAGTACAGAAGAATGACAAGATAGTGACTTGCAGCCCGTCGTTGCTGATAGGATGAGTAGATTCACTAAAGCTACTCTGGCTATTTACCTCGAGGAGGAAACTGACACATCGTTCCTTGGTTTATTAGCCAGGTTTTAGGGATAGAAGCAAAATACCTCCAAATTGAAGTGATGTCAACCCCCAACATAGATCTCTCAGGTATGCGCGATCAATACTGGGGGCGATGAAGAGGAGGACGACGATTGGCAAAAGCCTTTTTTATAATCTCGACCAAAGAATATGTGTGATTGGCCCTTCTAGAAGATCCAAAGAATCAGGTAATGATGAAAACTCCAAGCGTTATACCGTTAAGATATATCGAAGATTAGGATAGGACCTTATCTCAAGTGCTCTCCAAGAGTAAGTAGATGGAATGCTCTTGGAATTACATAAAGGGACTTGTGGTTCCCATGCCACGGTCACTCCCTCACAAATAGCATTAAACAAGGAGTATTCATGCCTGTATTAAAAAATAGGCCAAGGAATATTCTCACAAGTGTGATGCGTGTCAGCGAAGGGCATCAGATACGCGTGCGCACTTGAACTTTATGCCATGGTATTTTGGCATTTCAAGATGTTGACATTGATCTCATGGGAGAATTCCCAACCACACGTAATAAAAGGTTCTTACTCGTTGTAACGAATTAATTACGAAATGGGTGGAAACAGTTCCCCTTTGTCTACTCGTGAAGAGAAATTATCTTTTTATCTGGGAATAATCACAAGATTTGGTGCCCCACTTGATTCGGATCGATAACGGCCGCAGTTTGCTGGAGAGAAGGTTAGTTGATTTTCTCAACAAACACAACAGATTCATTTCATCCAATCCTACTACCCCAGGAAATGGGCATACCAAAATCATAAATAAGATGATCATGGATAGAATCCAAGAGACTCAAACAGAAAAAAAAAGAAATTGGATAAGGAAGCTACCTCAGGTCTTAGGGCATGCGTATACACCAAGACATTAAACAAGATGTTCCCCTTCCTCTTTTCTTATGGAACTGAAGCCGTTATCCCAACAGAATATGCATCCTGTCAAAGATCACGAGCTAATAGATGAAGAAATGAGTTTGAGCTAGCCTGTAATATGAAGGATTGATGAGACCCGAGCTCGAGCTGTTGTAACCGGGTCGATATTACCATATGTTAGCCAGTTATATAATAGAAAAGTCCAAAGTCATGAATTTAAAATCGGATGTAGTCCTTCGGGAGATTCCCAAGTGTAGAAAAAAAGTTTAATGCCAAGAAAACTCGTCGGAGAATTGGAAAGGTCCATTTCTGGTCGTAGGACGAACTGGACTTGGATCCAACTATCTCATGACAGAGAAAGACAGAAGAAATCCAAGCCCTTGGAACACTAGGCGATTGAAATGATACTATCTTTAAATCACTAGTTTCCAAGCACATGTACATTTTTATAATTATTTACGTTCTAAAAGTGAGATTCCAATCTCGAACAGTGTGTATATTCTTTTCTACTAATTGAAAACTTATAGTTTTTTTCCACATTTTTCTATAGACATGCATGTACCATCTACTAAATCTCAAAGAATAAAGCATAGGTAACATAGCTTTCAATCAAACACACTATCACTACTAACTTCAAAGATTAAGTAAAGGTAAAACTAGCTTTCAATCGATACGCATCTCATCTACTAAATATCAAGGATTAAAGCAAAGGTAAAATAGCTTTCAAGTTACACATCTATCATCGCTAAATCTCCAAGATTAAAGCAAAGGTAGCATAGTTCAATTTAAACATCTCATCTATAAATATTAAAGTTAAAACAAAAAGTAACTAGCTTTTAAATAATGAGTTCACTATTTCTAAGACTCACGATATAGTAAAGTAAACTAGCTTTTATCTATCTAACATCTAAAACACAGAAGCAAATAGCAGTTTACTTGTTAATAGGTTTTTCTTGTAGGATAGCTGAGGAGCCTTCCCTACAGTCGGAGCTTGTGAAGACATAAAGTCTTGTGCTGAGCAAACACAATCTCCCTTCCTCGATCTACTGCTCTATAGTAATGAGACCAATTTCGTTCCATAGCTTTAAGACAGTTACCTCGATCCAGTTCAGTCTGACAGATACAACTTTTAACATCAGACAATCATGTAACGTATCCCTTTCAAGCTCAAGCCTCTCACTTCTTCTACAAATTAGTAAATACGCTGTCATCTCCGTCGCATGCACTTCATTCATGGAAAAACTGCTTTGATTATGTAGACCAGGTCAGCAAAACTACTACGTACACTCACAAATTTCTTATGTAACTTTGAATATCAATCTTAGCTCGCTCCAAGCGTCCTTCCAGTTTGATATAACACTGGTCAATGACTTGCCAGTATATCAACAATTACCTTACTCGACCTACTTTTCTCTTATCTGAGTTAATTCTTATACATGCCTTCACAAACTTCCTTTTTCTCTTATTACTAGGTTACTACCACTGGAACAAGAATTTTTCAACTCATATCTTATTTAAGGGATTTTTCCAGCTTTACTTGGGTCGTAAAAATTCCAACTTATCCCCATTTTCTCTAGCTCGCTCATAGCTTTTTACGGCTGCTCGAACATAAACCAATATGACTCTAATTTTAATTGCGCCTAGGCAAGGAGCTTTTTCCTAACAATGTAGCAGCTTCGATACCCTCTATTTCTTCTTGACTTCTCTATAAACTCTGCCTTACTACCACAAGAATTGACGGTCACCCTTCAGCTTAACCTATTCAAAAGCTTATCACATTGATTCTGAGAACACCGGAGACTAACCCTTTTACCTTTACGGTCTTACTCAGCTCTCCACACACTTTCAACAATCGCCAAATCAGCTTGCGCTTTAACAATTCAGCGTCCTTCCTTCTCAATTCCTCCATCAAATTATTAAGATACCATGTTAAATACAATACTTATGCCTTTAAGACCTGGTACGTAGTGCCTACTCGCAGCCCTTCTACCCATGCAGACTACTCGAGGTACTTCGAGCCTTCGAATATCTCGAAGCCCACTCACCCTAAACAATCCTTCAAAGATCATCTGAAGCGAAGCTCACTATAAACAACCTCGAGGATGGATTTACACATCGCCGCAGACACACTGCAACATAGCTGACCTGTCGAGGGATATGACGGCGGACAGGCAGCCAGCTCACCAGAAATATGGCGCAGTAGTTGGTCTACAGCTTACAGGGAGGCCCAACCTACCAGTGACAAAGTATAGACAGACAAATAACTGTACTAGAACAGTAACGACAATGTCCGGCGCACATACCCCCGCCAGAATATACGACAGTACCCTGTAATCTGACCTAACTTGGTGACTCAGCCCTTCCTATGTTCTAAATAGGAGAGATGGGGAACCAAGAGAGGGATAGAAAAATTCCCCCCAGCTCCTTTGCAGTTTACTCTTCGACCACCTTGTCACAAACAGTATCGAGACCTTCGATTACTCATCAATAATAAAACATCTTAAACATCACGAGGTCGTAGAGCGTCACATTCGAACCCTAAGAAAGTTATTTTGTTATAGATGTTATGCTTTAGATTATTACTTGCATTCCTTGGTTGGGGATTAACCCGAGAGTATAAGAGCCGACTGTCCCTTCTGAAAACGTTAGGCCCCTACAATTGGCGCCGTTTGTGCTTTCCAACCTACCAGTCTTTCTCTCTCTTTCCCTCCCCTTTGTTTTCAACTTCCATAGACTCTCCCCCATGGCACCCACCCTCCGTTCCAGCTCTTCATATGCCGACAACTCTGTTGACGGAGTGGCCGCCCAAATAGCCCTACTTTTTCAACAATTTGCTTAAGCGGAGGAGTGTCAGAATGCACAACTCTATCAAGGCCTAAAAAGTACCAGCTAGAGTTTGATGCCGACTAGAATCGTCGCCTGGACGATGCCGACAGACAGAATCGAGCAATCGATGAGTTGCGAAATTCCATCTCTGGAACCTGCTCGACCATCCCAAGCACCAGATTCGTCTCGCGTGTCTGCCCGCGCCCGACTGGGGCCCTTACCAACTCTTGAAGTGCCCCCAGTTTACTTCCAGACTGAGGCTGCTCCCCACACTATTCCCCCTATTGGCTCTATCCATCTTGGTATTCACCCCGCATAAAACTCCTTTGATTCCACTCTCCGATCATCCCAACACCCTAAACGTCGCCCTGCTCGGGAACGTCTTAGGGAGCGCAGTGCCAAACATGCTTTGCCCACCCGATCTCACCACCCTCGAAACCCTCAATCTCCCCCTCATCCTGCATGTGCTGCACAACAGGACTTTGACCTCAAAATTCAACCTGCTATTCGCATCAGTGCGAGCCTAACTCCCAGCATTTTAGAATTTGAGAATGTGTGATTGATGGTCTATATTACAGTATTTGCTAAGTTTGGGGGAACAAAATTTGGGGGTATCTCACCAACATATTGTTTGAAGTCAACAACATAGACTGCGGCCATTCTAAAAGCAAACCTAAGCGCGTCGAAGAATGCTTCAAACTTACCTATCTGGAGAAACTTCCCACCCTCCTCCCAGAACAAGCCATCGCCCTCGACTCGAAGGCATTTCTTTCATCGACTATGATACATCTCACGTCCATTTCCCCCATTCCGATCTACTAGTCATTATGATCAAGATTGAAAACCTTGTCCTCCACATAATGCTCATTGACATAAGGAGTGCAGCTGATGTCATTTTTCCCCAAACTGTCAAAACCATGAAGATAACTGACCTCATAACTGCTGCCAATGTTAAATTGAAAGGCTTTAATGGGGCCATAAAAGTCGCTGTCGGTCGAATCAGCCTACCAGTCACCACAGGCCCTGTTACACTTCAAACCAGCTTTCTTGTCATTGATAAGAAGTCAGAATACCTCTGCATCCTCGGGCGTGATTGGCTCCACGCCATGCATGCCATACCTTTGACCTACCATTAGACCCTTTATTTCACCATCTCTGAAGGTACTTGGAACTTGAAAGGCTCTCAGCATCTCGCCCGTTCATGCGAGCACCCAGAGATCGATCAGACTCGAAAACTCGTCAGCCACCCATAGCAATCACTGTCTCTTTTTATCCCCACATCTTTGACAAATACCACCTCACCCATCGAACCCACTGTTTATATCAAACTCAACGGTCCTGGTCGAGGTTCATTCATCAGAACTTTTCTAGATGAGGCAGAATGCCTCGAGCTTGTAGATTTCCTTCGAAAAAACAAAGATGTCTTTGCATAGACATTCCAGGAGATACCCGGTGTCGACCCTAGCCTGGCGTGTCATCACCTCGACCTCATTCCCTATTCCTCAGCAGTAAAACAGAAGAAGCGTAACTTGGCACCACGACTTTGAGATGCAGTAAATCTTGAAGTAGGCAAGCTCATAGCAACAGGGTTTATTAGAGAAGTGAAGTACGCTGACTGGATATCAAACATTGTGGTAGTTCCCAAGAAGAATGGCCAGATCAAAATCTACGTCGACTTCACAGACCTCAACAAGCGTACACCAAAGGACAGCTTCCCCCTCCCACTCATCTCGGTACTCCTCGACGCCACTGCTAGGCATGAGTAACTATCAATGATGGACGCGGCTTCGGGTTATAATCAGGTACCTCTCCTCCTCGAAGATCAACTTAAAACTTCCTTAATCACTGAACAAGACCTTTATTGTTTTAATGTTATGCCCTCTGGCCTTAAAAATGCGGGAGCCACTTACCAATGCCTTGTCACAACCATATTTAAACCTTTTCTTGGCAAGTCGGTCAAAGTTTATATCGACGACATGTTATGCAAGAGCTTCCAGAAACAGACCCATATCCAGGACCTAACCGAAGTCTTTTCGATTCTTCGAACATACAACATGAAACTCAACCCTGAAAGATGCCAATTTGGTGTTTCGTCTGGTAAATTTTTGGGCCACCTTATCGGTAAACGAGGTATCGAGATCGACCCACACATATTCGAGCCCTCATCGATATGCCTTCGCCCCGAACCAAAAAAGACATCCAGAAAGTGATTGGTAAGATAACAGCCCTCAACCGTTTCTTCTCCAAATCCTTTGACAGATGTGCTTGGCTATTTTCCCTTTTACGCGACCAAGGTGTCCACAAAGCCAAAAAGAAAAACAACCCCGAGATCAACTGGACACCCGAGGGTGAACATGCCTTTCTCGAACTCAAAAATTATCTTGGCCGACCACCCATTATCAACACCCCTATCGAAGGCGGAACACTCACTTTATACCTCACCGTTATAGACGCCTCTATCAGTTCAATGCTTATTCGACTCGACTCAAACATCGAGAAACCTGTATATTTTATCAGGAAAACTCTAACACCCGCCGAAACTCCTCACTCTTGTCTATTCAACCCGCAAACTCAAACCATATTTTCAAGCTCACCCCATCCGTGTTATAACAAGTTACCCCCTTCGAGAAGTGCTCAATAAAAAAGAGAAATCCAGGCGAGTATAACAGTGGTCTGTGTACCTTGGAGAACATGACATTATATTCGAGAAGTAAATATCCCAGAAAGGCCAACCAGTAGCAAACTTTCTTACCGACTTCCCGGTCTAAGATCTCTATTGAGAAGAACACAAAGATGACTTAACAGAAGACCAACCTGAAGCAACAGATCCCAGGAACCCTAATACTGGCTGATATTTATTCACAGATGGATCTGCTGGATCCAATAACTCAGGAATTGGTATTGTCCTAGTCACACCCACTAATGATCGAATAGAGAAAGCCGTCATACTTACCTTCAAATGTTCCAATAACGAAGCTGAGTACGAAGCCCTGATCTACGGCCTCGACCTTGCACTCGACCTCGGCATTCCCAAACTTGTAATTTTCATAGATTTCCAACTTGTTCAAAGGTATTACACAGAAGAAAATCAAGCTAATGGTCGCATGGCTGACTATGCCCTCTTCGTTCGACAGCGCATAGACAATTTTCCCGAAAAATCTACTATCACTCATTACCCTCGAGGAGAAAATGACATACAGATGCCCTCGCCTGCATAGCAGCCATGCTAGGACAATCAGAATCCCGGACCCACCATATCGAAGTATTCAAACGCCCAAGTATCGGCCAGATGGAAGTCAATACCATCAATACTGGGGGTGAGAGTCTCGATTTAGACGATTGGCGAACACCATTCCTCCATTACCTCAACAATGCCACCCTCTCAGATAATCCCAAAGCCAGAAGATCATTGTAAGAAAATTGACGCAGATACACTATCCACAAAAATAAATTATATCGCAAATCCCCAAATGGTGTCTTCCTTCGATGCATATTCCAAGCCGAAGCCTCTACAATTTTAGCTGAGCTCCATGAAGGAACCTGCAGTGCTCACACTGGTGGTCGTTCCATGGCCTTTCGAGCTGTCTCTCAAGGATTATTTTGGCCGAATATGAAAAATAAGCCGAAGAGTACGCTAAACACTATGACAAATGTCAACACTATACCCACGACATACATGGCACGAGACCTCCATTTCAGTCAAGTCTCCTGGCCATTCAAAAGATGGGCTATCGATCTCATTGGCCCTTTTCCTAAAGCTTCGGGTAGCAGATAAAACATCCTTGTTGCAATCGATTACTTCACCAAATGGGTCGAAACTGTACTTTTATGCCAAACCAGAGAAGAAGAAGTTATCAAATTTTTATGGGATAACATCATCATACACTTCGGCTGCCCCTATATGATTCGATGCGATAATGGTCCCCAGTTCATCGGCAGTTAAGTTAGAAACTTTCTCAAATTACATAACATCATCCTTTCCCCCTTAACACCTTACAATCCCCAGGGCAACGGTCAGGTCGAAGCAATTAATAAAACTATTATCGACGGTCTTAAGAAATAGGTCGATGTGATGAAAGGTCGATGGGTTCAAGAATTACAACATGTCCTCTGGGCCTATCGAACAACAGCAAGAAAATATATAGGCTGCACCCCTTTCCTTCTAGTATACGGTACTGAAACTGTGATCCCTACTCAATTCGAAGTACCTGTACGTGATCCTAACCTCCTAGACAAAGACAATGAGTTTGAGCTCGCATGCAACATGTTATGGATCGACGAAACCATAGACCGAGCCATTTCCAACCTTGGCCGCTACCACACATCACTTTAGATATCTTATAACAAGAGAGTTCGACCATGAAGTTTCAACATCGGAGATCTAGTACTTCGACATGTCAACCAATCCTCGGTACCTCGAAATGCTGGCAAGCTAGCCGAATCCTGGGAAGAACCTTATGTCGTGTACGATAAAACTAAAAAAGGTTTTTACTATCTGATCACAGAAGACGAAGGGCCTTTACCAAACCCGTAGAACACAATGCAGTTGGTCTTCTATAACAGGCCACGACCTCAACCTTGTACAACTGATGTAACACATAATAATCAATAAACAGTTTTTCCACCCATACTTCGTCTCCTCTTTTCATTGAATTTCTTGGTTTAACTTAGGTATTATGTCAACCCTTCGACCTGACTGATACTTAGGAGCGAGCTTGAGATTTTTTAAGCTTCCAATTTCGAGCAAGCTCGAGGGGCAAAGATGGTCGAAAGACCAGACCCTCGAGAATGTATTGGGGGTGAATAGTTATGCTTCGCTGTGGCTAAGGCCATCAAAGTTTAGTCGATTTCATGGTTTCTTCTAAGTATGATGTCAACCCCTCGACCCGACTGATACTTGGTGGCAACCTTGAAATTTTCAAGCTTCCAATTTTGAGCAAACTCGCGGGACAAGGATGGTCGACAGGCCGGGCCCTCGAGAATGTATTGGGGGCGAACAGTTATATTTCGATCAGGCTCAAAAACCGTTGAAGTCTAGTCAATTTTTGGGTTTACCCCGGGTATCATGTCCACCCTCGCCCTGACTGATACTTGGGGGCGACCATAATTTTTTTTGTTTCCAACATTGGAGGAAACTCGAGGGGCACGAATGGTCGAAAGGCCGGACCCTCGGGAATGCGTTGGAGGTGAACACATCTTGCTTCGCTGTGGCTTAGGCCTTTGAAGTCCAGTAAATTTTTGGGTTTCCCCTAGGTATCACGTCCCCTCAGCTCGACTAATACTCGGAGGCAACCTTGAAAATTTTCAAACTTCTTGCATTCGAGCAGACTCGGGGGGCACGAATGGTCGACCGACCAAACCCTCGAGAATGCATTGGGGGTGACTACGTCTTGCATCGATGTGGCTTAGGCCTTTGATGTCTAGCAGATCCCTCAATTTCAAAAGAGGTATCGCAACATCCTTGAAGTTCTTCAGGGTTCGATCATTCTACAGTCATTCGGCCAAAATAGTACATGCAGATACTATTATATAGAAATATCTACGATGCAAGAAGATTTCAGCCATCATTAATCAGAGAAGCAGTTTCAACACAACTCAAGCTTAGCCATGCATCAAACATTTGGTACAAACTAAGCTAACAAAATAAGCCTCAACATTTTAACAATCCAGAACAAAGCAAGGCTTGAACAAGACAACAAATCCAATTAAGAAAATCAGGCACAAATTTAAATGCAGTTCAGAATCAAATTCAGAAGTTCAATGGATAACCACCACCAGTACAGTACAACAACTCACAGACATACCAAGTTCAAAGACCAGCGCAAAAATAATAAACATGGTTCAAAATATTACAACTTAACAATAAATTAGAAAAGGCAGGCATGTAACTCCAATACAAATACCTCATATCGGCAAGGCCACATCATCTTCCTCAACAGGCCCTTCAGCATCACCTTCAGTACCCACAGTCGAAGGCCTTGACCCTGAGCCATCTGCAATCACGACAGGCGCAACCCTAACATCTATACCTTTGCCCACAAGAGTTTCCACGCCCCTTCCAGCACCTTCAACATCAGCTTTCATGCCTCCTTTATTTGTCTGTAAAGAGTCCTCAACAACAGGCTCTTCCTCAGCAGGTAGGCATTCAAAAGTATCAGGATCAAAACCCTGATCCACAATAAACTCTTTCATCTTGACAATCACTTTACATTTACCATCAAACTGGGCCTGCTACAGTACCTTCTGTTATGCCATTTCTTTCTCTTTCGCAGCAAACTTTACCGCCCACACCTGCTCCAGACTATACCGCTGACTCTGGAGCTTCCTATCGAAGGAGTCCGTGATTGCTGCAAAATCTCTCTTCAAAGCTTTAACCTCAGACAATAACGAAGCCTCAATCCCTCGAGCAAGATCCAAACTTTCAACTACCTGCTGTAGCTTCCCCTTTACTGACTTCATTACCTTGTCATAAGATTTGTGCTCAAACATCCGTCTGCATGAATATTCGAGCAGCCAGTACCCCTCGCAACTTGAATAACTTAAAAGAAATCTCAAAATTTCACAGATGGAATCAATAGACAGTTACCTGCTTGTATTATCCTCTCCTTCAACATTCTCGTAGTTGCCTTGTATTATAACTAAGTCTTTATTCCACCCTCGACCAGTCGAACACAGATAAAAAAACCAGGGCTTCTCAGGGTGGCACTAGATGTGGAAGGTACCCATGTTTTGGCTCACCTTCTTCTAGTAGAAGGTCGCAACATCAAACCACATAATTAAGCCCCTTCTATCATTGCTCAACTTTGCATTTATCCCCTCTATAACCCTCATCATCTCGTAAAAATTTCCATTCATTTGAACTGGGGCCACCTTCTAAAAATTCAATACCTCTTTCACCAGTCTTCGAAACAGAAGTTCCATTCCTAATCGAATTTGTCCTCTATAAGCCATTATCTATTCCCCGGTGTCCGATTTGAAAGTTAACCCTGTCCCCGCCATACTCAACAACACCTCCACTTTCGATAGCTCAAGCTTGGCAGTAAATCGATCTATTCTAACCTTATCTCTAGCCGAAACGACACCTTTGACCCTATTTGACTCAGTCAAATCCCTACTTTCATTACTCTGCCCCCCTTCTCCCTTTCTACCATCAAAAGGCCCCATATTACCCTCACCTCTCTCCCCCATACTATATCCTCCTCCTCACTATCCTTAGTCACTACCATCCTACGACATCTCGTAATGGGAATCTCACCAACCGGAAACACCATGGACAAAGGGGTATCAATTATAGCATCTGACACATCTATGCCACTGCCCTCATCTATGGGAGCACGACCAAAATACTAGCTTCGAATGCTTCTATCTCCTCGTCTATCAGCCTCTATCTCGAAGCTTAACGGCTATGCATCTTACCCTACAGAAGAAGAGACACGCAATTAGATCGATACATTCGATAAATTACGTGTCAATAATCCATATCCAATCTACCCCCTTCAGAAGATTTATACACATTCGAATCCTTGATCCTAAACCTAATGCCTCCTTCAAACCCCCCCAAATTCCCTGAATGGGTTGGAATCTAGACACAAGAATTCTCTTATCCACGACGATAACTTCCAAACTCCAAACCCAGCATATTCTACTCACAGACACAGACGGATAAACAAAACAAAAATTGGCAGAGATTAAGTAACGTACCTCTGTAAGAAGTACTATACTCAAAATAACAAGATCAATGCAACAACTTCAGCAACTCCTCTCAAGCACCGATACTAATGGCGTACGTCCTCTTTCTCCCACTCTCTCTAGTTTTTTCTCAATGTACAGTACAGTGGTTACTTCTCTCACACTTATATACCTTCTTGAAAAACCAAAACCGCCTCAATTTTTAAACCACTATCATTACCACGACCCCACTACCCCAACTTTTCTGCTATAATGTATTTTGACCGATTTACCCCTCATATCCCTCACATGCAAGCTGCACACTCACTTCAAATTATTTGCAAAACTAAAGCTTCTTGAACCCTTTCACCCTCACTCAAAGTCAAATAGTAAAATCCAAACATCAAATCTCAACTTTTCCGTGAAACGAGGACAAAAATAATGATTACCGGTTCGGCACACTGCCCCAGAAGCATGTACCGTTCTGATAGACCAGCTGTTTGAGCTGTTAGTACGACTGGTCAAATCCAATGAAACCTTTGACACATCAAAGTGGCATCCACGAATAATCGACTACACCAGATATTGAAAATTCGATCTACTACACATTCGTCATTTCAGAACTTTATGTCTTTATTACTTTGATAGATCATCCGTGTACTTCGATAGATTACAATTTTTACTTCGACAGACCACATCCCTCCTTTGACAGATTACAATGGTATACTTTGATAGTTCAAAAATCTGTGCCTGCACAGATTAAACCTCTTGCATCAACAGATCAAACCTTTTATTTTTGACAAATTAGACCTCCTACTTTGACAATTCAAGCCTGTTACTTCGAGAGATCAAAGCTGTACTTCAAACATTCAAAATTCAATGAAAAATAGTATTGAAAAATAATTTGACAGATTATACCACCAATACCCAATTTCATTAACCTCAAAAATAACACAGCAATTCAACCAGTTCTTACAAATACCCTATATGCGAATAAAATATCATAAATAGTTACCGAAACGGAAAGAGGACTCTAATTATCAGCGAGATACTCCTCTTCGACCACAAGCACAGCTCCAGCTTCCTCCTCATCCACCATTTCTTCCGCGAAGGACTCCAAAAGAGACAACCGATGACCCAGAAATGGACCCATCATCTGAAGATTCCCCTACCAGTATGCAAAAGATATTCCAGTAATGGGTGCCCCAGGTTCCACTTCAAAGAGGTTCAGCATTTTTGCATCAATATCCTGATCAATACCAAACCTCCGTTGCAGCTCCAACGTCTTCTCTTGTATTCGCCTGACCCTTACTGCCGCCTGGTTCTCCGGAGCGGGTACATTCAAAGCCATCTCTGATTTGAGTACGTAAGCAGAAAGATGAAGACAAAATGCAGAATGATGAGAAATCCTTTCCACAACACCCCCTTTTTATACATGAAGAACAATTTCAACTTTCCCTCATCCCTAGCTGCATTAACTGTGGCCTTCAATTCCCTACCTTGAAAACTCAACAGTCCAGGCTTTACAACTTCCTAGACGTAACAGTTTCCTCTGCATGGACATGGACACCATTTACGAGGACTTGCAGTCGAAACTCGTGCACTGTACCATCGACCAGTTACCCAATGGTCCATTAAGCATCAAACTTTCGACCATTTTAACACTTCGACTTCAATCTCTTGTATCAAGTCTTCACTAATACAGTGTTGATTATCTTCGACCATATCATTATACTTTGATATAATTTTTTGCCCACTATTAACAATTCGGTGACATGCATTTGCTACTGCGCCTATAAGAATATTTGTCTACAATACCAACCAGATACAGTTACACAAAGTTTCAGAAAATATTGCTTCCATTCCATTATCTGATTTACAAAACAACAAAATTTCACACCCAAACACATTTATACAGACAGCTCAAACAAAAACCTCAACATAAAACCTTACAATACAAAGATACCCATCATCACCACCTCAAATAGCAGCCCTACTTCCTGAAGGCCCAGTTCCATTCACCGCGCTTTGTTCTTCTATTTCCTCTTCTGCACAAACGAGACACTCGGCCAAAGCCGACAGAAAGAGATGACGCTTTTCCACAGTAGTAAAGTTGTACTTCAATTGGTCCCAAAGATAGGCATAAGGCTCCCCATTTGTGAACTCTCCAGCCCTTACCTCTACCAATTCAGGCATATCCCAGTCCAGATCACGATGCCCAAAGAACTTCATATACAGTTCAGCAGTCTTCTGCCCTACACGATGATCCCGGGTGAACCCCATCCTTTTCTGATATCACGTATTGGGCGTGGTATCCATAGAGCTTTCAAAAATTTGTAGAAGAAAGAGAGAAGAATGAAAAGAAGAAAATTACACAGTGTTCCTACTCAATAACCCATACTTATAGCCTCATTTCATTTATTACCCTATAAACCACCAACATCACTTTATTACCCTATTTTATTACCTACCCGAAAACCAACTGTCAAACTGCTCAATTTCAAAGTCTAAACAGTTTTCTTAGCAAATGCCTCTGCACCTGTTTTCGAGACCTTCGTTGAGAGGGGGCGAATGTAGTAGCCTACTCGCAGCCTTCTACCCAATTCAGACTCTTGAAGGCTACTTCGAAGCCTACACGAATATCTCGAATCCCACTCAGCCCTTAAACAATCCTTCCAAAGATTATCTGAAGACGAAGCTTCGACTCTAAACAAGCCTTGAGGATGGATTCCACACATCATAGCAGACACACTTTGACCATAGCTGTACATGGTCGAGGTATGATGGGACAGACAACCAGCTCACTAGACAAGACGGTGCAGTGGTTGGTCCTTGCAACTATAGTGACATACCCAACTACTATCACAGTGACAAAGTACAAATAGACCCAATAACTGTTACATTAACAGTACCGACATGTCCAGCGCCCATACCACCGCCGGAATATCCGGACAGTACCCTTGTAATCTGACCTAACCTTGGTGACTCAGACCTTCCAATATTCTATAAGTAGGAGAGATGGGGAACCTAGAGAGGGTTAGACAAATTGCTCCCAGCCCCTTTGCAGTTTACCTTCGACCACCCTGTAAAAACCCAGTACTCGAACCTTTGATTACTCATTAGTAATAAAAACACTCTTAAAAATCCTCATTAGAGGTCGTAGAGCGTGACATTCGGGCCTCTACGAAGTATTTTGTCTATAGATTGTTCATGCTTTAGGTTATTTACTTGCATTCCTTTGGCTGGGGATTAACCCTGAGTTGTAAGAGCAGACTTTCCTTCTGAAAGAAGTTAGGCCTCTACAGGTACGATATTTCACAATATCTACCTCTTTGCATTTCCCCTTTACGGTTTTTAATGTTCTATTCAACTTCTCAACCTCATTTTGAGCATTTACTAACTCACCTTGAACTTTCCCTAATTCTATTTCTTTCTACTCGACCTTCTGACTCAGCTCGCTAACAATATTTTATGACTTAGTCAACTTAAGCTCCACTTTTACATACTGATCTGCGCTCTCCTGCCATGCCCATTTAATCCAATTAAATTCCATTTTAAACTCATAATTACATCTCAACACATCTTCCTCACGAGATCATACTGCATCTAACTTGGCCTGAACAGAAAGTCCCTTTCAAGGTCAACACATTAAGAACAATTCATATTTCTTATATACCAATAGTTTGAAATACAACAGTTTACATACATTACTACATCTGCAGTCAGATTATACATCATATATCCACAAGAATGAGCTAGTACTTAGCCTTTAAGCTATGCTGATTCCTCGCCCATGTGACCGTACGCTCTATAATCATAATGATCTACTATTTCAAGGTATATATTTTCTAACCCTCTCACTATTTATTATAACTCTTGAGACTAAGGCCACTTACATATGTCTTTTATTATTTATGGAGTACATTTTTAGCATAAAACCAGGACAATGTCACATTTTTTGACCTAATCCTATCTTCTCTTGGCCCAATCATGAACCAAATACCAATATATCAATCATATTTCCTTTATATTTTCGAACTGCACGAGCAGCCAAGAGAGCTATTGCATTCACAAAATTTTTCTCCTTAGTAAGCTCTTTCTCTAAATTCTCAATTCTGAGGTACAAGTCTTTAAGCTCCTACAAATCAATATTTATACATCAAAACATCATAAACCACTCTTAATGTACTTCAAAGATATTCCATACGACAACGTCTCATTCCACAAAAATTTATTACAATTTTACTCTACCTTATCGTTCTCCCTCCGATTCTCGAGCTCCATCCCAGCGGAGACCTCATCCAAACCTTTAACAGTATAATGGAAAGGAGTACTTCCAGCTTTAGGGTCATCCTCTTGGTCGACCTCCTCCTCCTCCACAAATCATCCATCCATTATAATTTGGAAATCCTCCCCCGAGTAACTGACTTCATTAAATTTTAGCGCAAGATTGTTACGAGCAACAGTCGCCTGCTCCAAATTCTTTCTGGATTCCTCTCCGAGATGGTCCATGATTATTTGAAAGGTGTCCTTCAACGATTTCACCTCCAAGCTAGAACACTCTTTCTCCTCTGACAAATCCTTCTCCAACTTAGCAACTTGTTCTTTTAGCCCTATCTTCCCGTTCACGAAGCCCAGACAAATGCTTCTGAGCACACGAGCAACCTACACAACAAGATATATATATATCATATTTGAGTTTTTCAATACATATAAATCATAATGTTACCATTATTTTATAGAGCCTAAAACTCTCCGCTACGTCCAACTCATCAGAGCCCTCTCGCACAGTAAACCTCATCTTATTTTTAACAACAAGTTTCTCATCCTCCTTGCTCGAATACACAATGTATTCCTCCACCTCATTCACTGTAGGAGGGGGGATATTATCTCATTTTCTCTTCTTCGAAGGTGTCTCGACCTCCCCACCCTCTAAGGTCGCAGACTTCGAAGATTAGACCATCGTCCCCCTCTTCTTTGTCTGCCAATTCCTTGTTTTACCAGACAAAGAGCTTACTGGCTTCGACAACAACAACACAGGTCCAGTTTAAAATAATGCAGGCTATTTTTTAATACTTACTGGTAATTCAGCTCTAACAACGATCGATGAGCCCTCTCTAGTCATTTCTCTCTTGGCTTGTGATTTCTATACTTTAGCAGATCTGCTGTTAACCATCTTATGCCTACTAATCTCCAACTCCTCCAATGCATCTTTAAGCTCAACTCTCTCTCGCAGCACAACGTCAATCATAGATTCTTTTCTGGTCACTTTAGAATGAGGATCAACATACAAAGAAAATACTATCATAATTAAATAGAGTACATTCACGAGCATAGTACAAAAGTAATATGATTTACTTACATTTTCTAATAGATTGGTACTTACGGGGAAGGGTGTCCTCGTCAGCTCGCTTGAGACACTCGCCCTTTACCCATATCAAATTGTTATTCCAAACCCTTCCAGCTGAATTCAGGTTAAAAGATTGGGGTCATAACGAGTTAGAATAGAAGTACGCACCCCCCAATATTAATTTTTTTTCACAGAGTAATACCGTAAAACATCTCTTGGAGTCAATCTTCTCTCCTTCCCCTCACGGGCCCACCTCTTATTCAAATTCTCACATACATTGATGACCTTCCACATATTACTATTCAACTGGGCAGGGCAAGCTTTAATTCTATTCATGATACCTTTAGCAAGATTGCCTAAAGGCACTACTAGCCTGTAATCGAACTGGGCAAGGTAACACAAAAATCCCTCATCTAAATTTCCCTTTTTTTCCCATTGAAATATTTAAGGGAAACACCCCTTCAGATGTTCCTAAAATTTTTCTCGCGCTTCATATAAGAAAGCACGAAATACGTACTTTTACCCCCTTTCCCATCCGAACACCCCCTAAAAAAAATCTCCCAACGTGTTCAATGGCATTCCTCCATACACCACTTATGATCCCCTTATGCTTCCAGAATTCCTTGAACACCTCCGACTCTACGGGAAAAGGGAAGAGTTTACCATGGAAATCTGGAAACTCGAGTTGTGCCTCAACTACAAGATCTTCTGAGGAACTCTCCCCCTCATACTTAACATGCATATCCTTCGAGATATCACTGAATAACTCGCCCCCTGCAGATTCGGTATCTCGTTCTACACTCTCATCCTCAGTCGATCGACAAGAGGTGGAAGATCCATTTCGAACGATAAGCTCGAATTATAGAAAGACTTTCCTAAGCTCTTTCACACACTTTTACCTACACACAGGCCCATGTATTTTTAATCAATTTCTTTATTTTTTATTAAATTGTTGTTATTAATAATAAAAAATAAAAAAAATAAAAAATGCAGAAAATTATATTTCATTATTCACATTACTATTTTTTTCAAATCATCTCCTTATATTTTATATCACGTAATATTGACAAATAATCTTTTTGAACAAATACAAAACCTTCTAAAACTTTTTTCAAAATTCAAAATACAAAGAATGCAAGATTCATAATCAAGGCAAACCAATTCATTGCACAAGAGAAAATATTGTTCAAAAAAACTCACTCTTCCTTCACCATAACGCTCCGTAACAACAACTTTTTCTCTACCCCAAAGAGCGTATACTCGTCCCTCCTATAATGATCCCCCTCACCTAGATGTTTCTCCTCGAATCATTGTAATCTTATTTTTTTTCTCTCTCTAGAGTTTTGCCTCTCTATATTCTATAACAGTTTGGAAGACGAAGAAGAAAGATTACTTATAACTTTTTTATCTAACCATTGGCAGTTATTAAGACTTGTGCAAGCCACCCTCAGTTTTCCAGCCAAAGTATCCTCTCGACTGTACCTATCAGACGACTTTTTTAGATATACGCGCCATTTCATGATTACCCTAAACCCTAACATTAAATGTTACTCTCTCTCTCTCTCTCACCCTCTCACCTTCATGATCGCAAAATCAACCCGCACACAATCAATTTATATCTCCAAAAAAAATTTTACACATGATTTCTATTCTCTACTCAAGTTATTTGTACCAATTACATCGTCATTCCTAATTCTACATAGTTTTGAAATTTAAATTTATTTTCAACAAAATCTACCAGGAACAAGGAGCATATTCAGAACAGAAATGTTATACCTTTATTTCATCTACCTTATTTCAAAATATAAAAGTTTATCTCAAGCATCGTTACACCTAAAACAACCTAGGTGTCATGCAACACCATATCTGATCAATATATCACCAACAAACCTCTCGTCTTCTATTGCAATTTAATCCAGCGCTATCTTCCTCACAACAATTTTTGAGCTTCAGGTTCAAATACTAATTCACAAAATACTTCACACCAAAAGTGACATTTAATCTCAATCTCTTTCACCCTTGCAGTCAACCCCCCCAACTGTAGTAGAGATTCTGGCATATCAGTATCATAATCGAGCTGCCCCGAATATCCTTTCACATATTTTAGCAACCTTTATAGCTAAATGCCCCTTTGCCGCCTGTCGAACTCTTTAAGAGTGCGTCCTCACCATGTTCGATTATTCAAAAATCTTTATCTCCAACAAATATATAAAAGTAGAGTACGGTCACGTGCCTTACTACCTTTTTGCGCATATCTAGGTTTCAAAGATAAGAATCCTACATGTCAAACTTATCCATCATTTCTATCTACTAAAACCACGTTGACTATAAATTTATTTACATCCCTTTTAATGTAATTTAGTTTATCACCTCATTTTTTACCTTTATACTCGAGCTTAAATATGACCCTCAAGTCATTTTGTAACACTTAAGAGTCCACTTTTTCAAAAGTTCGCATTACAGTATCTTATATTCTAAGAAACTCCTATATTTATGGCTCGCAAGCCTACAATACTTTCAGCTCGAAACATATCTTTTTATCACTTTACAACAATTTAGTCAGGTCACCACATAAAAAATCACATAGTTCAAAATATCCTTTCGACCTAATAACCTATTTAAAACAGTTTGATATACTAACTTCATATAATTTCACACATTTTTTTAATTTTTTTTTATTAGCTCGGTATTATACGATATATATTACTTTACAAAATTCGATACAAGATACTTCCTATAAATCGTTCTACAGATTGCATTCAATATCAGATGACAGTAAAACTTTAAATTTGAACATCCGAAGCTCCTCCCAATTAAAACACTTCTACAAGAAAATGAAGCCGAGAAGACAAAGATGGTTGTAATAGGAGCATATTTCCTCTGAAACTACCACCACCGTCTTTTCTTCCACATCCCCACTACCACCATACCTTCTACCGGCACCTCCACCTATAAAATGTACTCATGTGCAGGGTAATAGTGAGAAGTCCTGGCTCGGGTGCCATTTTAGTCATCCTCCACAGTAATAGCCTTCTCTGTAAGAAAACGGAGATACAGCCTTCGCAATCGCTCCAATCAGGAATAATATAAGCGTTCCATATGGAAATGATCCTCATCCACCTTCGTTGCCTCATACCTAGTCATACCTTCAAAGGAAGGACGGGCTGGATACGGAAGGGGGAGATCCAGAGGATGGTTCCCACGGAAATGAAGCTGGAGTTCTTGAACTTTGTCAACTATCCTGTTCTCCCTTACTTGATTTCTGGTGGTCACCATTACTTATTCATAGAGACAGAGCTACTTGAAGTATGACAACCGGCGAAACAACGAGCAGAGTATTTATAGAAGAAAAATATTCAATGCATGGAAGGATTTCCAATAGCCATCATTAAATGTTATGGTCTTAAGAATCCAATAGCCAGACCAATTAATCAATTCAATCCCTTAACCACAATCAATACCCTAACTCAGTCTTCCATAAATACATTCATTTCCCAGATAAATCCACATCAGTAAAATACATCAATCAAAATTTTGACATATCCTTCTATAATCCAATTCCTGAACTCGATAGATACTTCTCAACTTAAGCCATCTGTGCCTTCAGTTGCAAGGGGGCGATTGTAGGGACCTATCCCTCGAGCTGTGATAAACTCGAACTGATCCAATACCAGACTTACGTAATATACACGAGACACTATTAACAATGATACTTGTATTACAGACTGATGAAGAATGTAGCTCAAGTACTACAGATGAAATATAACAATTCAAAACACCTCTCTCCCATGAACTTGTAGTCACAACTCTAACTGCCACTTGCCCCTACTTTCAAGAGAACGTGTTTATGCACAGTGACGAACTGAGAGTGAGGTCTATAAAAATGATAAGTTCTGGAGAAGAAGGGACACAATTTTTTTTCTAGGTTAAGAGATCATAAACTTGTAATCAAACATAAGCCTCAAGCAATAAATGTTACAATTACTAAATCCTTAAGCCGAGGTCGTGGTTTTCACCTATTCAAAGGTTACCACGGTAATTACCTGTCATTTTTAGATTGATTTATACTAACTCGTGTCACAAGTATACTTGGCGTAAGAGCAAATTTCGAGCTATTTTGTGCTATTACAAAATTAGGCCATTACAGTATTGCTTACTGATAATTCTTTTGTTCAACTATATTGGTGTCGTGGTACATTGGTTGAAGGTGTTCTTTGAAACTTGTAAAAGTTTTTAGAATATTGTTTTAAATTTGAGTGCCATTGTTGGACTTCTTTTAATTAAAGAGAAATATTTATACATTTTTCATATTTCAAGTTTGGAATCTCAAAACTTTAATACAAACTTAGATGAAAGGCTTACAGGGGATAGAACGACATTTACTCCATTTTAATTGTTATAGTTTGAAACCTAATCCTTGATTTTCAAATTCCTCCATGATAATTTTCCTGTACCTACTGATTTGCTCATGCCAATTATAAGAACCCTAAATCCCTCGTGGCTTTCTCGTTATCCTGGATCTCCTTCATGTAAGTTTGTGTTCTGGTGTTTGTCCTTTTTAAAATTGCTTATATTTGATTTCTAATGCTTCGCTAGTTGTATTAAAAATCAAATTATTTGTAAATAAATGTTTATTACTGCCCTGAGCCTACAACACATGCTGGTTTTGAATTAAAAATAAGGTTATTCCAATTTCCTTTTATTGATTTATTTCTAATCTTTTCCTTTTTTATATTCTCTTAGTGGGTTAAGGTCATTTCCATCTAGGAGTATCTGGTAATGTTGATCCTGAGCCTGGGAGGTATCATAGGACAGATGGTAGGAAATGGCAATGTGCTAAAAAGGCAGTTTTCGACCAAAAGTACTATGAGTGTCACTATAATAGAGGATGCCATCGTTCAAGAACATTTATGGAAAGACATGTTGACCATGCTTCCTGGACTGTATTAATGGCTTCCGATGGCGGTGCATCCAATGACAATGTTGCTGCTAGTCTGATGTGAACATATCGTGTCCTACTTGTTGAGGGATATTTAATTTCTAGGTTAATTGGTTAAACTATTGGAGCTACTTTGGTTAGGTAGTTATATATTTTATAAATTGGAAAGTACGGGTAATTGCTATTGTAGGAGGATTAAGGCTGAGGCCTGTATAAGGAGAGGGTGGCGTAAAACTCATTTTTTCTTAGTTGTTATTGAATAAAACTCAAAGGTTAGTCCTAAATCAGTTTATTGTTCTTAATCCTTAATTTTGCAAGTAGGCTTTTTAGTGTTTATACCAAGATCTCTATTGGATCCTATCGTACTATCAGCTACCTGTGATTTTTTTCTTCTTCGTAGGTATTCTAGTTCTAACAAATAGAGTATAAATTAGTCTATAAAGTTTAGATTAGTCTCAGCAGTTGTAATCCTTATCTTTGCACATTGTGCATCAATAAATATGTGCACAACAAGCTCTCTTTGCCATTGTGAGAGAAAACAATTCATCAATCTTTAGTCTTTTACCTTATATTTATTATGGTATCGGAGCGGTGAAAGATCCGACTCTTTCCAAACATGGTGGTGGATCCCGAGGTCCCCAAAGATTCTGAATCAAGCGAATTGAGCCACACTCCCAACAATGATCTCCAGGAAAGGGCGTACTTCTCTCATCATCAAGTCATCTTTACTTGAGTGGTTTTTGCGACTCTGATTGGGGTGGATGCCCAACAACATGTCGCTCTAATGTGGGTGCATCATAATTGGCTCAAGTTAGTTTTCATGATAATCAAAGAAACAACCAACGGTTTCTCGCTCCTCGGCGAAAGCTGTATGCCGTTGTAGGAGCACGCTCCCACTACCTATGACACCATGCCTTGCTCTTATGCGGTCCCCTTACTCTCATATGAGCCATTTACTCTCATATGGGCCTCTTGCTTTCATATGAGCCCTTACTCTTATATGAGCCCCTTTATCTTATTAGAGCATATTTACTTATGAGGCCCTTACTCTTATGCGAGCTATTTGCTCTCTTATAAGCCCCCTGCTCTTATACGAGCTACTGGTCACTTTTGTTTGTCCACGTAGAGGGACATTGACAGGAACCCTGCAAGGGTAGTTTGGTCATATCCTAGGTCATAAGTGACTAACTCTGCAGTTTTAACCCTCATTTTATAAATAAGAGCTGAAGGCCACCCTAGAGGGGATCCCTTTTTTAAAACCTCATCTTTCATTTACTAAACCATAATAGCTCTAGAGTAAGAGGGAGAAGAGACCCATAGAGAGTTGAGTGGTGCCCTCCTCTGGTGAGACATCAAACCCCAAACGATATTTCACATATTGTTGTCCCCTTAAGAAATCTAGGAGATAATTAGCACCGACTGCATTTTGCAACTAAAAGACCTCTACAAGCAATAATGGTCTCCTCCAAGACCATCACTAAGAGTATGTTATGCCATAGATGAAACCTACCCTCATGCAGTTGAAGAGCAGGTTCTCTTAAAGAAAATTAGATTTGTGGATGAGAACAGTTGTAGAAGTAGATGCTCTATAAAAATCATATCCGATAGCTTTGAGCTCTAGATCACTTGTTAAGGTAAAAATTTAAGCTTCAACATCATAGAGAGTCCGATACCGCCGTTAATGGCAGACTTATTAATTGAAAATGACCTCAAAGTTCTGACCAATAAAAATTTCACGCTAAGACATTATAAGAGCATGAGCCATTCTACGACTATGGGCTTATTTTAGGACCAATGGCTCATCGTAGGAGCATTGGCTCCTTATTACCACGGGGATCATTTTAACAGAAAATGACCTCAAAGTTACTATTAAGAAAATATTTTGTTCATACATTATAAGAGCATGAGTCATTTTACGACCATTTGCTAGTTCTATAACCAGTAGCTCATTGAAGGAGAGGGCGCATTTTAACTGAAACTGACCTCAAAGTTATGAACATCAAAAATTACATACTTACCAATTTCCTCAAGAAAGAACACTACGCCCTCATAAAAATACTGGTGGCGCTGTCTTTTCTATAAAGATAAACACCCTCATAAAAATGTTGGGGCCCTCTAGAAGAAATAACGAAGGTATTCTTTGAAGTTAAACACCTCCTACAAATACTACGGGCATTTTTTTAAGTAAAAAAGCCCTCCTCCGAATACTGGGGGCATTTTGTGAAATAAAAGTTTCCTCCTGGATTTAGTTGGAAGCTCTGAAGAAAACAAAGCCCAACATAGGTCATAAGATGACCCTCACGAGTTCGAAGATGACAAATAAAAACATGTTTGGGAGCCATGATGAAAACAAAGCCCAACGGCGGGCATAAGACGACCCTCACCAGTTCGAAAAGGACCAATAAAAAATATGTTAGGAGCTTTGATGAAACAAAGCCCAGCAAAGGTCATAACATCACCCTCTCCAGTCCGAAGAAGACCAATGAAAAATATGTTGGGAGCTTTGATGAAAATAAAGCCTAGTGGAGCTCATAAGACAACCCTCACCAGTCCATATAAAGCCCTATGCACATACTAGGGACGCCTTTCTTCAAATACTGGGGGTACATTTTCAAATTAAAAGTGTCATCCTTCTAATACTAGGGGTGTTTTTTGAAGTTTCAAATATTATGGCATTTTATCAAAGTAAAAACATCCTCGTACGAATACTGGATGCATTTTAAAGAAGCAAAAATGTTCTCGTACGAATACTGTAGCATTTTTTCTGGAAGTTTCGAATACTGGGGGTATTTTTTTGAAGTAAAAACATCCTCATATGAATACTGGGGACGTTTTGAAGAAGTAAAAATGCCATCGCGTGATTACTGGTGACATTTCAAAGTAAAAATGCCCTCTTACATATTAGTGGTGCTTTTGAAGTGAAAAATACCATACAACGAGTATTGGAGGCTTTTTTGAAGCTAAAACACCCTCCTATAAATATTAGAGCAATTATTGAAGTAAAAGTGCCCTCCTACAAGTATTGGGGAATTTATGGAAGTTCAAATACCATCTTACATTTAGTTGGGAGCATTGAAGCAACCAAGACCAACAACTATGTAACAACCAAGTAACTTAGTCTAAAGAGGACTACTTAAAATTTTGTGAAGTTTCGAAAAGTTCCCAAATATTTTTTTCATATGGTCGTCAGAGCGATTAAATATGTTAGTTCAACGAGGACAATAATTTTTTTTGTGGAGCTCCGTAAAGATCTCAAGTATTCTCAAATGGTCATTAGAATGACCAAGTAAGTTAGTCGAACGAGGACTACTAAAATTTTTGTGGTGCTCCAAAGAGTTTCCTAGTATTTTTCATATGGTCGTTAGAATGACCAAGTAAGTTAGTCCAACGAGGATTACTTAAAATTTTGTGGAGCTCCAAAGAATTCCCTAGTATTTTTTCATATGGTTGTTAAAACGACCAAGTAAGTTAGTCCTACGAAGACTACTAAATTTTTTGTGAAGCACCGAAGAGCTTCCTAGTGTTTTTCAAATGGTCGTTAGAACAACAAGTAAGTTAGTCTAACGATGACTATTAAAAATTTTGTGGAGCCGAAAAATTCCCTAGTATTTATGATATGGTCGTTAGAACGACCAATTAAGTTAGTCTAACGAGAAATACTTAAAAATTTTGTGGTGCTTCCGAAGATTTTCCTAGTATTGTTTCATATGGTCGTTAGAACGACCAAGTAAGTTAGTTCAACGAGGACTGCAATTTTTTTTGTAGTGTTCTGAAAAGTTCTCTAGTATTCGCAGATGGTCGTTAGAATGACCAAGTAAGGTAGTCCAATGAAGATTACTAAATTTTTTGCTGAGCCCCGAAGAGCTCCCTAGTATTTCTCATATGGTCGTTTGAACGACCAAGTAGGTTAGTCCAATAAGGACTACTAAATTTTTGTGGAGCTCCAAAGAATTCCCAAGTATTTTCTTATATGGTCGTTAGAACGAACAAGTTACTCCAACACGGACTACTAGAAAATTTGTGGAGCTCTGATAAGTTCTCAAGTATTCTCATATGGTCGTTAGAACGACCAAGTAAGTTTGTCCAACAAGGACACTTTCTTTGTGTAGCTTCGAAAAGCTCCCAAGTAGTAAGCTAGTCCAACGAGGACTACCAAAATTTTTGTGGAAGCTTAAAAACAACCCCATGTTCTAATTAGGGGGCAAAAGATGACCTCATGCACATATTAGGGTTCAAAAATAACCCCATGCTCTTATATATTATGGGCCAAAGATGACCCTGTGCACATATGAGGGTTTAAAAATGACTACGTACACATATTTGGGGCCAAATTAAGATGACCCTGTGCACATATTAAGGTAAAAAAATGATCTCATGTTCTTATTAGGGGTCAAAGATGACACGTGCACATACTAGTGGTCTAAAAACAACCCTGTGCTCTTAATAGGGGCTGAAGACGGCCTCTTCCCCTTATTAGGGGCTGAAGATGGCCCCATGCATATATTAGGGTCCAAAACGGTCATGTGTTCTTATTAGGGGCCAAATATGGCATCATGCTCATATTAGAGTCAAAGATGATCCTGTGCACATACTAGGGGTCTAAAAATTACCACATGCTCTTATTAGGGGCTGAAGATGGCTCATACACATATTAGGGTCCAAAGTGACCCATGTTCTTATTAGAGGTCAAAGATGACCTGTGCACATACTAGGGTTCTAAAAACAACCCCGTGCTCTTATTAGGGGGGGCCAATGACGGCCTATTCCCCATATTAGGGGTTGAAGATGGCCTTATGCACATATTACGGTCCAAAACGACCTCATATTATTATTAGAGGTCCAAGATGACCCCGTGCACATACTAAGGGTTTAAAAATCATCCTGTGCCCTTATTAGGGTAAAAATGGCCCATGCTCTTATTTGGGTTCCAAGATGACCCCGTGCACATACTAGGGGTCTTAAAATGACTTTGTGCTCTTATTAGGGTAAAAACGACCCCATGCTGTTATTAGGGATCAAAGATGACCTGTGCATATGCTTGGGTCTAAATGCGACCCTAGGATCTTATTAGGGCTAAAGATGTACCCGTGCACATACTTGAAGTCAAAATTCGACTTCGTGTTTTTATTAGCTATTGACCAAAGATTACCTTCTTTAATAATATTGGCCCAAAATGATCCAAAGCACAATGAAAGCCTAAAAGAACCACATGCACATAGATTTGGTAAAAAAAAAATGACCCAGGCACTAGAATGGCCGAAAGATGTCTTGGTCGAATGACGACACTATTTAAAACATGCACGAATCTAAAGCCTAAAATGATTTGACGTAAAAAATTGCATCGAAGGATTGCATTTCCTTGGGCAGGGGCGAATTGTCCGCTTTTACCAACCCATAGCGTGATAGATATCGTTAGGGCGGGCCGTGTCAAGTCAATGATTATATAAAGAAAAAGAAATGGCCTGCTAAGAAGTGTGGCTCCCGTGAGTTCATCTATTCCATAAGGTTATGCAAGTAGAGATTGCCTATTTTATCTTAGTAATTTTCTATATAGTAATGGAATGCAAGTTCAAGGTATTTATCATAGAAAAATTTTAATACATATATGGAATGTCTGAAACGACCATCTAAATGAAAATAATGCATATTGTGGGCGGTTGTGCCCCGATACCTGTGTACTCAAGGTAAAAAAATACATATTATGCTCGTTCTCAAAGAGTACAACCACAAATTGCCTAGCTAGAATATCATGTGCTCATGTACAAAAAGCCCATGCATGAAGAACCCCTACCACGAAGTGTCTAGGTAGAAGAGCTTGTGCCAGTTCCTGCAGAGCAAAGAATGACAAAAATAGCCTGGTAAGAAGAATTGGTGCTCAGTACCCAAGAATGCTAGAAGAACTTGTCTCTGTCCGTGAAGAGCCCGACCACAATAAGCCCTATAATGGAGAACACATCTAGAAGAGCATGTGCCCAACATAAAGAGCCCAACCACATATGTGTGTGCTTTTGCAAAGATGTACGACTCCAATCTTTGTAGCTTCTAAAAGAGATGAAAAGAGACCCAAAAATAGTAAGTGGTGCCCTATTCTAGTCAGACGTTTCAAGCCTCAAATTCAATATTAATAATTGTGGCCCCCAAAATTTTTTAGCAAGGATGCTCATTGACCGATGTGTGGATTGCCTAACGAGACCTATGCCCGTACATTATCAAAGTGCCCGGTGACAAAAAACATAGCTTGAAGAGCTTGTGTCATTCCTGAAGAAAATAGTCATGAAGCGCCTATCACGAATAATACGTACGTTCCTGTTCCCAAATAGTTCGATTGCATAGAACCTAGCCAGATAAGTTTATGTTAGTTCTCAAAGTGGTCCATGCTTGTTGGCTGATCCATTGACAAAACTAAGTCATGCTCATTTTGTTTTCTTATAGGGCATTTAGGGTGACTCAGTTCGTCCTCCTTTCACGCAAGAGCTGAGGGGGCGATCGTAAGAAAATGCTCCCACTACCTATGAGACCATGCCTTACTCTTATACGTGCCCCTTACTCCCATTTGAGCAACTTGCTCTCATATGAGCCCCTTGTTCTCATATAAGCCATATTTCTCTTATGCCAGCCCCTTACTCTTTTATGGACCTCTTGTTTTCATATGTGCCCCTTTATCTTTTAAGAGCACATTTCTCTTATACAAGCTCTTTACTCTCATATGAGCCCCTTGCTTATGAGTCCCTAACTCTCATATGAGCCTTTGCTCTTTTATGAGCCCCTTGCTCTTATGCGAGCCACTAGCCACTTTTTGTTTATCCACATGGAAGGACATTGGCAGTAACCTTACAAGGGTAGTTTGGTCATATCCTATGTTACATGAGACTAGCTCTAGGGTTTTAGCCCTCAGCCTATAAATATGAGCTGAAGGCCATTCTAGAGGGGATCCTTTTCTCAGAACCTCCTCCTCCATCTACTAAACCTTAGTAGCTCTAGAGGAAGAGGCAGAAAAAACCCAGAGAGAGTTGAATGGTGCCCTCCTCTGGTGAGACGTGTCAAGCCTTAAACAACATTTCACGTATTGTAGTCCCCTTAAGAAATATAGGAGACTATAGCCATGCTATGACTACTCTTACAACTGAACTTCAATGGTTGACTTACTTGCTTAAGGATCTTGGAGTTCATCTTTCCTTCCCCCAATGATTTTTACTGGGTCATTTACATTTATGAAAAATCTAGTATTCCACAAACGTACGAAGCATATTGACATTGAGTGCCATTTCATTCCTGGAAAGATTCAATTGAAGTTGATTGCACCTCGATACATTCGCTCATCAAAACAAATAGCGGATCTCTTCACTAAACTGCTAGGCGCAGACCCTTTTCATTACTTAATAAGCAAGATTGGCATTACTTGTTGGGTTTTATCTCTAAAAATCGAAAGCTTACCTTTACGGGTTTGAACACATGACATTTTGGTTGGGTAGCTAATTATTTGTTCTTTAAACATAGTCCCACATTGCTTAGAAAGTGAGAATGTGAAGAGATATATATCCTCACATAATCATTGGTTGTAAACATTAGTAAGTGGGAGCATGTGAGTGTGTGGTATTCTTTGATTCAAGCACATTTGCACATACCACCTTGGGCGGCCCGGTAGGCCGGGCCGGCTCAGACTCGGGACTTGGGTCTTGGGATTTGGGCAATTGGTTCTGGGGCCCATGGGTCTCCTATTCTTTTTATTGAAAAGTTTTTGGAGTTGGGCTTGGGCTTTTGTTTTAATCAAACCGTTACTAGCTGATTTAATTATATCTGTTGAGTTTTAAATCAGACGTTACTAACTTTTGTCTAAGAAGTTACGTGTCCCACTAGTCATTATGGATGACGTGTCTCCTCCTGCAACGACTACTTTTTGGTCTATAAAAGAAAACCACCTGCAGTGCTTTTTTTAAGCATCTCAGAACACAGTTCTTCATCTCGCTTTCTTTCATTCAGTCTATTCACGAATTTGCAATTCCGAGTATAATATAGAAGTACAAAGTTACGAGAAGGTTTTCTCCCTACAAGAGGTGAACCTATTACCACAAAATTGCCATTTTATCCTAAGGGCGACCGTACAACGTTATACTGTTTGTTGAGCAGTGCGCAAAAATGTCTTAAAGAAAGCAACATTGTCAGCGACTCAGTGTTCTATCTTTTACAGCTTCTGCTCTTGTTCCAGTGTTACTGCAACCTCTCTCTCCGGTCAGATTTTAGTATTTATTTTCGGCTCCTTACGCATTGCTGGAAACGAGGTAACTTAGTTTATTATTTCAACAATTTTAAAATGTTTGCTACTCTGCAATGGAGGATGATAAGTTTCAGATTTTTTTTTCACCGACCAAAACAAACCATTCAAGTTTGAAGGTTTTCATTTTAAATGGTAGAATTAGAAGACCTTCTTTTACCTTACCACCAAGAAGATTGCTTATGTTACTGTAACCTCAAAACCTGTATTTGAACCACCCCTTACTGTTGAAAGTGAACTAGCAATCAAAAAATTGACTGAGCAGGATATCCTTTATAAGAATTACATCATGAATGCTTTGGCTGATGATCTATGTGATTATTATGCTATAATGGAATCAACCAAAAACATTTGGGATGAAATTCAAAAGACATATGATACCGAGGAGGCTGGGTAGAAGAAGTACGTGGTTAGTTGTTACCTAAAATTTTAGATGGTCGATGACAAATCTATAATTACGCAGTCTCACAATTAATAAATGATAACTCATGAGATAGTGTCAGAGGGTGTCCAGCTCGATGAGAAATTCTAGGTGGATGCCCTCATAGATAAACTCCAACCTGGACATAATTTTTTTTAAGAATACCCTCATGCACAAATCGAAGGAGTTTTCTATGGAAAGTCTGATAGTCCGACTAAGGATTGAAGAAGAAGCACAAAAATAAGATATTAAGGAAGAGATTCTGATTGTTTCATGCAATAATGATAAGGAAAAGGCTGTTCTTAAGCCAAATAAGAAAACCATGAAACCGAAACAGAACTGTAAACCTAACTAGTTTAAGAACGGCCAGAATCAGAATAGGAACCAAGGTAGGCCCTCTAGTCAGGTAGCTCCTAGAACAAACTCTATTCAGTTCATTTGTTATATGTGACCAAAAATCACTTTATTGCAATAATATCAGAGGTTAGTCTGATAAGTGGAAGGGAAGGGTGGTGAGCTGACTCTGGTGCTACCCGCCATGTCTACTATGACAAAGCCTGGTTGAGAACTATATTGAGGCTGTAGACAAGAATGTGATATTGGGAGACTCCCACACCACAAAGGTTCACAGAACTGGGGATGTAGAGTTGAACTTCACTTCTGGAAGGACACTTCTACTGAAAGAAGTCTTGCATACTCCAGAAATAAGGAAGAATTTGGCTTTCGGGTTTTTTCTCGACAAGGCTAGATTTCTACTGACTATAGGATCGGATCAGTACACAATCACTAAGAACAATGTTTTAATTGGCAAAGGATATGCCTATGATGGAATATTTAAGATGAATATTGATATCAATAAATATGCTTATTCTTACTCTGTTTGTACTTTATTTTTTTGGCATGCTAGACTCTGTCATGTTAATAAAAAACTTATTAAAAATATGGGTAATATGGGGCTGATTTTGTAATAGCGTAATTCCAGGATTCAAACTTAGCCACGTGGTTTTTACGGAAAGCTTATATGCTACAGAACACTCATTCCATCTTAAACATTCCATCAGCCTAATTCTGGGATTCGGACTTAGCTTTTAGACCAGATGTATTTATAATGTTCAAGAACAAAAGGTAATAACTAACAAGATGATTTAGCATAGAAAATCTTTGAATAGGTTAAAAACCATGACCGCTCTTGAGGATTTTGAGAAAGAATAGATGATATTATTGAGATTACTAGCTTATTACAATGAGTGTTCTAAGTATATCGAATGTTAGGGTGAGGATTCATCTGTCCTTCATCTAGAATTTTCTGGTCCTATTTATAGGTCTTATAATATGATCGTTTGATGACCATTAAGATTCTCAATGATGGACGTTACAAAATATTTGCTTGATATTCTTTGACCAGATTGTATAACATTTTGATCTCTGTTGCTGTGTAATGGCTTCGTTGATGACTGTACATCAACTTAACTCAAACTATTGACTGTACATCTACTTAACATTCCCAATGATGTAGTACTTCATGTATGTTGATGAGGTCTATAGGGGCTTAACTTTGCGAGAGAGGAAGTTGACTCTTATAATATGAAGTTTATCCTCTACTAGGGGGTTCAAGAGTATAATCAATAATAATAAGAACTAACTTACTTAAAATACACTTGCATGGAGGCCTTGAATGGGTTACTCCATGACCTCTGATGAGGATTTTT
The DNA here is from genome assembly GCA_014058105.1 of Kingdonia uniflora. Taxonomy (NCBI): domain Eukaryota; kingdom Viridiplantae; phylum Streptophyta; class Magnoliopsida; order Ranunculales; family Circaeasteraceae; genus Kingdonia; species Kingdonia uniflora. The sequence goes on along the minus strand of JACGCM010002399.1, from coordinate 1,474,963 downwards.
AAGAGTGATGATATAAATAACGAGTAGTTGAAGTATCGAGTACAGGGTGGTTTATAGCGTATTCGAAGGTAAATTTGCAAGGCTTGTTGGGGAAATTTTCTAACACCTTCACAGTTCCTCCTCCCCCTATTTATAGAACATAGGATGGGCAGTGCCAGATACTGCTAGGTATACAATTGCCTCTTCAAAGTCTAGTGAAGGAGGTGTTGAACTACTGGGATGTGGCTCCATGCCAGATGAACAATAATTTTTACGAGATGATGAAGGTAGTCGAGGGTATGAACATATAATTGAAACGGGATAAGAGGGGCCAGATCGAGTGGTTCGATATTGTATCGTTCTACTCGAGGAAAGCCAATAAGAAGGCGGGCACTTACCATATTCTGTTTCACAAAGAGAAACCCTGGCTATTTGATTTGTGTTCGACTGGTCGAGGGTGGGATCAGGATTTAGTATTGGTAAAGGGTAAATTTGCGAATGCAGAATGTGAGGAGGCATATAAGCTGAAGCATAAGGTTTATAATCCGAGTAAGTTTCCGTTGAAGGCTGTGAGTTTCATTAATCAAATTGGTTGTTAATTTTATGCTTTGTTGTTTTGCAGAACCCAGTCCTCAAACTTTGACGAATCCAAAGATACATATTGACGAACTGATCAACTTCGATGATGAGTGGATAAACAGTATTTTCAGGAAGTTGGGTGTTATGAGGAAGAGGCAAAAGAAAATAGATTCATTGCTTCGAAACAAACCGGTTGTCGCTAGACTATCAAAGAAGAGAAGAGAAGAAGGTACCTCGGCAAAGTCTGAAGAAATGGGGAAAAATAGGTTGCTACGCAAGGCGTACAATTTTCCAAGGGGACAACAAGCAGCGCCAGTGCCCAAAGTAAATCCTGAGGCATCGAAGCAGACTGATAAAGGTAAGGGCCAGGTCGTTGCTGAACCTTTGAAAGTAACGCCGGCGAAGGCTACTCAACGTATGAGGCCTTAGGAGCTGGTGGATGATGATGCGGAGGATATGGACGAAGCGTGGGTAGATGCTGAATTAGAGGAGCATGCTCGAACCACAGCTGCTTTGATGGTAACTCTCTGCGCGAATAACTTAGAGGAGGCTGGGAGGCAGATGAATAAAGCTCTTCATTAAGTAACTGCTTATCAAATTATGATATTTTGCTAAAGTTCACCATGCTTCGATCAGTACTTATGGTTCAAATAATCTAGCAGTCAGATGCTTGGTCTCAAGCTTTTATCAAGGCCCAAAAGGTAATAATGAGGCAGATGAGACAAGCGGTTAAGAGTTTAGATCTTACTCGAGGAACCAAGTTGTTGCTGGTATCCGAGGTTAAAGTTTTAAAGCGAGAGCAATTGACTATTAGAGCTGAATGCGAGAGGGAAATCCAGGCTCAGCGTGACCACCATACTCAAATGTTGAAGGTGATGGAGTTGAAGCTTGCTGAGAAGGTGGTAGAAATGGAGGAACAGAGGGCGGATTACCATGAGAATTTCGATGCGGAATATGAAGTGACCACTTCCTTGAAGAATTTTATAGACAGTTTGTGGTATGATCCCATAACTTTCAAATGTTTTGCTACGACCCAGGAGCCAGTTGTCGATGATGCTACCTGGGTAGTGGCCAAGGGGGTGAAAGGTTCTGAAGGTATGGGTGTGGATGCAATAGCCGAAGGCAATGCTGCAGTATTGGCCGAAGGTGGTGCTGCATTGTTAGCCAGCATAGATGATGTGGTGGATGCAACTGGAGGGACCCCTGCTGGCAAAGGTACTAAAGGTAATGTTATTGATGATCAAGGAGAGGCTGCTGCGAATGTGTAAAAGGTATTGTGCTGGATTTTGCTGGATGTATAGAGACTTCTTTTTTTTCTTTTGCTGTGGTGCTAGAATTTAGAAGATGTTTGAATTTGATCTTGAGTATAATGTTTAGAGTAGTAGTCCGATGAATTGTTGTGCATTTATTAGGGATGGTGCTTGAACTTGAACTTGGAATTTGAATTGTGTGCTATATGAAATAGGGGATAAGATGTTTATAATAGGGTTTGAACTAGAACTTTGAAGAACATCAAGGTTACCCCCAAGTACCAGTCTGGTTGAAGGGTTGACATGGTACGTAGGTGAGACTTAGAAATTAACTGGACTTCGAAGGCCTGAGCCTAAACCAAGCATAACGTGGTCGCCCCCAAGTACTGGTCTGGTCGAAGGGCTAACATGGTACGTAGGTGAGACATAAAAATTAGCTGGACTTCGAAGGCCTGAACCTAAACGAAGCATAACATGGTTGCCCCAATACATTCCCGAGGGTCTAGTCTATCGACCATTCATGCCCCTCGAGTTTGCTCAAATTTGGAGACTTGAAAAACTTTGAGGTCACCCCCAAGTATCAGTCTGGTCGAAGGGCTGACATAATACTTAGGTTAGACCAAGAAATTCACTGGACTTCAAAGGCCTGAGCTTAAACGAAGCATAACATGGTCGCCCCAAATGCATTCCTGAGGGTCCGGTCTGTAGACCATTCATGCCCCTCGAGTTTGCCCGAATTTGGGGACTAGAAAAACTTTGAGGTCTCCCCCAAGTATCAGTCTGGTCGAAGGGCTGACATGATACTTAGGTTAGACCAATAAATTTAATGGAAGATAGGATACAAAGTTTAGATGAAAAATATGTTTATTGATTACACTATATTTATATCAGTTGAACAAGATGGAGATCATGGCCTGTTGTATGATACTAACTGTATGGTATTCTATGAATTGGGTAGAGGCTCTTCTACTTCTGTTATACACAGCATATGGTCCTTCCCAGGATTCGGCTAACTTGCCAGTATTGCGAGGCATCAAAAAGGTTGTGACTCGTCAAAGTACCAAATCTTTGATATTGAAACTGCGGGGTCAAAATTGCTTATTGTATGACTTCTGAAGGGAGAGATGGTAACGACTGAGGTTTGTGATAGTTCAGTCTCTAGTTTCATCGATCTATAGCATATTGCCTCCGAGTTCAAACTTATTATTTTCATTTGGGAGGTTGGGATCGCGTGTTGGTACTTTGAATTGAGTAGGAAGAACCACTTCGGTACCATAGGCTAGAAGGAACGGTGTGCATCCCGTCACTTTTGTTGGTACAGTTCTTCATATTAAGCTAGAACAATCCTTGGGATATGGCCCGAAGGGCCATAGATCGACCAGCAGTGTGAGCATCGTAGGTACCTTCATGAAGTTCTATAAGAATTTTGATGGCTTCGTCTTGAGAGATACACCGAAGGGGGACATCATTTGGGGATTTGCAAAAAAACTCGTATTTGAGGATGGTGTATCTGCGGTAGTTTTATGGTAGTGAACATTTGGATTTGGGGTCCTCTGGGATGGTAGAACTGTTAAAGTATGCAAGAAACGGTTTTTGCCAGTCGTCTGGATTAAGACTCCCGCCCCCAATATTAATGGCATTGACTTCTATCTGGTCGATACTTAGGCGTTCGAGTACTTTGATATGGAGTGTTTGAGATTCAGACTGGCCTAACATGGCTGTTATGTAGGCGAGGGCATCGGCATGTCTATTTTTGCCTCAAGGGTAATGAGTAATTGAATTTTTTTTCAGGAAAACGGTCTATGCACTGGCGGACAAGAGCAGCATACTCAGCCATGCGACCGTTGGCCTAGTTTTCATCGGTGCATTATCTTTGTACAAGTTGGGAGTCAGTAAATACTGTAAGCTTAGGGACACTAAGTTCGAGCGCGAGGTCGAAGCCATGGATCAAGGTTTTATACTCTGCCTCATTGTTAGAGCATTCTAAGTTTATCTTGACGGCTATTTGAATTCGATCATTGGCGGGGATAACCAAGACAACACCGATCCCTAAACTATTAGGTCTAGCAGATCCATCTGTGAAGAGGTACCAACCTGTGTTAGGGTTCCAAGGATCGTTTTATTTTGGTTGGTCTTCGGGTAGATCATCTTCGTGTTCCTCCCAGTCGATATCTTCGACCGGGATGTCAACAAGGAAATCGGTGACTACCTTGCCTTTGTGGGATATCTGATTCTCAAATGTGATGTCGTATTCACCAAGATAAATAGACTTCTGATGTACCCGTCTGGATTTTTCCTTCTTACTGAGTACTTCCCGAGGGGGGTAACTATTGATAACACGGATAGGGTGTACTTGAAAATATGGTTTGAGTTTTTGAGGGTTGTAGACGAGGGTGAGGAGAAAACGCTCAAGTTTTGTATATCGAGTCTTTACAGGTGTCAAAGTTTTATTGATAAAGTATACAGGTCTCGATGTTGTATTCGAGTACAATAAGGACTAAACTGATAGAAGTGTCGGTAACCGCGAGGTATAAAGAAAGCGTTCCACCTTCGATAGGGGTACTGATGATGGGTGGTCGACCAAGGAATGTTTTAAGTTTGAGGAAAGCCTGTTCACAGTCGGGTGTCCAATTGATTTCAGCGTTGCTTTCCTTTATGGCCTTGTGGGAACCTTGGTCGCATAAGAGGGAGAAAAGCCAAGCACAACGGTCTGAGGATTTCAAAATGCAGTGGTTGAGGGCTGCTATCTTACCAGCTATCTTTTGAACATCTTTTTTGGTTCGGGGAGAAGGCATATCAATGAGGGCTCAGATATGAGTAGGGTCAATCTCGATACCTCTTTTGCTGATGAGGTGGCCTAAGAATTTTCAGATGAAACACCGAACAAGAATTTGTCTAGGTTAAGTTTCATATTAAATGTTTGTGAAGTATTGAGAAAACTTTGGTGAGGTCTTGAATGTGGGTGCGGTTTTGAAGGCTTTTGCATAACATGTCGTCGATGTAAACTTCGACCGACTTGCCAAGCAAAGGGTTGAACATAGTTGTAACAAGCCGCTGGTAAGTGGCACCGCATTTTTGAGGCCAAAGGGCATTATGTTAAAATAAGAAAAGACTTATTCAGTGATAAAAGAAGTTTTAAGTTGATCCTCGGGAAGGAGGGGTACCTGATTGTAACCCGAAGCCGCGCCCATCATTGATAGTCGCTCATGTCCAGCAGTGGCATCCATGAATACTAAAATGATCGGGAGGGTGAAGCTATCCTTCGGCGTGTGCTTGTTGAGGTCTATAAAGTTGATACAGATTCGAATCTTGCCATTCTTCTTTGGAACCGCAAAAATATTGGATTTCCAGTCAGTGTACTTGATTTCCCTGATGAACCCCGCGACTTGGAGTTTGTCAACTTCGAGGTTGATGGCTTCATGAAGTCGTGGGTCCAACGTATGCTTCTTCTACTTTACTACTGTAGAGTGAGGGATGAGTTCGAGGTGATGACAGGCTAAGTAAGGGTCGACACCGGGCATCTCGTGGAAAGTCCAGGCGAAGGCATCTTTAATTGCTCGAAGGAAGTTGGTGAGTTCGAGGCTTTCGGCCTCATCAAGAAAAGTACTAATGAATGTCCCTCGACCAGAACTGTTGAGCTCGATGTAAACAGCCGGTATCAAGGGTATGGGGATGGAGAGAGGCATTAATTGCTATAGTTTTTTGACAAGTTTCCTGGTCAGATTGATCTCCGGATGCTCACATAGACGGGCAAGGTGTTGGGAGCCTTTGAATTTCTACGTACCATATGGGGTAGTGAAACAAAGGGTTTGGTGCTAAGTCAAAGGTATGGCTTGCATGGCATAGAGCCAGTCGCAGCCACCGATGCCGAGGTATTCAGATTTTTTGTCAATGACAAGAAAGCTAGTTTGGAGTGTGACTAGCCCTGTGGGAACAGGGAGACTAATTTGACCCACATCGACTTCAGTTGTGCCGTTAAAGTCCTTGAGTTCGACATTACCCGGGGTGATGAGGTATGTTTTCTGCATGGCTTGGACAGTCTGATGGAATAGTACATCAGCTACACTTTCCGTGTCGATGAGCATTGTATGGAGAACGAGGTGTTCGACCTTAATCATAATGATTAGAGGGTCGGAATGTGTGAAACGTACATGCGATGTGTCACAATCGATAAATGAGATACCCTCGGGTCGAGGTTATTGTCTCAATTCTGGCAGAAGGTTAGGTAGTTTCTCCTGGTAGCTAGGTGAGTGTGCAATATTCTTCGACAAGCTTGTACTTGCTTTTAGAATGGCCGTTGTCGATATTGCTGACCTCGATGAGATGAAGTTGGTAAATGTGTACCTCGGCTGGGTCGACAACAGAAGGGGGTTGAGGCTTGAGGTATGACCCGTCGAGGTAACCGGGAAGGTCCGGAACATATTAATATAGACGACCCACCTTAAGAATTATTTCGAGAGAGCGCTACAGGGCGAAGCATTTGTTGGTGTGATAGTAGTTGTGCTTATGGTTCTGGCAGTAAGGTTCAGCTTGTTTGACCTCGATGGGGTAAGGGGTACGCTAGACTGGATCTGCCTGAATCTGTTGTAGAAGGGTACTGATGGAAGCAGTAAGCTTGGGGAGGACCGACTTCAGTCATTTTTTGCAGGCCTCGGTGGTGATATCGACAGTATGGGGGTATTTGCGGCTCTCAGCTTCCTGTGAGGTGGGAATGATCAGAGGTGTAGAAGGTTGTCCCTATCGAGGTTTGTTCTGATTAGTTATAGAAGGTTGTACCTGGCGATTGGACTCGCGGAGGTGCTCGAGGTCGATGTATCCATTTACATTGGATAACATCTCCTTGATGGTTTGAGGTTTGAAGAGCACTATGTATTCCTTGACGTGGTTATTATCTGGTACCGCGTTAGAGAAGGCCAGTACCGCATTCGCGTAGTCGAGGTTTTCGATGTTGCGCAACTCGTCGAGAAACTGCTTGGTAAAAGCCTCAAGGGTTTCATTGGGGGATTTTCTAAAATTGAAGAGGGTATCGACCAGGACTTCTCGGTCTTTATTAAAGGTGAATTGGGCGATGAAAATGTTAGATAACTGCTTGAAGCTTTGGATCGAGCCGTTGAGGAGGCTATGATACCATCAAAGAGGGCTGTCTGTGAGGCTGGTAGAAAATACCTGGTACAACAGGTGGTTGGCTGTGGAGTATAAGCTTAAGGTATTTTGGTACTCAAGGATATGAGATTGAGGGTCGGTATTGCGGTATTTGCCGATTTTGGGGGCATACAAATTTGGAGGCACTTCGACAGCGAGGAGTTTGGGGCAGATGGGGTTATTTAATCGACTCTAAGAGTTCGGTGTGGGGCTCATACTAATGCCGATGGAAGGATGGGTTTTCTAGTTGAGGTTCTGCTATGTAAGATAAGCAAGATGAGGAGGGGATCTCTAAGGTCGAAGGGGATGAGGCCGAATATTCAGTGTGTGCTCAGCGCTGCGCTCCTCGAGTCATTCTTGAGCAGGGCAACGTCGAGGTTGCTTGGTAGTGCGGAGGGCAGAATCGGACGAATCCTCCGCAGGGTGTATACCAAGGTGGATTGAGCCAGTAGGGAGAATGGTGGGAGGAACACCCGCGGCGCCAAGGTGGACCGGGGGTACTTCGAGATGTGGCTGGAGCCCCAGCCGGGCGCAGGCAGAAATGCGCGATGGGTCGGGTGCTCGAGATGGTAGAGGGGAGTCTTGAGGCTGACACTGTTGCAACTCACGAACTGTATTACACAGATCATCGAGAGCATGGTATTTCCTGTCTACATCATCCAAACGGCACTGCCATTCAGCTTCGATCTCTTGACTGCGATCTTCGCGCACCTGATATAATTGGCTTCAATGATGCTCCTTGGCTTGAGAAAATTGATGGGTAAGGAGTGTGAGTTGGGCAGTTACTCCGTCAGTGGAGTTGTCGGTATGGGTGGAAGTAGAGCGGAGGATGGGGGACATTGGAGGTGGCTGGTAGGATTAGAAAAAGGGAAAAAATAGGGGGCAACTAGTAGGGTGGAATAATATGGATAACACCAAATGTAGGGGCCTAACTTCGCGAGAGGGGAAGTTGTGTCTTACACTATAAAGTTTATCCTCTACTAGGGGGTTCAAGGGTATAATCAATAATAATAAGAACTAAGTTACTGACAATGCACTTGCATGGAGGCCTTGAATGGGTTACTCTATGACCTCTGATGAAGATTTTTAAGAGTTATGATATAAATATCGAATAGTTGAAGTATCGAGTACAGGGTGGTTTATAGGGTATTCGAAGGTAAACTTGCAAGGTTTATTGGGGAAATTTTCTAACTCCTTCATAGTTCCTCCTCCCCCTAATTTATAGAACATAGGATGGGTTAAGTCACCATAGGAGGTCCAGTTACATCTGTATCCTCCAGGGACAGCTGACTTGTACCCGGAGTCAGTTCTGACTCTACAATTTATCAAATCTGACACTGCAGCTGTTGGCTCTGACAATGTAGTTGTTAGATCTGGTACCACAGTTGTCGTGTGGCATGCTCCACTATTCTATCTTGTGAGCTGGCTGCCTGACCTGTTTCCCTTTTACCATGTGTGCCCATGGTCGAAGTATTTCTAGTTCGATATTTCCTTCGAGTGTTCGAATAGTCTTGAAAGGTTTTGTGGGCTTGATTATATACATACTTGGCTTTGAGTCATCAGATAGGCTTCGATGTAGCCTTTGAGTGTTCAACCAGTGTTAAAAGGTTGTGAGTAGGCTACTACAAGGTCGAGGATGAAGCATGAGTCCGAGTTACGAAATAAGCTATTACAAGACGACTCTCAACTAAGAGCACGATGAGCATCATGGGCGAGTGGTGTTGGTTGAGAAACTCGTGATATAAATATTTCCTGATGTTGCTGTCTTGATTTTGATTGTGCTAAAAAATTTCCATGTGCTCTGTTGATGGGGTCGAAAGTTTGTATGTTGGTCGACGATGAAGCATGAGTCTGAGAGGCAGAATAAGCCATTATAACCGCCCCTTCTCAGCCAACCGTACGAGAAACATTGTGGGCGAGTGGTGTTGATTGAGAAATGTTATCAATGCTACAGTTAATATATGGGAATCATTTCCAATGCATATTCATGAATATCTATCTGTGGTTTTTAGATTTTTGAGATCCAATGGTTCTAGTCAATGTTGTTTGCATGGGAAATCCTTCTGACATTGGGAATTTGAAGAGTTAATTTTGATGCTGATCATAGTAAAAAAAATCAATCTGAGTTGTGTGTGATGAGCCAAATCTTCGTCTTTGAACAATTTCTTCTCTGTTCACGTTTCTCTACTTAAAATCTTTTAACTGTTAAGAGTATGGTAACTATAAGGAGCCAATCTCGAGAGTCTAGGATTCGTAGAAAGATAGAGGAATTGTGCATCCAGTATTTTGGATACCAACCTCTGCATCTCTCGATACCAATTCCTGTGTCGCCTACCTATCGCCGCATGCCATATGAAGAGGCGATAGAGGCGGGGGGGGGATGATTATTATCAAATGGTGCGTTTCCACTATTTGTTGACGTTTGAGGCAGAACACCAAAATGGGCTTCAGTTGCTGGAAGAGGAGGCTGTTACAACTGGAGATAAAGCGATAAGCGATCGTCTGTGGGAGTCTCGCCGGTATTCCGCTAGTAAGTGGGTCCTTTCTAAGAAATAGGACCTCGCGTCTGTCACTAGCATATGAGGAAGTGGGGGTTATGGTGGAAGAGGTAGCGATGATGGAGGAGGCTATTTTTTTCCATGGACAATAGATATTGGACATAAAGAAGCTCTTTCATATGTGATTTCCAGTTCTACTATTTCCTGTGCCTTGCAGCATGGGATCAGAGCTTGGAAGTTGCTTCAATTTTACATCTTCTTCCTCGTTGACTGCTGAGAGGTATTTCAAACTGTTACTTGATGTAATTTAAAAATAATCCGTATATTGTCTAGAATGATAGTGTATATGTAAAGAAATCAGTAAAAAAATTTCAAACTAATAAAATGTCATTATTCTATTATATTGATGTTGTATGTTGAACAAGAAGTAAAAATTTGTAAAGATGTAAGTACGGGAAATAGTAGTTCGTTATGGGGTATTTTCTGGACAAATCAAACTATAAGGATCTTAGTGTGTATATTGGGAAATGGTAGTGACAGTTGAGGTTTGAAAATTTAGAGGAGCTCGAAAATGTGATGATAGGAAGTAGATAATCCCTATAAAATGATTAGGTTGTTGCAAAGGTATATGGTTTCTCTGCAATCTGAGTATTTCAAACTGGTGGAAAAAGTGTCTCGAACTTTGGAAATAATTGATATTAATCTATAGGTGCTACCGCTGGACTTGATTTTGTATGTTGCCATTTGCATATCTGTGTATATAAAATCTGAGGAGATATTTCATTATATAGAAAGAATGACTTGTCACAATATTCTTGATTTTTCGTTGATATTCTGCTGGCCCAAAATACTTTCTTGAAAAATATATCCTTCAGCAAAATCTGTGGGTTGATATTGATTTTCAAAGATCTTCCTGGTGACTATATAAAGTAGGGATTCTTGGCTTCTATGTTTTGTATCTTCTGTAGGGATAATTTTCTATACGAGTAACCATGGTGAGGACACGCTCTCAGCGTGCTCGTCATGCAGCAGATGGTAGGTTCCATATCAAGGTTGCTAAACTTCGTGAGCGATATTTTCGTCGACTGCCTTATGATGCTGTATTACTGGAATGACCATTAAATTTGGTCAGCCTAGATAAGAAGACAGGCGTGCAGAGTATGATCACTTTGTTTGGTGCGATGTATTTTGTAGGTTTCTACTGGATCCCACAGTACGACAAATGACAGTTTGACAGCTCGCATGCGATAAACTTGTTAAAGAGGATACGAGGGCAGTACGAGGAGAAATAATTCTGTGTGGGGAGGTGAACCATCCATGATGCTTCAAATACAACTATAGGACTTTGTAAGCTCAAAATGTGAGAGATCGTAATAAGTACTCTATTTTTTAGTATTCTGTGTTGGTATTCCAATAAGTGTAAGATGAGGCATAGTTGATGTGTCGAGCTAAACTGAATAATAATAAAGTATTCTGTTTTACTATTTGTGTGTGAATATTGTGGATGACAGCTGTAGGATTTTAACAACTGTGTAGATATCTTCGAATTTTGAATATTGAGCTATTTTAGGAATATTGTATGATCTGGTAGAGTATAAAAGTAAGGTGATTGGTTCGTACTGTGTTGCGAAAGTGGGGCAGACCTTTTTAATGGCAGACAATAGAGATGAACGTGATGACAGTAGGCGTTATCACAAAAGTCATGATAATGTTGTTAATTGAAAATATGTGTTTATAGAGACTGTAAGGGTGACTGACACGTGTCTGAAGGAGCCGCCATTTTGTAAACCGAGGAAGAGTATAAAAACTCGAATCTCTCTCCCTCATAAATTTTCTACAATTACAGAGAGAGAGAGATAAGTGGTAGAAATCCTATCTTCAAAGAAAGGAAACATTTGAGTTCTGAGTGTGATATGAGAGGGAAAGGTTTACCGGGTGATATGAAACTGCTGGATAAGCGACGGGAGCAATTATTTTCAGTAAGACGTTCGGGCAAAGCGGATGATTACTGTTCTTCAACTACAGGTTGGTGATATATGTCTCATTTTGTATGATTTTGTTGTTGCTAGTAATCTGTGTGTTCTTTTAGGTTAGTGATATACAGATGTTTGATAATGTTTTGAGATTTTAGAGTAATTGAGGAGAGAGTTCTGTAGCGTATAAGCTTTGCTATATGTTTTGACTATAGAGAGAAAAAATATTTGCCTGGAGAAGAAGAGGGAAAATTGAAATGATTGTGATTGGTTTGGGAAATGGTAAAGCAAACGTTTTAACTGTGTAAAACGTGTGGTTGTTTTTACTGTGTGGGGTATAATATGTAAAGTAGAGGAAATGATAAAATATTTTGTGTATCTGTAGGTCCAATATGCGTTTTAAACTTAGCATTCCCATGAGTAAATTTGTAGTATCCTCAAGTTTGGAAGAAACATTATCTTCGGGGAGTGAGGACGAGTGTATTATCATGGAAAAAATTGTAAGTAGTACAGATATGAGGGTAGAAGTTGGGAAAACTAGTAAAATAGAGAAAGTGATATAGATGGAGGATAGAAAAAAGATAGATAAAATATTTGTCATATACCCGGAGGGAGTAATATAGGAAAGGAATTTTTAAGGTACAAACAAAAATTGATGGGAGAATGGGGAAATTATCTGATGGATCAAGGTCGCTGGTATATGGCATATGTCCCAGGAAAAGGAGAGGAGGAGGTATACTACCAAGTCCCTTATTTAGAGAAGTGGTAAATGGAGAGAGGGATCAGTGAAGGTGTCATTCTTTCGTAATATAATAGCCTTGGGTTATTAGGCCCGAATGATACATTTTTATGTTATTTGAATCAGGTCGTTTATGGCCTTAGAATTCCTCTGACCTTCTTTGAAAAATAGGTCATGAATATATGGTAGTGTTGCCCTGCCCAGTTGAATGGGAATGTATATGAGATGATGAGGGTATGTGAGGCAATGGATGAGAAATTGAGAAAGAAATGGATTGTCAAGCAGTTCGAAGCTGAAGATGTGTTAAAATTTTATAAATAAAAATATCTCAAAGGTTGAAATAATAGTTACTTGTATAGTGATTCATCTAGGCCAACATTTTTTGATTTCAAATCTGCGGGTAGACCATGGAATGACTACTTGGTATGGGTAGGGGGTAACTGTATGCAAGTTCCAAATGAACTAGCGCTCGTTCTGAACCATAAATATTATAACCCGAGTAAGTAACGTTGATCAATCTTTGACTAACCCTTATCATATCTTCGAACTGTGCAATAATGTGTTATTCTTTATTTTGGCAGAACCCAATCCTTCATCGAAACCTGATAATACTAGCTTGTTCAACTGCGTTGCTCGTGATCAGGTTGAATTAAAGTAGGTACTTGGTGAGCTAGGTATTTGTAGAGACAAGAGGGTAGATTCTATAGTTCCTAAAGTGCAGCCAGCTCATGAAAAACATGTTACGGCAGAGGAGGGATCTCGTTTGACTGTTAAGGATGTCCTTAGTGTTCCACCTTCTGTGCTTGAAAACATGAAATGGCCTACTCGAAGCCGAGATAGTCGCCTTGTTAGAGTATGCCTGTTACCGGGGTGGTGATCTCAGAACAAGAAATCGTAAAAACTATTTTTGGGGATATGGAGGAGAAACAGGAAGTTAGTGTGGCTACTCATACAAAGGCTGAGAAGAACCTGGCGAAGAGAAAACGATATGAGGATGAGGGTTGCTCTCGTACTAATCCTCACACTGTGTCCAAGATGAGGGAGTTGGAGCTGAAATACTGCATGATGGCTGGGACCAACCCAAAGTAGTTCGATGAAGAGTATCACGAGCACAGTTTTGCGGCATAGTTTGAATTCTTTAATTGTCTTTTATTCGGAATAAAAGCTATTGTTCTGAACTTGTGTTTGTATATTTTTTGTACCGGCAGCTCTCGATTCTGATAAAGGGGCAAAATAACCAACAAGGGGTAAAATTTATATCTGCTCGAAATCAAATTACACAACTATTGGTAGTGTCAGAGGAGGAAGGAAGTAATGTGAAAGACTTGCAGTTTCAGGTAAATATATTGGAGGCAGATATAGCTGATATACGAGTAACTGTTATAGATGCAAAAGCTTGTACTAAAAAATATGAAGTACTGTGGTCGGTTGCTAATATGATGATTAAAAAGATGGAAGAGGCCCGTTATCAACAAAATAAAAAATAAACAAGACTTGGGATAAGGTATATGTGCTAGATAATACCGTTCAATCGCTGGAGTTAAATATTATAGAGTATCAAGCGGAGAACACAAAATTGTGAGTCGCGAATACTAAGTTGGATGTAGATCTCTAGAAGGCCAACATTAATCTTGACAAAAGTAAAGTAAATAAGAATTATCATGAGGCTGAAGTAGAGGGGGAAATGTTTATGGTTTGTCATATGGACGAAGTCATGATAGTGTTAGGAGCTCTGAATGCTGATGCGTCGAATGAAAAATGAAAAGTGGACAAACGCTGTGGACATTTAGAAGCTAAGCTGAAGGAAGCTCAAAGTAAACTTAGCGAGCTTATTCTGTCTAAACAGATAAAAAGTGAGGCGGGTAATGTATACGAGAGAGATATGATAGCAGTTATTTTGTTCTTTGTATCAAAGTTCAATAGATTTGAAGCAGAAAGTAGAATTGTGTATGAAAGATTAGTTGCCAAAGGTATGCAGTACAAAATAAATTTGGTTCGATTGGAGTACCTAGATCCCATGGTTTCAAGAATTGGAGTTCTTAAAGAGAGTATGATTAGGGAAGGGAAACAAATTGTTACTGGGAGAATGCCAGAGTTTATGCGTGTTCATCTGTATGGGGAGAGTTCACGTAATGTTGGGAGTCTAGTAGGTGACAGTTCAAGTAACAGTGTGAGTGAGCAATGAGGTGTAGTAATTGTTAGAAGGGTTTATTCGAATGAAAATATAGTAAAACAGAGTGTAATAAGGTAGGATTGTTGATAAAAGAATGATCTGTACTAACCTTGCGATAAACTAACTATAATGTAGGAGTTGGGTCTCTGTTTTATAGAATGATTCCACATACTTTCGTATAGTAGAGGGCTGGTTTGGTTGATGCAACAAATGTTGAAGAACATAGAAGATCGGTTTGGCTGAAGCCAAAAATGATCTGTAATTTAATATATGATCAGTTTGGCTGAAGCAACAAACAATCTATAATGTAATATATGATCAGTTTGGCTGAAGTAACAAATGATCTGTAATGTATTAAAGTGCGGTAAATCCAATTGTAATCTGTGATGTTTAGACATGTAATCTATATATATAAGTATTTAGATGGATTTGTCGAATTAGGCGAACCAATAACTAACCTCTAATATGTAATCTATTTGGTCGAATTGGACAAACCAATTATCAACCTGTAATGTATTAGATGGGTTGGTCGAATTGGGATGAACCAATAAGCAACTTGTAATGTATTAGAAGATCGAATTGGCTGAAGTAACAATTCTGTATATAGAAGTTCTTGTATGATATATTAGAAAAGTACAGTAATATAGGGCAATCAGACATACGCATTTCATTGCTGTAAGATTGACGAACAAAGAATGTTAGATGGTATACTGTATAAAATAGTAGAAAGTACTCAGATGTATGGTGATCAAACATAAGTATTTCATTGATGTAAGATCGGCATACAAGATGATAGATTTATTTTGAAAAGTACACTATGGTAGATTATCATCTTCGATATAACTTTAATCTCCTCGTGTTCCAAGTATTAGATACTCGTTCCTCATGTTCAGTAGCGAGATCATAAGAACCAAAAATACTTTTTCCAATAATGATAAAAGGACCTTCCCAACTTTTGGCAAGTTTCTGAGGCCATATCCCGCAGGGCCCGCAAAACCATCAGTTAAAAGACGTCATCCCTTCTGAGTTATCTAGTCTAATTTTTCTTCAAACTGTTCTTCATTAATCTATACTGTCTTCTTCCCAGTATGGATCTACTACTGGGAAGTCTGCAAGAAAATCTGCTACTATTTGACCTTTTTCAGAATGTCGTGGTTTGAAACGGATGTCATGTTTACGAAGAGTCACCAACAATTGTTGTACTCGTCTGGATTTTTCTCGCTTGGATAAGATTTCTCGTAAAACATAATTTGTTATTACGCGAACTGAGTGGGCTTAAAATATTATCTCAACTTCTAAGACATGTAAATGAGAGCTAAGAACAGTTTCTCAACCTTGGTATATCGAGATTCTGTAGGAATGAGAGTTTTGCTGATGAAGTAGATAGGTTTATCCGTCTTCTCATCAAGTCAAATTAAAAAAAACTTAATGATTCGTCGGTAACTGCAAGATAGATGGTGAGTTCTCCCCTTCTATAGGTGTACACATAACTGGTGGTTTACCCAAATAATGTTTGAGTTTTTAAAATGTTGCTTCACATTCTGTTGTCTACTCGATCTCAGGATCCTTCTTAGACTTCTTCTTTGTTGTTCCTTTATGCAATAGGTCGAATAACCATCGACATCGATCTGAAGACTTTGAGACAAAATAATTTATTGTTGCAATCTTGCCTGCTAACTTCTGTACGTCTTTCTTGGTTTTTGGAGAAGGCATAGACAATAGCGTACAAATACGATCTGGATCAGCTTTTATGCCTCATTTGCTGATCAAATATCCTAAGAATTTGCCTGAATGGACCCCGAATTGGTACTTGTCAGGATTGAGTCTCATTTTATAGAAACGGAGAATTTCGAAAGTAGTGTGAAAATCTGTAATATGGTTATCCTTTTAAAGACTTTTATACAACATATCATCAATGTAGACTTCCATCATTTTTCTAAGGTGATCTTTGAACATTTGTGTCATCAATCTTTGATAAGTGGCCCCAGCATTCTAGAAGCCAAATGGTATGACCATATAACAGTATAAGCCATGTTCTGTAATGAAAGCTATTTTTTCTTGATCGTCAGGTAGCAAAGGTATTTGATTATACCATGATGCGGCATCCATCATGGATAAGAGTTTGTACCCCGCAATAGAACCGAGCAGATAGTTTATGATAGGAAGTGGAAAACTATCCTTTAGAGTATATTAGTTGAGGTCCGTGAAATCCACGCATACTTTGATCTTACCGTTCATCTTTGATACTGCTACAATGTTCAAGATCCATTTTGGACAATTGGCTTTTCGTATAAAACCAACCTCAATGAGTTTATCAATCTCTTTGTTAACTTCTTCTCGGAGTCTTGGTGCTAAAGTCCTCTATTTTTGTTTGACTGCTTTGGCTTTGTCTTTCAAATTAAGCTTATGGCAGGCCAGATTGGGATTAATGCCTGACATTTCGTAAAACGTCCAAGCAAAGACATCACTGTTATTTTTAAGGAACTCGATAAGAACATCATGTTATGTTGTGGGTAAAAAGAGTGCAAATGTACGTTCCTCGCTTGTCCCTACTGATTTCGACGTACTCTGTGATTTTTGTACTTGGCAGATGGCTTTTTATAGAGTTCACAGTAAAGTTTTTTTTAATTTTCCCTATTGTTTTTTGTAATTACTATGTGAGCTATGGTTTTGATGGCTCTGGTACGATGGTCATAGTGTTCTCACATGCTCGAGTTAACTTCTAACTTCCTTTGATTTTGTAGATGCTACCTTCCCATTCGAATTGCAGAGGCAAATGATAGGTCGATGGAATAGCTCGCATGTTATGTAACTAACATCGTCCCATTATCCCCAAATAATGGGATTTTGCATTAATAACATAAAATATGACATCAATTGTTGCTTGCCCTACCGTAATAGGTAGTATAATCTTTCTTGCAAGTTCTTCTCTAGAGCCGTTGAATCCACAGATATCAATGTCATTGGGCTGTACCTTGTAAGCCAGTCCCATCTGATTAATCATGCTTTGAAAATGTAGCTTAATAGTACTACTAGTATCTATCATCATTATGCGTAATACAACATTTTTCATTTTAAACATGATTACCAAAGTATCACGGTGAGAAAAGTTGACATGACGAACATCATAATCATCGAAAGAAATTCCTGTACATTGGGAGCTGGAAACGGGAAGTAAACGAGCTTCTTTATCTTTTATGGACAAGTCGTGATATTGGCTGACACGTCGCCTTTTCCTTCTGTTCGATTGGTTGATAGTCTGAGTCTCAATGAAGTGGATGAGGGATATATGGTATAAATGCTTCTTCTCTGTCGGTTCTTCGATCTGCATAGCTTTTGAAGGAAGTTTATACCTCCCGTTCTTGTAACTCTCAACGTCCACGATGTATTCGTGCAGTCGTCCATCCGCAAAAATATACTCCAATAGTCGTTGTAAAGCAAAACAATATTTCGTCTCATGATGTCGAACTTTGTGGTGAATGCGATAAGGTTTGTTCTCAATAGGCTGGAGATACTATGTATGGCGAAAAAACTTATCCTTCTGAATTATAGGATAAATGTTGGCTATGGTTATATTCATCTTGGGAAGACAGGGTTTTGGGAGGCTACTACCTTTCCGAGGTCGATAGCTATTAGATTTTGTTCACTTCCTGTCTCCTCCCTGGTCAGTAGCACGGTCGAAATCTTGGCCTGTGGATTGATCTCAAACTGTCAATATTAACTTTTTGAGTTTTTTGTCTGTCGAACACCATTCTTTCGAGATCGATATATCCATTGACTTTTTTGATCATGTCTACTAAAGTTGTAGGTTTGTTTAGAGCAAGGTACTCCTTCGCCCTTCCATCGACAAGTAAAGCATTGATGAAGGCTGAAATAGTAATCTTTTGATTAAGCCAATCTACATTTTAAGCTAATTCCAGGAACTTCTTAGTGAATGTCTCGAGCTTTTCTCATGGCATTTGCTTTAGGCTGAAGAGAGAATAGAGATTCTCTTTTTTGTTTCTATTGTGCGAGAAATTCTTAACAAAAAGTTCTTGCAATTGCTTGAAAGTTGTAATAGACCCTTCATGGAGCGTATGAAACCATCGTAGGGGTTTGCCTGATAAACTAGTAAGAAAGAGCCGACATAGAATGTGGTTGGATGTTGAATGTAAGCCTAGAGCATCCTGAAACTCCTGAACGTGCTCCACTGGATCAGTGCCCTTGTATTTTTGAATCTTTGGAGTATGGAATCCGATGGGGACATCGCCATCCAGTAGCTCTTGTGCAATTGGGTCTTCTATAATCCATTGTGGATTCCTTTAGTGGTATGAGTCTGAGCTTCGAGAAATTCTTTGATTCTCTTTTTAGCATATTCATGAGTTACATATTGTCGAGCTGTAATAGCTGGGCGTGTTTCGTATCCTTCTCTAGGATTGTAGTCACTACTCCCTTCACTTAAACGATCATTTGCTGGAATTCAAACTCTTCGAGGTAGATTTTCAGTTTTCTGACTCCTGCAAGGCCACCATCTACTTCTTGGTTGACCTTCTGGATCAGGATAGGCTCAACTTCCCGCTGGTGGTGGTTAGATCGAAGTGTACCTCCTAAGTGATTACTTTTTGGTGAAGGTTTTATTCGGTCATGAACGGAAATTTGCGAGCCTTCTGGTTGTACACTTTGTTCTTCTGGGTGGCGAATAGCTGACCCTGCTGAATCTTCAGTGCATCTTGTACACTTGTTAATTGTTGCTCTAGAGTGGCACGTCTTTCTATTTTGGAGTTCTGATTAGCCCTCAGCTCTTTCAGTGTGGCATTTCCCTCTGCTGGAGTAACCGACGTGATCTGATTTGGAGGTGTCATTCTTATAAAAGATAATTAATGGTTTATGAGACAATGGGATTGAGAATTATGTTTCCCACAGACGACGCCAAATGCAATAGCATAATTCTAGAATTTGAACTTAGCCTTTACACCATATGTGTTTATAATGCTCATGAACAATAAGTAATAACTAACAAGATGATTTAACGTGGAAAACCTTTGAATAGGCTAAAAACCATGACCTCTCTTGAGGATTTTGAGAAAAAACAGATGATATTATTGAGATTTCTAGCTTATTATAATGAGTGTTCTGAGTATATCAAATGTTAGGGTGAGGATTCATCCGTCTTTCATCAGGAATTCTCTGGTCCTATTTATAGGTCTTATAATATGACCGTTTGACGACCATTAAGATTCTTAATGAATAACGTTACAAAATATATGTTTGATATTCTTTGACCACATTGTATAACGTTCTGATCTCTAATGCTGTGTAACAGCTTCGTTAATAATTGTACATCTGTTTAACTCGAACTATTGATGTAGAGGTCAATAGTGATGACTCGAACTTAGGGATACTGATTGTGTCTTTAGAAGTGCTTCATATATATTGATGAGGTCGAGAATGAAGCATGAGTCGGAGGTACAAAATAAGCTATTACAAGACGCCTCTCAACCAGGAGCACGAGGAACATCATGGGCGAGTGGTGTTGGTTGAGAAACTCGTGATGTAACTATTTCTTGATGTTGCTGTCTTGATTCTGATTGTGCAAAAAATGTGCCACATGCTCTGTTGATGAGGTCAAAAGTTTGTATGTTGGTCAAAGATGAAGTATGAGTCTGAGATGCGAAATAAGCCACTACAGATTCCTAAGTTCCCCTTGGAAAGTTTCGAGAAATATGAATCTTGTAGTCAGGTAAAAATTATAAAGACTTCACACAAATCTGTCCAAAGGAAAATAAACCTCTAGATGTTATACACTCGAATATATGTGAACTAGACGGTGTTTTAACAAAAAATAGGAAAATATACTTTATTACTTTTATCGATGATTATTCAAACTATACTTATGTTTATCTTATGGCACATAAGAGTGAAGCTCTAGATATGTTTAAAATCTTTTTAGCAGAAATTGAAAACCAATTTGGAAAGAAAATTAAACATTTTCGTAGCAATAGAGGAAATGAGTATGATTCAGCTGCTTTCAATGATTTTTACAAAACTAAAGGTATTATACTTAAAACTACTGAAATGAACGGTAAAGCTGAACACAAAAATTGTACCCTTACTGAACTTGTAGTTGCTATTATGGTTAGTTTAGGTACAGCCCCACATTGGTGGGGAGAAATACTTTTAACTGTATGTCATGTATTAAATAAAATTCCTATATCTAAGTCACTTATTTTTCCACTTGAGTCATGGAATAAGAAAAAATATAATATTTCGTATTTTAAGGTTTGGGGATGCTTAGCCTTTGTTAGAATTCCTGATCATAAAATGGCTAAACTTGCTAGTCGTACATATGAATATGTTATTATTGGTTATGCTATTGACAATAAAGCATTTAGATTTTATGACTTGCAAAATAAGGTTATCATTGAGTCTCTAGATGCTGATTTCTTTGAAGATAGATTTCCATTTAAATCTAGAAATTGTGGGGGTTTTTCCTCCAGTAGTTCTGTACCTAGGATAAAACAACCTAAGATAGTGGAGACTAGAGACACTGATTTATAACCAAGAAGGAGCAAGAGATCCCATGTGGAGAAGAACTTTGGTCCTGATTATGTTGTTTACACTCTAGGGGGTGATCCATCTACCCTTCAAGAGGCTCTTAGTTCTAAAGATCTTAAATTTTGGCAAGATGCTATTAATGATGAGATGGACTCTTTAGAGTCCAATGGAACGTGGGTTCTTTTTGAATTGCCTCTTGGTTGCAAGACTATAGGTTATAAATGGATCCTTAAACGTAAACTTAAACTTGATGGTTCGGTAGAGAGAAATTCAAAGTCTATCTTGTGGCTAAGGGTTTCAGACGGAGAGAAAATGTAGATTTCTTTGGCACTTATTCTCCAGTAACTAGGATTACTTCCATTCGATTCTTAATTGCTACTGTTACTGTTTATAATCTAGTAGTTCACCAGATGGATATAAAAATTACTTTTTTAAATGGTTACTTAGAAGAAGAAATATATATGGACCAACTTGAAGGATTTATCGTACCTGGTCAGGAACGCAAAGTTTGCATGCTGAGTAAATCCTTGTATGGTCTTAAACAAGCACCTAAACAATGGCATAAAAAGTTTGATAACTTAGTTATTTCACATAGTTTTAAAATTAACGAAAGTGACAAATGCATTTACTATAAGATAGCTGATAATGCCTGCAATATTATATGTTTATATGTGGATGACTTACTTATCTTTGGTTCCAACATTTATATTGTAAACGAGACCAAGAAATTCCTAAGTCAGAGTTTTGACATAAATGATCTTGGAGAGGCTAGTGTTATTCTCGGAATTAAGATTACTAGGAAAAAAGATGGTATCTCATTAGATCAGTCTCATTACATTGAGAAGATTTTAAAGAAATATCATTATTTTGACTTCCTGGATGTACTCCTTTCGACCCTAGTGTAAAGTTATTTAAGAACACTGGGGACAGTGTAATACTATTCGAGTATGCTAACATAATCTATAGTCTTCGATATGCAACTGATTGCACTAGACCAGACATTGCTTACGCAGTGGGAGTACTATGTAGGTTTACCAGTATACCTAGTATAAAGCATTGGCATGCTATAGAGAGGGTCATGTGTTATCTGAAAAGAACCATGCACCTAAGAATATACTACCAGAGGTTTCCCACGGTCCTTGAAGGATATTGTGATGTCGATTGGAATACCCTTTCGGAAGATTCCAAGGCTACTAGTACTTATGTTTTTAACATAGTAGGTGGGGCAGTTTCTTAGAGGTCTAAGAAACAAACCATCTTAGCCCAATCAATAATGGAATCTGAGTTGATAGTACTAGTTGTTGCTAATGAGGAGACAAAATATCTGGGAAGCCTACTGTCAGATATCCCTTTATAGGATAAATTGATACCAGCCATACTTATTCACTGTGATAGTACTGCAACCATCGCTCTTATATAGAATCGTTACTACAACGGTAAGAAACTTACGATTCGTTGTAAGTACAACTCAGTTAGAGGCAAACTAACTGCGGGAGCTATAAAAGTAGATTTGCTGAGGTCTGAAGTGAACCTGGCAGATCTTTTGACGAAAGGATTAGCGTGGGAAAAGGTGTGGAACATTTCAAAAGGGATGGGGCTAAAGCCCATTTAGTTTTAAACACTCTAAGATGGTAACTCAACCTATAGACCGGGGATCCCAAGAAATAGGTTCAAAGAGAAAAACAAGTCACAGAGTGATTGTTGAGAATCATGCATTTAAAGAATGGAGTTTTAACTCCTAGTCCATCCCTATAGAGCATGACATCCTGTAACAGGCTAAGGATGAGTTATATAACTCTTAATGAGGACTATACTCCATTTGGAGTGGGATGCCTACATGAGCATCTCTGATAGACTCACCTTGATGATTGTGGAAGTGGAGCCGCTTCCTATGGGAACTTGGGCAAGTTCTCTAGAGCCTTCATTATGACTGGGATACGAACGCAAGGCCATTAATGCACTTACTTTAAGACATTGCACTATAGGACCTGTGTGTGATATAATTTCTTTGTACCCTCAAGAACTTAGAGTTCAAGATGAAAGTCACTCTATATTCTAGTCTCTGATTTTATATTCACTAAAGTGAATGTTCAAGTTGAAAGACACCTCCACTTATACATAGTTTTGGATTTTTTACTCAGATATTTTATCGCATACGTTTTTATCGATATTGTGGGGGATTGTTGTGTTTTATCTTTAAAAACTAAAAGCTAACCTTTGCGGGTTCGATCCCATGACATTTTGGTTGGGTAGCTTATTTTTTGTTCTTTGAACATAGTCCCACATTGCTTAGAAAGTGAGAATGTGAAGAAATATATATCCTCTCACATAATCATTGGTTGTAGACATGAGTAAGTGGGAGCAGCTGAGCGTGTGAGTGTATGGTGGGCATTTATTCTAACACACTTGCACACACCCCCTTGGTGACCCGATGGGCTGGGCCAGCTCGGTCTCGGGACTCGGGCCTCGGGTCTTGGGATTTGGGCAATTGGCTCTGGGGCTTATGGGCCTCCTATTCTTTTTATTGAAAAATTCATTGGAGTTGGGCTTGTATTTTTTAGTTTTAATCAAACTGTTACTAGCCGTTGACTCAGACGTTACGCGTCCCACTAGTTGTTTAGATGACGTGTCTCCTCCTGCAACGGCTCCTTTTTGGTCTATAAAAGAAAACCACCTGCAGTGTTTTTTGTAAACATCTCAGAACACAGTTCTTCATCTCTCTCTCACTCATTCAGTCTGTTCACGAATTTGCGATTTTGAGTATAATATAAAAGTACAAAGCTACAAGAAGGTTCTCTCCCTACAAGAGGAGAACCTATTACCACAACGTTTTATCTTAGGGGCGACCGTGCAGCGTTATACTGTTTGTTGGGCAGTGCGCGGAAATGTCTTAAAGAAAGCGACATTGTCCGCGACTCGGTGTTCCATCTTTTACAGTTTCTGTCCTTGTTCTAGTGTTGCTGCAACCTCTCTCCAGTCATATTTCAGTATCTCTTTTCGGCTCCTTACGCATTGTTGGAAACGAGGTAACTCAGTTTATTATTCCAACATTACTCAAGTACACGCTCCATCTTGAGGGGAAATATTGGATCCTATCGTACTATCCGCAATCTGTGATTTGTTTCCGTCTCTGTAGGGATTCTGGTTGTAATAGATAGAGGTTAGATTAGTTCATAGAGTATAGATTAGTCTCTAGAGTTGTAATCCTTATCTTTGCGCATTGTACATCAATAAATATGCACATATCTAGCTATCTTCACCATTGTGAGAGAAAGCAATTAATCAATCTCTAGTCTTTTATTTACCTTATATATTTATTAATCTCGCTTCCGCATCTGGATTTACACTACAATCAACACCAGCTTCACATTACCATTGATTTGATGTAGATAATTGTGCGGAAGCTCGTAATTGAACTAAATTAATCTCTCTCCAGAGTTTCACAAGTTTTCCCCAAAACTCACAAATCTCGTAAATCGCTCTATCACAAGATTTAACATTACCCCTTTATTGGAGACTAGAGCTGGCAAAGTGACCCATGACCTACCAACCCGACCTGTGGCTGTGAGTGTGGCTGTGAGTTCTCTTATGCCTGTTGTGCCTTAACAATGAGCTTTTTTTCTTGATAGGAATATTCATTTTGGTTATGGTCATCTTTTCCTTTTGTTACCAAATGTTGGTGGCTCCGGCAAACATAACTGGAGTGTGAGATGTCTCGATATTTTTCTGATATCTGGGCAGAGAAAAACTTGTTTTCTAAAAATCATGAGAGCAGCAAGTTTCTGATTGTTCTCAAATAATCCCCCCACACCCTGTCCTCCTTCTCAACTTATCTTACGAAATCGAGTCTTAGGAGGAAACTCATAGATGCCATTTTACCATTAGTAGTTCTCAATATCCATGCTTTTAACCTAAAACACGGCTTATGGAGCTCATTTTTGTTTCACTATTACATGCTCTGCTACTTCAGAGTAACTTTAATCATATTTAATCATCCACCTTCATCACTTATAGTTTCTTCCTTTTGACACTACCAACCATAGATGACGGTATAAATTATGTTGGGATGACTGTCTTCCCATCACATACGTCACAGATGGTGTACCCCAGGCCTTCACAATAAGGACATTTCATTCGATCATCTACCCATTCCATGAACTGCAAGATAAATTTAGGGGAGGTTTGAGATATGCAAAACAAACAAGTACAGGGTAAAATATTTAGGTGGTTCAGTCACCATATTTACCTGTTCTTCAATATTTGGTTCGCCTGATCCATCACATTCTGTAACAAAGAAACAGATTAGGCTCTTAGTCCACTTGATTAAAAATATTTTTTCTGATTCAATATATTTCTTATCCACAAAATTTTGTATATATTACAAAATCTTCATTTGAAGATTAAGTTTCTACTGCAGACCCTCTTTTGCATCTCACTATTTTTTGCCCCAAAATGCAAGGCGGATAAGGAGCATTCTTGCATATACACCCAGCACTTTGTTGCATCATCAAGAAACAAGAAACCATATAACGACTAGCCAATTATGTAAGTGGGAGGAGAGAGGAAAGTTACCCGTGCACATTACACGACCTTCCCCACGACAAGGAACACACTTTGTTCCAGCAATCGGTTTGTCTCTTCCCCGAAGCCTGGATGGTTCTTCCCAACGATTTTCACCAAGGAGAAATACTTTGTGGTAAGATTCATCTACTTCTTTAGCACCACTTTCTTTTACAACATTTTTAGTCTCCGAGATCTTTGTCACGGAAGCAACCGGAGCTCCATTTGCGCTCTACTACCAAAAAAAAGAATCTCATTTAGTACGAACTTAATTCACCATAACTTTGCGGTAACACTGCTTTTCTTTGAAGCATTAAGATGTGCTATGTGATTTTTAAATAAATACGAGAACAGTTTCAAGATAAGATGGATGAACTGGAATTTTTTTGTAGAGGGACTTCAATAAACAATTGAATCTCTGTTAAGAGGGGGGAAATATGGCGCCCCTTAAAGCACTGACCAGATGCACTAGAATGCAATGTTAACCCTGATCAACCA
Organism: Kingdonia uniflora; assembly: GCA_014058105.1. NCBI lineage: Eukaryota > Viridiplantae > Streptophyta > Magnoliopsida > Ranunculales > Circaeasteraceae > Kingdonia > Kingdonia uniflora. The sequence continues at coordinate 1,449,038 of JACGCM010002399.1, read as the reverse complement.
ACTATAAACCAGCCTGGGTTAACTCTACGTTCCAACTAACTAAATCAGTTTTAACTTCAATTAAACTACCAAGACCCTGTTACGCTAGTTTGTGGAGAGTTTACATTCACCATAGTCTAGGTAACAACGACACGGATACGGGTGTCGGTGTCGGACACGGGTACGGGGTGTCGGACACGGCGACCTAAAAATATGTAAAAACGGGGACACGGCTGTAAAAAATTTATTTATTATTTTCTACTATGCTTATGTTGGTTACTTAACCTATCTAACACACTTATGGGTTAATTTACAACATATTTTTACGACTAATAACAAACAAGTCCCAACATTTATAGGTTATATTAACTTATGGGTTAATTTACGACTAATAACAAACAAAAAACAATGATACTAGTTAGTATAGTTGAATAACATGTATGAGAATTGAAAACTTTCTAAAAGCTATGTCAAAAAGGTAGTGATCTAAGCAAGAAGTGTCCGTTGGACTGTCAACACGAGTATCGGTGTGTCCGAGTGTCCGACACGTTTGGACACGGATTTTTTTTGGAATATGGAGTGTCCATGTTACATAGACCATAGTTAGTCCGTAATTACTCTTTTAAAAGAGCCAATGGAACATATACTAACAGATGAGGACTAATGGGATCAATAGGTCCAAATACAAGAAATAGTCTCTGGAGAGAATGAAGGACTTGAACTTACATTTGCAATACTTTTCAATTTTGTATCATCAATTCCATTCTCCATTAATAATGTTTCTAGAAGTTCTGCAGTCATAATTCCATCTTCAGCTACATCTATTGAGGCCTGCAGAAAATAACATACAAAGCTTCACTTCCTATGTTGAAAATTAGTTGGAAAGCATGATAGAGTCTCGGGCACTGAGCAATTTTTCCAATCAAAAGAGTTGGGAAACTTTTTGCTAATTCTAAAGAAAGTTTGGTGAGACTTGAGCTTTTCAGCAGGATGCAAAAGACTAGGGGGAATTTAACTAAGTTATCTACACTCACTTGCCATGTTTTAACAGCACGTAAAGTTCCACTTGAGAAGCTGGAGTACTCCATATCTTCCTCACCTGAATAAAAACCCAACTTTTGCAGCTCTTCCTGCCATTCCACACCATATTAGTTTTCAACTCATACTTCAAAAAACAAATAAATTTGTAAAGAGAATTCAGCACAATAACACGAGAGCAAAAAATAAACATACTATGAACTAGGAAATCTTTATTCATCTCCTATGAGTGAAAATATCAGAGCTTGTTTGCGTCCTTTGTTAGGACTGGAACAAAAATTTATTTGAACCATAGGTTGGTCGCTCGAAAGATATATCGTATGGGTAAGTCTAAAATCAACTAGTTTGAGTACTTTAAATTCCATATTTATTCTTTATATCCATTAAAAGAACATGGATGTATTGAGATCAACTATTTTAACGAAAATAAAACTAATCAGCTAATGATAGTAAATTCAAACGAAAATAAAAATATTAAAACTCGCCTTGGCGAACCTGCATTGAGCGAACATCTTCACCTTCGGAGCCCACCCTTAGTGAGGCAATCCCCTTCTTCTTCATCTTCTCCCCTCCAATGCTCTCGGAAACCTCAATGTCCTTAACAGACTCAACCATCTCCTTAACAACCTCACTCTCCAACAACATTGTAGAATTCGAACCCGACCCATTCTCCACTATCAAATTCAAATCACTGGGTTTCTCCTTAATCACCTCAATCACAGACCGAATCCCAGAACTACTCCCTTGGCGATCCAAACCTTGAATTCTAAGTTTCAGAGATGCAATCTCTTCTAATAATAACTCCCTCTCGGAGTTCCAACGAGATTCTTGACGAACCCATCGTTGTTCTTCTCTCAACCATCTCTGTTCTTCTCTCAACCATCTTGTCTCCTCTCTCTCCTTCTCCCATGATGATGGTTGATTCGAAGAAGCGAAGATAAGGAGTTTCTTGAAATGGGGTTGTTGGAATCGAAACTTGGTGTGGGTTAGCTTTGATGGGGTTTGAGTTCTAGTTCGAAGGAGATAGAGAGGAGATGGAGATGGAGGTGGTTGTAGGTGAAGAGAGAGAGAACGAAAAGAAGCCATGAAAGACAATGTTTGAGTTTGAGAGATAATTTTGGAGTTTTTTAAACCACAGGTTTTGGGACTGAGTTGACTCGGTGTGGCGGGAAGCTCAGTTGGATGATATAGACTAGAACTGACAAAGTGGGTCACAACCCGACCAACCCCAGCCAACCCGACCCGACCAACTCCAATTTGGGGGTTTAGGTTTGGCCTTAATGGGTCGCAGGTCATTTGACCCGAACCCGCCTAACCCATTTAATAAATAGGTCGGATTAGGGTTTACTTTAAGCAGTTCGGGTTGACCCGTGACCCGTTTAGGTTTAGGTATATTTGTAAATACCCTTTTGGTAATACAACTAAACTCTTTTGATCTCAACTTTTGAAGTCTCAACTCAAGTTTAGTATCTCTCTTCATGCTCAACAACAAGTTAATAACCGCAGCCTTTCGCCCTTACCTCCTCAAATCAAATAATCAATCCTCAAAATCTAATTCTTCTCAAAGTCTAATTCTTCTTAAATCAAACAACAACACATGGGGTTTGTAACGTTTGATGATTAGTTGGTGACTTGGTGTTTTGATCTCAAATCAAATTTAGAAAAGGAGAGTACTGTTGAGAAGAGACTAGAGTAGTCAGTAGAGAGTGTCGTGAAGGCTGAAGTTGTTTCTATGCATAAGTTCTTTAATTGCGATGTTTAATTGTATTGGAACGCTTTCGAGATCCGATAGTGTTGATCTTGCGATGAAGGTTTTGCTTGGTACACCAGAAATGTTCGTGATCTCGAGCGTTTCTGGTGATTTAGACAAATGGTAACCATAGGATTCATATATGACATAAATGCTTAGCTACTCCAATGTTTAACAATTGTGTAAATTACTAGAAATGTTGTTGATCACAAACATTTGCATTGTACCAAGAGTAGCCAAAATATATTTTTCAATCTCATGCATATAGTCATAAAACAGTTTTGTGGGATAATCCATGCATTATTATGTTGCTTTGGTGTACATTTTATTTTAGTTAGTTTATGGTACCCCATTTATATATTATAGAGTCTCTATTGGTTACCCCATTTTTTGGGGATAATCTCGAATGACTCTTTAAAAATATAAAACTCGTTTCGATAGAACATGAGATCTCCTTACCTAAAACCCCTAGTAAAGAGTTTCAATTGCTCAAATTAATTAAAACGAATTCCTCTCTTGATCTCTGGATCCCTTTTACATTACCTAGCCTTGCCCTATTAAAGGTTCTAAGTTCATAGTTACAACCTAGGACATAAATGCCTTTGAAACACCTAAAATAATGAAGGAAACACGATCCTAGAAATCGGGGCAGATGGATTTGACCTTTCTGGGAACCTAGTAGCTCGAACGACTACAAATGTCGTTCGAATGACATGCCAATTTATGCCTAAAAATAGAGGCAGTCAGAATTAGTCTTATGGGAACCAGTCGTTCGAACGACTCTAAATGTCATTTGAACGACTTGCCAATTTATGCTTAGAAAACAAAACAGCCTTAATTGGTCATCTGCTCCTTCAAACTCGTTCGAACGACATGGTATCTTTTGAAGAGGTTGAATGTTAAGATCCTCCTGGATCACAGGGTGAAGGATTGATTAAGAAGAGGGGGTAGAACAGACGAATTGACGAACAAACAGACTGATGGAACAAACTTTCTTATTTGTGACAACCAATTATTTTTATCTATCTAGTAATAGAACATATACGATAAAGAAGAAGAGGATAAACAGACGAGACAACCATTTTTCTTTGTGACATCCAATTATTTATTTTTGTTTGCCCTCCCTAGCAATGGAACACTCCGTACAGGCTACAGTCGCTTGATTAGCAATCTTGAGAATGAAGATAATCAATCTGCAGATTCTGCACCCAATATCCTTGAAGTCGAAATTTGTAGTAATGTTCAGGATAAAGTTGAAGTCAATAATATCAAATGCTAGAGTAATGTCAATCTTGATGTCCAACATTTTACTAGCAAAACCAATGCCCGTACGAATTTTATCTTCAACGAATGAAAATACCATGAATTTCGGATATCATTTTTGAATTGCGGGGCAATGCTTTTTCGTAATAATCTTCATACATAAATTGCCCACGTAAAATGGGTGTAAACTAATTGAGTCTGCTCGCATTATCATCTTTAATTAGGAGTAAGAACATTGAAGCAGATATATGAGAATTGCCAATGTTAGCGGTGCGAAGTGTAATCCCCCATTGACAATAATCTTTATCTCTATTGTGATGCACATTAAAGTAAGACATAACTTGGTTGATGTACACTAACCATAACATAAAGAGAAAATATAACGAAAATCGTCTACAAATAGTTTCTTATTATACAATTTATGTAGCTAGTAGTTAGTAATGCTAGTATGTCATAGTAGTAAATACTTTTAGTCCCAAAAATAAAATCAACCCGTTAACCTAGATAATTAGGACTAGTATGGCACCGAAGGCGATCAATATTGTATTCCCAGGCTGAAAGAGCTTAATGGTTTTGCCACATTTGCTAGAAGAACTGCCATAAAAGAAAAATCCACATCTTCTTCCACCACCACTACCAACACGTCCCCCACCTCCTCCCTTCAACATGCGCCTGACCTCCATTGTGTAATTAGCTCTGTAAGGACCTGTCCCTCGACCTATTCCAAACTCTAACTACCTCAATACCAGACTTACGCATTATACATGTGACAAATACAATTAGCAAAGACACTTGGACCACGAACTGATAAAGAGCGTGGATCGAGCACTACATAAAATATGAACAAATCAAAGACACCTGTCTCCCACGAACAAACAATTACACACTCAACTACCACTTAACTCATTTTCAGGAGAATATGCTTCTACATGATAACGAATGGCGAGTAAGGTCTATTAAAAGGATAAGTTCCAGAGGAGAAATGACCAATAATTTTTACATTCCAAGACCAAGTTTTTCTACTTCAAGAAATCACAAAACTTATAATCAAATATCAACCTCAAGCAATAAAAGTTGCAGTTACTAAATCCTCTTATTGAGGCCGTGGTTTTTACCTATTCAAAGGTTTCCACGCTATATCATTTGTATTATTTCTTGAATTATAATAATTCTTATCACATGTACATTTGGTGTAATTAGGCCATTATATTTGCCGCCGTCTGTAGGAAATGAGACATTTTCCACAATATCCTAAGGTACATATTTACTTAACTATCCATTCCCAGTTATGGTCACTTCTAAGCGACCAACAATAGGAGTCCAACTTCATCTTTCAGTTGAGCCAAAATAACTTGCTGAATTAAGGGCAAATTTCTACGCTAAAATAGAAAAGCGTAATGAGCTCTAGCATCAGTTAGTCCTAGGCCGTGAGCTCTGCGAAAAGAAACTCGAGAACCAGCGTCAAACTCGTCAGACAACATTCAAGCAACATGAAGAACAAATGACAACATTGCAGACCACCTTGCAAGCTTTGCAAGATAATCAACAAGCTCACCTTACTAGAGATCGTGATCAAGTACCAGCAAACTCCTGAGTTTTTATACGAGAAAGATTGGGACCTCGAGGAGCAACTAGCAAAGTCATTTCCAGAGGTCTTCACAATGAACCATAAGTTTTAATTCATTTGGGACGAGAAGATCAGTCTGATATCAGTAGAGGTCACCGGCCCTCCAAGCATCAAGAAGAGGAACAACGGCCACCTCCCAGGATACTAGTCCGTGAACACTTAAGCGAGGGCACCGATACTCATAATCCTCAACCAGTACGCCAAGTTACTCAAGCACCACGTCAGTACGTCACACAAGCATACATGGATAACGAATCAAGGAGTTGATTGAAGCTCAAGCTCAAGGCAATAATGACGATTTAACAAAGCTGCAAGGTGGTCTGATTGCCAAATAGCTATTTGATATGGAAGTACCAACAGAGTTCCATACCCCCCCAAGATACGTAAATACAAAGACATCAATCCAAAGGAGCACATGATTCACTGGGATTATATCAAATCTAAACCATATTTTATGTCGTCTGTCCGCCACAAGTCTATAGGGAGAGCCGCTCTGGTGGTTTTATTCTCTACCGGAAGATTCTATCCTCACATTCGGCCAACTACAGAAGATCTTCGTCAAGACATATATTCAGAATAAAGACAAAGAGGAAAATTTTTATTACTCCCTCATTAGTCTCAAACAGTCTCAAGGAGGGAAGCTCAAGGTCTTTACAAATAATTTTCTGGAGCTCACATGGAAAGTTGATAATCTCGATTAGAAAACAGCCGCTTTAGCTTTTACTAATGTACTACAGATCAATTGCAAAAAAAATGAACATCTCTTCTTGAACAAACCCTTAATCTTGGAAGACATGATTACCAAGGTCAATGGGTATGTCGACTTGGAAAGGATATATGATGACAGAAATGCATAAATCTACTAAATCTATCATAACCACGAAAGGTTAAATTACAAAGCACAATAGTGAACCAAAGGAGGACCAGGGTGATCAAAAGTGTGCAAAGTCAAACACAAGAAAATCTCATAAAATCAATTTATTACCCAAGCCGATCCTCCCCGAGATGAATGTCCTGTAGGGGCCTAACTTCGTACGGAGGAAGTCAGCTCGTACACCACGAGATTTATCCTCAATCTAAGGGGTTCAAGTATATAATCTATAGCATAAGTAATCTGCTGACAAATATACTTGCGTGGAGGCCAAGAATGTAACGTTCCACGACCTCTGATGAGGATTTTAAAGAGAGTTTATATTCTGTCGTGTAATCGAAGGCTCGAGTATCGTATGTTTTACAGGGTGATCGAAGGTAAACAGTAAGGGCTCAGGGGAGAGATTTTGTACCCCCCCCCTTGGTTCCCCATCTCTCCTATTTATAGAACATAGGAAGGGATGAGTCACTAAGGTTAGGTCACATTACAAGTGTAGCCTCCGGGTATCCTCCGGATATCGTGCGGGTATTCCAGAGTTGGTGTTGACGCTGGAAATGTCAGGTCTGGTACTGTGCTCTAACACTGTAGCAGTTGTTGGGTTTGTCACTGTAGCTGTAAGGACCAACAACGCCGCAGTCTTATCTAGTGAGCTGGCTGTCTGTCTTGTCACATTTCGACTGCGTACGGATATTGTCAAAGTGTTTCTGATGTTGATGTGGAGTTTGTCTTCGAGGCTTGTTCAGAGTCGAGGCTTCGTCTTCGGATAATCTTTAGAAGGCCTATTTATGGATTGAAAAGGGTTTCGAGATATTCGAGTAGGCTCCGAGGTAGCCTTCGAGTGTTTGACTGGGGTAAAAGGCTGCAAGTAGGCTGCTACATTCGCCCCTCTCAGCAAGGGTTTCAAAAATAGGTGTAGAGGCGTTTGCTGAGAAAAACAGTTGGTTGTTGGTTGTTAGAAGTTTAACAGTTGATTGCTGGTTTTTGAGGGAGGTAATAAAGGAGGGTATTTAAGAAATGTTGGTGGTTATGGGGCAATAAATAAGGTTTAATAGGTCTATAAGTATGGGTTATGGGGGCAGTAACATTGTATACTCTTTTTATGTTGCACTTTCTTCTCCTTTTTCTGCATTTCCTGAAAAACGTAATGGACACCACACCCAACACCCGCTACCAGAAAAGGATGGGATTTGCCCGATACTGTCGTAAAGGGCAGAAGACTGCTGAACTCAAGGTGAAGTTCTTTGGTGATCATGAGCTTGACTTGGACATGCCTGACCTGGTAGAGTTAAAAGCTGGGGAACCCATCAACGGGGCATCTTACGCTTACTTGTGGGGGTAGATGAAGTTTTAATTTACGACTGCTGAACAATGCTATCTATATCTATCGAGCTTGGCCGAATGTCTTGTGCAGGAAGAGGATCAGATGGCTGAGGAGCAGGGTTCGGTTGGAGGTTCTGGCCCGTCTAAAAATATGGCAGGTTCTTCTTGAAGCGGGGCAAGGTGGTGGTGATGGTGTTTTTTTTTGTATGACTGTGGTTTTCTGTTTCTGTTGTAGATTTGTGTATGACTGTGTTTGGAGTTCTCCTCTTGCTTTTGTAATTTGTCATAATGTAATTAACATAACTGGTACCGGATTTTTGAGTTTGTGTCTGATAAATATGGTAGGCAAATATATTGTAGCTTCGAATGTTAACATGTGGCAATGATTACCTTGAGAAAAATTGACTTCGAAGTCTAATGAAATGGTCGAAGATTTTATCAATTTTTGGCGTTACTGAATGGTTGACTCTATATGGTCAAAAATCGATGAAAGATGTGTGAGACGATGTATAACAGGTGTTGACTGTTCGATATTGGGTATTTGTTCGACTGCAAGGCCTTAGAAATGGGATTTGAATGCGGAGACTGAGAAAACGGTTAGGTCTGGGAAGTTATAAAGTATGGACTGTTGAGTTTTCAAGGAGGAAAATTGAAGAACGTAATGAATGTGAGTTGGGATTAGGAAAGGTTTAAATGTACTTTCAAGTATAAAATGGGGTGTCGTGGGGGGAACTTCTCATATCTCTTATTTTTTCTCTGAGCATAATGTCTGCATCGTCGTCCCAAAGCAATGGAAATGCTTCCATCACTAAACACCAGGACCGGGTGGCAGCGAAGGTTCTTCGTGTTCACGAGAAGGCCATGGAGTTAAAGCAGAGGTTTCTTGGTGACCGAGACCTGGACTCAGAGATGCTGGAGTTGGTTGAAGTGGAGTCTGGGGAACCCATTAGTGGAATGCCCTTTGCATACTGGTGGGGGGTGTTACAGATGATGGGCCCTTTTCCCGGCCACCATTTGGCCTTGCTGGAGTCATTTTTTGAGGGGATGGTGGACCAGGAAGATGCTGTTGCTGAGGCTGGGTGCAAGAAGAAGTGTTCTGACGATAAATAGGGGATTCTTGAACTGTTTAGATAGGATGGTATGTAGATGTATTTGTATTTGCTATTTATTTTAGCTGCTCTGATCTGTATTATGTGGGAGGGTTTTTCCTAGGATGAAATTCAAAGTTTTAGAAAATAACTATCGAAGTAGAATACTGGATATTTGGAAAGTAGGACAAATATAATAATATTCGAAGGTATTTTAGGCGCAATGATCTTGTCGAATGTCGAATATGCAATAAATCTAATGCCTGATATATTTTGAAATCGAATGTGAGGTTATTTGTGGACGAATGCCCGAGACATGATATAGTCGATTACTCGTGTACGAGAAGTGGGTGTGTCAAAGGTCTGTTGGATTTGACTCGACGAACAGACAACCCAAATAGCCGGCCTGTCAGATCGGTACTGGTTCCTGGGGGGTAGTGTGCCATGCAGATTATCATGATGTTTCCTCGTTTTACAAAAAAAAAGTTGATTTGATGTAGGGATTTGATTAGACAGCTTCGAGTGAGGATCAGAAGGTTCGAGTTGTTTTGAGTTTAAAGTTAAGTCAATATGTGCGTGCGATTTGCACGTGAGGGTAATGAGGGGTAATGTGGTCAAAACACATCTCAACCGAAAAGCAGGGGCAGTGGGGTAATGGCTAATGATAGTGGTTTGGAAATCGAGGCAGTTTTTGGTATTCCGAGGAGATATTTATATAGGAAAGAAATAATAAAAGAACTGTTCACAGAAAAAATAGAGGGTGAGAGGAAGAGAACGTATGCCATTTTTATTATGAAGCTTGAGGGAAGTTACCGAGTTGTTGCTGAGGGACCGGCTGAATTGCTGTTTTGAGTGTACTTCCGTTAATACAGGTATGTCGATTGATCTCTGTATGCATTTGTTTGTCTTTTCCTTCTGTATCTGTATGTAGAGTCTTCTGGCTTTGTAGTATTGAGGATATATTTGAGGACAGGGGGAAACCATATGTGTGGGGTCTAGCCTTTAGGGATTCTGAGGGTATTGATGGTGGGATTGGGATTGAGGTCGAGTTTTTTATTATGTTTGTATCTGTTGGAGAGTACAGATGAAAATGGGTTATTGACACGTCATAGTCGAATGTATCGATCTAATTGCGTGCCTCTTCTTCTGTAGGATAAGATGTGTACCCGTCGAGCTTCGAGACTGAGGCTGAGGCTAATAGGCGAGAAGATCAAAGAAAATGAGGCTAGTATGTCTAGTCGTGCTCCAATGGGTGAGGGCAGCGACGTAGAAGAATTGGTCATAACAAAAGATATCCCACTAGCAGTGGTGGTTCCTGGAGCTGGGGGTTCAAGTAGCAGGCGTCGTAAGATGGTAGTGACTGAGGATAGTGGTGAGGAAGATGTGGAGGGAGGAGAGAGAGAGAAACGCGAAGGTCGAGTTGGGCCTTCGGGTGGAGAAAGGGGGGAGGGGGAGAGAGGTGACCATGATGAGGATTCGACTGATTCGGATGAGGCTATTGGTTCTGTTTCGGATAGAAAGAAGCAGAGACTAGATCAATTTGTGGCTAAATATGGGATGTCGAAGCCTAGGGATGAAATTATGGCCTTCAGAGGTTATATTTTGCTTGTCAGGGGTTATATTATATTTTGCGGGGTCAGGGTACAGCTTCTAGTCGAAGCCTTGGGATGGTATTATGGCCTTCAGAGGCCAAATTTGACTAGGGATGAAATTACCCCTTCGAAGGCTAGTGAAGGAGGTGTTAAATTTTTGGGAAGTGGCCCCGTGTCAAATGAACGGGAATTTTTATGAAATGATGAAGGTAACTAAGGGTATGAATGTAAAACTGCGAGGTGAGAGGAGAAGTTTAATTAAGTGGCACGATATTTTCTCGTTCTATACCATGAAAGCAAACTAGAAGGTTGGCACCTATCACATCCAATGTCACGCGGATAAGCCCTGGTTGTTTGATCTGTGCTCGACTGGTCGAGGGTGGGACAAAGATTTGGTTGTAGTACGGGGTAACTATGAGAATGTCGAAGGGGAGGGCCCTAATATGTTACATCATAAAGTCTATAATCCAAGTAAGTTTTCTGTCAAAGAGTTTTTAATGTATTGCTCGAATAAACTGTGATCGTATTTTTATTTATTTTGTAGGTCCTCAAAGCTGGACTTGGGCAAATCCGAGGGATTATATTGACGCTTTAATCGATTCAGACAAGGAGTGGGTGAATTCTGTTATCACGAAGCTCAATATCAAGAAGATGTGGCAGAAAATGACAGATTCCATGCTTTTAAACGTACCGATTACGTCGAAGCCATCAAAGAAGAGGGGAGGCGAAAGTGCTTTGAAAGTGGTCGAAGGAATGGAGGAGGAGAATTTGGCAAGGAAAGTACAATATGTTCTGAAGGTGAAAAGGGCGTCAAAGCAGGCGAAGCCAGTGCCCGAAGTAGCTAGTGATACTTTGAGACAGAGGCCGAAGCAGGCATCGACCCAGGCTGAGAAAGGGAAGGGCAGGGCCGTTCCCGAGTCTCCAAGGGTACAACAGACGAAGGGTGTCACGCCCCAAATTCCAATAGTTAAAGAATATTTAAAATAATGGCATCCAGGGCATACAAGTCGGGGAATCCAAAGATTCACCCCCACAAATAACCATGCTAATAGTAAATAGCTCTGTCATTCACTATAGCAATATCATCAGAGTAAAAATGAAGAATAAGGCAGAAACAAAAGATATATATAATAGACTGAAAATATAAATTCAATATCTTGATAATGTACATTGACAAAAGCTTAGGATCTCGTACAAGAATACTATAACTCGGATAGATGCAGCAGCAAAACTGGCTCCAACTCAGCTGAAGCCCTCAGCAAAACCAACAACTACTCTGCCTATGAAATGGTGACAAAATGAGAGTGAGCAAACCACGGCTCACTAATAGCCCAACAAAGCTAAATAACCTACTAATAAAACTGGTGCAGAGAAAGAGGAAGAGGTGAATGAGATAGGGGATGTTTAAGGTACAGTAATATATAAGTGAAGAATAGAGGCAAGAGGAATTGAGATATAATGATGTGATGATATTATATGATATGATTCTAGAATTGTTCTAATACTGGATGTTTTATGATCTGTAAAACCAATGAGCTAGACCCTATATTTAAATATATTGGTTGATCAACCGCTAGCGTAAGATTACCTTAAGAGATCTTAATTGGATATAAGTCTGCTAAAAGGTTTCGAACTAGCAAACAGAAACCGTTTCTCCCCAAGGATAATGAAAGTAGCCGTCATTTCAAAATAGTCTAAAGTAACTCGATGCGTCGATAACCACTCCATACCCAGGATAATGTCAAACTCCTGCATCGGTAGTACTAACAAGTCTGCTGAAAGGACGCGACCACAAACAACTATTAGGTAATCTCTACAAATTCAATAAATAGACACCGAAATATCGAGCGGTGTACCCACAAAAATCTCATCTAGCAACAAAGAAGACTCAAAACCAAAAGAACAAAGAAACATGTATGATATGAATGAATGCGATGCACCGGAATCAAAAAGGACTCTAGCGGGCATATAAGAAATATGAATCGTACCTTCCACCACAGGTGGAGCGACGTGAGCACCTCGCCTCCCAACTGCGTACATCTTGCTCTGCCTATGGCCCTGACCCTAGCCCTGCTGCTGACTTGAATGTTGTTGTCTCTGTCTACCCAGAGGGCCTGGAATAATCTTCCTACCCTGTGGACCATGAAATTGTCTCTGCTGAAACTGCTAAATCTGTTGTGGTTGCGGTTGGTGACCACCAGGATCCTAAAACTATCACAATGGCTGAGGACCTCTGTCTGGCTTAGGACAAAACCTCTTAGAGTGCCTTTTCTCCCCGTAGTTCCAATACACACCAAAGGCAAACTGTCCTCCCATAACCCTAGCTGGTGCACCATCGGTAATATCAAACTGAATCTGAACTACTTTTCCCTTATCGGGTCTCTGGTCCTGTCTCACTGGGTTCCTCAAGTCCTTGGACTTGCGATCCTTAACATCATTCTGCTCTATCGCCAAAGGTTTAGACAAAACTTCTCAATACGAACTAACACCAGAAGCAATCAAAAACTTCTTAAAGTACGGACGAAGACCCTTCAAAAATTTTATCTTGTACTGCTCCTCATACTGAACAATAAATGGAACATATCGAGAGAGTTCGTTGAATCGCTGATCATACCTAGAAATACTCATATCACCCTGCTCAAGCATCTAGAACTCTGAGATACACGCGTCCCTATAACTCTGTAGAAAATATTGTTCGAGGAACCAATCCTGAAAAGATGTCTTATATATCGGAGTCTCTACTATAGTCCTCTTGGCTATATCCCACAAGTAATCTGCCTCGCCCTGTAAAAGATAAGTCGCAAGCGTCACCCGCTAATCATCAGGACACTTTATCGCGTTCAGAGTCTTCTCAATGGACTTGAACCATGTCTCTGCCTCCGATGGAACTGTCATGCCAAAAAAATTTGGATGTTTATACTTCTGAAGTTGCTCAAGATAACTGTACTCTCTAAAAACTAAGCTCCTGGCCTGCTGGAAATAGGCGGTGAGACCCTCCATAAATTGCTTCATATCCGCTAAACACTGGGAACAACTAGAATAGGTAAAATACCAGGTTGCTCTAGAGCCACTGGAGTTGGAGAAATATCCTGATGAATCTGGTCTCCTGGTACTATTCCCACATCAACCCCAACCTCTGAAACTATCTACTCATCCTGAACAATCGGAATAGATCCCAAACTCTCCTGGCCGAGCGCTGGCTCATCAGCAAGTACACCACCATGAGTGTCTCCACGACCATGACCTATAGTGCGACCTCTGCCTCTGTTACCTCTAGCCATCTATGCGAATAATAGGCATACATGTCAGGAAAGGAGGAAAGATATGTAACAGAAGGAATACGATAAAATATGTAAAACCGAAAGGAATCGACCTAACTTCATCTAGAAAATAACTCATCATATGATTGCAAGAACAGAGATAGGAATTAACCTACAGCTCTGATACCAAGTCTGTAACGCCCCAAATTCAAATAGTTAAAGCATATTTAAAATAATGACATCCAGGGCGTACAGGTCGGGGAATCCAATGATTCACCTCCACGAATAACCATGCTAATAGGAAATAGTTTAGTCATTCACTATAACAATATCATCAGAGTAAAAATGAAGAATAAAGCGGAAGCAAAAGATATATATAACAGACTAAAAATATAAACACAATATCTCGATAATGTACAACTACAAAAGCTTAGGATCTCGTACGAGAATACTATAACTAGGACAGATCTGCAACAACAAAACTGGCTTCAACTCAGCTGAAGCCCTTAGCAGAACTAGCAACTACTCTACCTCTGAAATGGTGACAAAACGAGAGTGAGCGAACCACGGCTCACTAATAACCCAACAAAGCTAAATAACCAACTAATAAAACTGGTACAGAGAAAGAGGAAGAGGTGAATGAGATAGGGGATGTTTATGGTATAGTAATATACAAGTGAAGAATAGAGGTAAGAGGAATTAAGATATAATGATGTGATGATATGATATGATATGATATGATTCTAGAATTGTCCTAATACTGGATGCTTTATGATGTGTAAAACCAATGAACTAGACCCTATATATAAATATATTGGTTGATCAGCCGCTAGCGCAAGATTACCTTAAGAGATCTTAATTGGATACATGGGGTACGATTTTTGTCAAGCTCGACCATGCTAAGGATATATCACTTGATCGGAGTGTTCCGCGCTTTTTAACCCACGGAGCCAACGTCCGAAATTTATTTTAATTCCAAGGAATTTCAACCTCATGGAGGATAAGATGAGTACTAAAGGAAAACTGTCTCATACCATCCCACACACCCGAATGGGTACAAAGGCATGATAGTACCTGTCCCAAACTCACCTACTATTTTAACCCGATATAGGAATCCTAGATCCTATCGAGGGTTAGCCGATGTAGAGGTATTTTATGTATCCGGCCTTATTAAGTTAAAATATTTATAATCTATAGATGCAAACAAATCCTAAGGATCAAAACACAACATGCTCCAACACGGTCAGCACACATAGGATAACCATCTGCTGGAGAGAATGGTAAACAATCCTAAGATAGATGGATAGTGACTACCAGTCACAATATCTAAACAACATCAGTCTCTAAGAGACTGAAACACAGTATTCAAGGATAAGGCCACGAGAATACCACATGAATGCACAACTTCCTAAAAGACAAAAGAGAAACACAACTCTACATGTCTAACAATAGGAAAAATAATACTAAATTAACAACTACTAGAATAAGCTAAAGGTAATTACGCCGTAATGTTCAAGAACGAAGCCACGACAACCAGCGTAACAGCTTTTAACCAATTCTCAATGTCCAAGGCAATCAATATAACTAAGTTAAAGAATAGCTAATCCCATCTAACATAGTGTTTAACAACTTATACAGAAGAATTCAATTTAGACTATAACTAAATCCCATAACGCCTCTCTACCAATGTGTATCACTCTAACTAACACTGATTAAACTAGTAGAGAAAATTAGCAAGGAAGGAACACTCGCCTGATATATGATAATGACGAACCCGACAAGATAAAATCAGTACCCCAAAGACAAACCGCAAATCCAATAATCAGCAGGACAACCCAACCTCAACACCACGGTTCAACAATCAAACCAACATAACCAACCCAACTCATGCAATAATCACAACTCCACAAGTTTAACAAATACCCCAATCACAAAACCCTAAATCAACCCAACAATCACAAAGGTTTCAACCAAAACCAAAATCAAATCAACAATAAGGATAAGGAATAGGGAAATTACTTACCGAAGGAAGTGGTGAAGATCAACCCAACAACAAGTCATAAAGGAGGAGCAAGGGATGAGATGACTTCAATTTGAGATAGATTTAAGATCTGAGGTGAAATGAGGGAATTAAAACCCGAATAACCAATACTCATCTCGAGGCAAGATCAGCGGCCAAGAATCACAAGAAATGACCCAACAGGACGTCAAAACACGCCTCTGTTCGAACAAAATATATTAATGTTCTAACAAAATAAGGTAGGAAGAAACATGTTCGAACTGAAACAAGTTTGTTCGAACAAAATAGGACAGTTCAAAACTCCAGAATATAAGAAGATCCGTTCAAACGAAAACTGGTAAAAACCCAAAAATTCTTCATAAGATCCCCCCGGATCACACACCACACAACAACCTAAAACAACATACACACCCCCATCAATCCAACCACGGGCTCCTAAAATCGCAACTCAACCTCCTCTGCCCGACATCCACCGAAATCGCAAAAATGAAGAACACAATACCTGATAATGGCAATAATATGTGGATGCATAATGCATAGTAATATATGTATAATAATAATAATTAATAATAAAATAAAAAAAATCTGGGTCACTACAAAGGGTACTCAACGCAAAAGGCATAGGGGGCTGGGGGAAAATGATGCGGAAGATACAGGCAAAGATATGACAGAGGCTGAGCAAAAGGAACATGCTCTAGCCATGGCTGCATCGATGGCGGAACTCTGTGGCGCTGACCCAGATGAGGCGCTGAGGCAGATGAAGAGAAGTATGTACCAGGTAACTGTCTATTTGTTTGCGAGATTCTGACATTTTCTTAAGTGCTTCATTCTTCGGGAAGTACTGAAGGCTCAAATATTCTAGCAGGCGGATGCTTGGGCGCAATCTTTCAACATGGCGGTGAAAGTGGCAAAGGGGAAGTTACAGGAGGAGGTTGACAGTCTGGAGCTTGCTCGAGGAACTAAAGCGTCGTTGGTATCTGAGAATAAAACTTTGAAGCGAGATCTGGCAGTTATCACTGATGCGTTCGAGAAAAGAATCGAGGCTCAACGTTATACTCATGAGCAGGTGCTGAAGTCAAAGCTTACTGAGAAGGAGAAGGAAAAGAAAGAACAGGAGGAACGTTTCCAATGGCAATTTGGTTATGAAGTTTCAGATATTGTCAGGATGAAGGAGTTCATAGAGGATTTGGGGTATGATCCTGATACTCTGCAATGCTTCCCTGTTACCCAAGATCCTGTTGTTGAAGATTCTTTGCAGACAGAAGAGATAGAGGTAGATGTTGCTGTTGGAGATGGTATGGAAGCTCCATTGGTCGAAGGTATTGCTGTTGGAACTGCAACTGACGTAATCGTCGATGGTGGAGGGTCGATACCTTCTACTGAAGGTACTGGGGGTGTTGTCACTGAAGAACCTATTGGAGGAGAAGGTGCAGCCACTCCGGTATGAGGTATTGTACGGAGTGCCATGCCACTTTTTCTGATTTTTTTGTTGGGTTGTAATATTTAAATAATGTTGAGCTTTCTTTGTACTTGATCTTTGAACTTGTGATTGCTACGAATTGCTATGCTAAAACTGATTTGTAATGTACTAATTCTGTGCAGTTGTAGACTATATTGAAACTGATTTGTATTAACTTGAATTGTACTGAATTGCCGTGTTGGATTCTTAATGTATGCTCTGAACATGGTTTGAATTGATTTGTGTTGAGGCTGCTTCTCTGATAATGTACTGAAGCGTCTTGTAGATATTCCTGAATAATTATATTTGTCTATGTTGTAACTATAGAATGACTGCAGAGTCGTCAAACCTTGGGGAGCTTCGAGATAGCTGTGATACTTGGGCCAATCCAACAGATTTACTGAACTTCAAAGGTTTAAGCCACAATAAAGTAAGACGTGGTCGCCCCCAACGCATTCTCGCGGGTCCGGTCTCTCGACCATTCGTACCCCTCGAGTTTGCTCGAATGTTGGGAGATTAAAATTTTTTAAGGTCGCCCCCAAATATCAGTCGGGTCGAGGGTGACGTGATACTTAGAGGAAACCAGGAAATTCACTAAACTTCAAAGGCCTGAGCCACAGCGAAGTAAGACATGTTCACCGCAACTGCATTCCCGAGGGTCCAGTCTTTAGACCATTCGTGTCCCACGAGTTTTCCCGAATGTTGGAAGCTTAAAATTTTTTGAGGTCACCCCCAAGTATCAGTCGGGTCGAAGGGTTGTCATGATACTTAGGGTAAACCAAGAAATTTACTAAACTTTGACGGCTTGGGTCCTGATCGAAGTAAAACGTGTTCGCCCCCAATGCATTCCTGAAGGTCCAGTCTTTTGACCATCCTTTCCCCTCGAGTTTGCTCAAATTTAGAGGTTTGAAAAATTTCAAGGTTACCCCCAAGTAACAGTCGGGTCGAAGGGTCGACATGATACCGAGGGTAAACCAAGAAATTCACTGGACTTCGATGGCTTGGGGCCTGATCGAAGTAAAACGTGTTCGCCCCCAATGCATTCCCGAGTGTCCGGTCTTTTGACCATCCTTGGCCCTCGAGTTTGCTCGAATTCGGAGGTTTAAAAAATTTCAAGGTCGCCCCCAAGTATCAGTCGGGTCGAAGGGTTGACATGATACCGAGAGTAAACTAATAAATTCAATGGAAAATAGGAGACGAAGCTTGGAGAAAAAGATATTCATTGATTTATACTAACTGTATTGTATTCCATGAATTTGGTAGAGGCTCTTCGTCTTTTGTTATCAGATAATATGAACCCTTGTCACTTTGATCATAAACGACATAAGGTCCTTCCTAGTATTCGACTAACTTGCTGGCATTTCGAGGCTTCGAGGATTGGGTGACCCATCGAAGTACAAGATCTCCAATGTTGAAACTTCATGGTTGAACTCTCTTGTTATATGACTTTTGTAGGGATAAGTGGCAGCGACCAAGGCTGGTGATGGCTCGGTCTCTAGTTTCATCGATCCAAATAATATTGCACCTGATTTCAAACTCATTATCTTCATCTAGGAGATTGGGATCTCGTGAGGGTACTTCAAATTGAGTAGGGAGCACTACTTCAGTACCGTAGGATCGAAGAAATGGGGTACAACCTGCAACTTTTCTTGGTGCTGTTTGATAGGCCCAGAGGACATGCTGTAACTCCTGAACCCATCAACCTTTCTTTGCATCGACACGTTTCTTGAGACCGTCAACTAAGGTTTTGTTGATTGCTTCGACTTGACCGTTGCCTTGGGGGTAGTAGGGTGTTGAGGGTGAGAGGATGATGTTGTGTTTTTTAAGGAAGTTTCTGACTATGCTCCCAACGAACTGCGGACCGTTGTCACATCAAATCATATGAGGGTATCTAAAACGTGTAATGATGTTTTCCCATAGGAATTTGATGACTTCTTCTTCTCGGGTTCGACACAAAGGTACGGCTTCGACTCATTTGGTAAAATAATCTGTTGGAACAATAATATTCTCTCGGCTGCCCGAAGCTTTGGGAAAAGGACCAATGAGATCGATGGCCCAACGCTTGAATGGCCAGGAGACTTGGCTAAAATGGTGGTCTTGTGAAGGGCTATGGATTTCGTTGGCATGACATTGACATTTGTCGCAGTATTTGGCGTATTCTTTGGCTTGCTTCTTCATATTAGGCTAGAATAAACCTTAGGAGACGGCTCGAATGGCCATAGATCGGCCTGCAGTATGAGCACCACAGGTACCTTCATGGAGTTTAGCTTGAATTTTAGAGGCTTCAGCTTGAGAGATGCATCGAAGGAGGATGTCATTTGGGGATTTACGATGTAACTCGTGTTTATGGATGGTGTATCTACGACAGTTTTCTAATAATGATCGTTTGGCTTTGGGATCATCTGGGAGGGTAACATTGTTGAAGTAATGGCAGAATGGTGTTCGTCAGTCGTCTGGATCGAAATTCTCGCCCCCAGTATTGATGGCATTGACTTCTATCTGGTCGATACTTGGGCGTTCGAGTACTTCGATATGGAGAGTTTGAGATTCTGATTGGCCTATCATAGCTGCTATATAGGCGAGGGCATCTGCGTGCCAGTTCTCTCCTCGAGGGTACTGAGTGACGAAAGATTTTTCAGGAAAACAGTCCATGCATTGTCAAACGAAAACAACATATTCAGCCATGCGATCGTTAGCTAGATTTTTACTTGAGTAATTTCTTTGAACAAGTTGAGAATCTATGAATACTGCGAGTTTAGGGATACCAAGTTCGCGGGCAAGGTCGATTCCGTGGATTAAAGCTTCATACTCAGCCTCGTTTTTGGAGTATTCTAAGTTTAACTTAACTACCTTCTCTATTCGATTATTGGTAGGTGTGACCAGAACTATGCCCATCCCTTAACCGTTAGGTCCCGCAGATCCATCTGTGAATAGACACCATCCTATGTTAGGGTTCCATGGATCTGTTGGTTTGGGTTGGTCTTCTGTCAGGTCGTCTTCATGTTTCTCCCAATTGACATCTTCGACTGGGAAGTCAGCAAGGAAATCTGCTACTGCTTGGCCTTTTTGGGATATCTGCTTCTCGAATGTGATGTTATGTTTACCAAGATAAACAGACCATTGTTGTACTCTTCTAGATTTCTCTTTTTTGTTAAGTACTTCCCGAAGGCGAAGGCATGTCGATAAGGGCTCGAATATAGGAAGGGTCAATCTCGATACCTCATTTACTGATAAGGTGGCATAAAAATTTACCATACGAAAAACCAAATAAGCATTTGCTTGAATTAAGTTCCAGGTTGTATGTTCGAAGTATCGAAAAGATATCAGTTAGGTCCTGGATGTAGATCTGTTTTTGGAGGCCCTTGGATAACATGTCGTCGATGTAAACTTTGACCGACTTGCCAAGCAAGGGTTTGAACATGGTTTTAAGAAAGCATTGATAGGTGGCATTGGCATTTTTAAGGCTGAAGGGCATGACATTAAAACAGTAAAGGCCTTGTTCAGTGATAAATGAGGCTTTAAGTTGATCTTCGGGAAGGATGGGTACCTGATTGTAACCCTAAGCTGTGTATATCAAAGACAAACATTCATGTTCAGTAGTAGCATCTAGGACTACTGAAATAATCGGAAGGGGGAAGCTGTCCTTTGGTGTGTGCTTGTTGAGGTCTGTGAAGTCGGCACAGATTCTGATCTTGCCATTCTTTTTGGGAATTGTAACAATGTTTGATATCTAATCAGCATACTTCACTTCTCTGATAAAATCCGCGGCTATGAGCTTTTCTACTTTTAGGTTTACTACTTCTCGAAGTCGTGGTGCAAATGTACGCTTCTTTTGTTTTACTGTTGTGGAATGGGGGATGAGATTGAGGCAGTGGCTTGTCAAATAGGGGTCGACACCGGGCATCTCATGGAACGTCCATGCAGAGACGTCTTTGTTTGCTCGAAGGAAGTCTGTGAGTTCGAGGCGCTCTACCTCGTCGAGAAAGGTTCCAATGAATATATCTCGACCAGGACCGTCGAGTTCGATATAGACAGTGGGTTCGATAGGTGAGGTGGCAGATGTCGAGGGTACGTGGATCGAGAGAGATAGTGATTCCTATTGGAGTCTGACGAGTGTCCGGGTCTGATGGATCTCTAGATGCTCACATGAACGGGCGAGGCGTTGAGAGCCTTTTAAATTCCAAGTACCAGAGGGGGTAGTGAAACGAAGGGTCTGATGATATGTCAAAGGTATGGCACGCATGGCATGGAACCAGTCGTGCCCGAGGATACCACGGTATTCAGACTTCTTACTGATGACAAGAAGGCTGGTTTGAAGTGTGACTGGGCCGATGGTAACTGGGAGGCTTATTCGATCAACAACAACTTTTGTGGCCACATTAAAACCTTTTAATTCGACATTGGCGACAGTGATGAGGTCTGCTTTGTTCATGGCTTGGACGGTTTGGAGGAAAAGTACATCGGCGCATTTCCTGTATCGATAATCGTGGTGTGGAGGATGAGGTGTTTGACCTTATTCATGATGACTAAAGGGTCGGAATAGGGAAAATGATCAAGCGATGTATCGCAGTTAATAAAAGAGATGCCTTCGGGTCGAGGGGAAAGGCTTGATTCTGGCAGGAGGGCGGGCATCTTTTCCTGGTAAGTGAGTTTGTAACATTCTTCGACACGCTTGCGCTTGCTCTTGGAATGACCGCTGTCGATATTATTGACTTCAATGAAATGCACTTGGTATATATGGACCTCGGGCGGGTCGACTGCAAGGGTAGATTGAGGTTTGAGCTATAACCTGTCAAGGTAGATGGGAAGGTTGCTAACATACGGATGTAGACGACCTGCCTTGTGTATTATTTCGAGGGAGCGCTATAAGGCGAAGCATTTGTTGGTGTGGTGAATGTTATACTTGTGGTTGGTACAATAAGGTTCACCTAGATTTGCCTCGATGGGAAAAAGGATATGCCATTTGGGGTCTGCCTGTATCTATGGTAGAAGCGTACTAAGAGGGGCAGTAAGCGTGGGTAGGACCGACTTCGGTCGCTTCCTGCGAGCTTCGACATTGTTGTCAATGTGAGGGCATTTACGTCTCTTAGTCTCCTATGAGACAGGAGTGATCAGGGGTGCAGGAGTAGAAGGTGGGCCTTGTTGAGGTTTATTGATGGAAGAGGTCAAAGGTTGCCCTTGTTTATGTGATTTGCGGAGGCGCTCAAGGTCAATATACCCATTGACTTTTGAGAGCATTTCCTCGAGGGTTTGAGGTTTGTGGAGGACTAGGTACTCTTGGACACGGATGTGATCTGGTAAGGTGTTTGAATATGCGAGTACAGCGTTCGTGCAGTCGACTCGTCAAGAAACCTCTTGGTGAAAGCTTCAAGGGTTTCACTGTTAGATTTTCTGAAATTGAAAAGGGCATCGACTCTGACTTCTCTTTCTTTGTTAAAAGAAAATTGGGCGATAAAAAGATGGGATAGTTACTCAAAGCTTCAAATAGATCTACTGGAAAGGTTATAATGCCATCGAAGAGGGCTATTTCTTAGGGAAAAAAACGACACATCAGGTGGTCGGCTGTAGAGTAAAGGCTCAGAGAATTTTAGAATTTGAGAATATAGGATTGAGGATTGGCGTTACGGTATTTACTGAGCTTGGGAGCACAGAAATTGGAGGCACCTCAATAGCGAGGAGTTTGGGGCAGAGGGGGCTATTTAGCCGACTCTATGAGTTTGAAGTTGGGCTCGCTCTGACGCAGATAACCGGTTGGATTTTGAACTCGAAGTCTTGCTGTGCACAATAAGCAGTATATGAGGGGGGGATCGAGGGATTTGGGAATGATGAGACTGAGTCTTCGGCATGTTTTTGGCGCTGCGCTCCCCGAGACGTTCTCGAGCAGGGTGACGTTTGGGGTGTCTGGAGGAGCGATGGGTGGAATCAGAGTATTCCTCTGTGGGATGGATGTCGAGATGAATGGAGCCAGTGGGGGGAACAGTAGGGGGAGTACCCTCAGCGCCGATATGGACCGGGGTACGAGTGCGGGCGGATATATGCGGCAGGCCTAGTACTCGAGATGGTGGAGGAGCATCTAGAGGCAGCAGTCATTGCAGCTCTTAGACTGTGTTACGCAATTCATCGATGGTACGGTTTTTTCTATCAGCGTAATCGAAGCGGCGATGCTGTTCGGCTTCAAACTCCTATCGGCGTTTTTTATGTTCCTAGTACAATTGTGTTTGGTGTCGCTCCTCGGCTTGAGCGAATTACTGGGAAAGTAAGGCAAGTTGGGCAGCCACTCCGTTGACAGATTTGCCGGTATGGGTGGAAGTAGAACGGAGGGTGGGGGCCATTGAGAATGATTTGTGGGAGTTGGAAAAGGGAGAAAATGAGCAAGGAAGATTGGTAGGGTGGGGAAGCACAGACGACACTAAATCTAGGGGCCTAACTTCGTACGGAGGGTAGTCGGCTCTTACACCACGGGATTTATCCTTAATCTAAGGGGTTCAAGTATATAATTTATAACATAAGTGATCTACTGACAAATATATTTGCGTGGAGGCCTATATTTTGATGCTCTAAGACTTCTGATGAGGATTTTTAATAGAGTTTATATTCTGTCGAGTAATCGAAGGTTCGAGAATCGTATGTTTTAAAGGGTGATTGAAGGTAAACAGTAAGGGCTCAGGGGAGAGATTTTGTAACCCCCCCTTGGTTCCCCATCTCTAATATTTATAGAACATAGGAAGGGCTGAGTCACCAAGGTTAGGTCACATTACAAGTGTACCCTCCGGGTATCCTCTGGATATCGAGCGGGTATCCCAGAGTTGGTGTTGACACCAGAAATATCGGGTCTGACACTGTGCCCTTATACTGCAGCAGTTGTTGGGTGTGTCACTGTAGCTATAAGGACCAACAATGTCATCGTCTTGTCTACTGAGCTGGTTGTCTGTCTTGTCACACTTCGACCACGTATGGATATGGTCGAAGTGTTTCTGATGTTGATGTGGAGTTCGTCTTTGAGGCTTGTTCAGAGTCATGGCTTCGTCTTCGGATAATCTTTAGAAGGCTTGTTTACGGATTGAAAAGGGCTTCAAGAAATTCGAGTAGGCTCCGGGGTATGCTTCGAGTATTTGACTGGGGTAGAAGGCTGCGAGTAGGCTACAACATGTCTGGATCTCATCAATTTTTCCCGTACTGGAGAAAGACAAGTTCTGTCGTGCATCTCTACCACTGGAACTGATTGATGGTAAACCGTACTGTATGCATCACAAAGTAAATAATCATGAAACTGACAACTGCTATGCTTTACAGAGGTTGCTGGAATACATTTTCACGGGAGAATGCATGAGTATATTATCGGCATGGAAAGTTACAAAAATAGGAGCTACAAGACGTAGGTAGAAATAGTTTAAGTCGAAGATCAATCCGAGCAAAAGTACTTATACCATATGTATCACAGCAGCATGATCGAGATCCATCAAATCAACAACTCTACCAGATTTAAACGAAGGAGGTTAACAGAATGCTGCGATCTCACTGCTCAAGATAAAGAAGTTAAACTCCTTCCTGAATCAAGCAATTGACAACTTGGAATTTTATTCGAGGATTGCGATATCAATCACATCAAGTTTCCTCGTCATAACGTGCTGGTCATCATGCCGAAGATGAAGAAATATTTTATGCATACCATGATGATTGATATTGGTAGCGGTATCAAAATTCTTTTTCCAAGCACAATCGAATAAATGGGATTGGCCGATCAAGTTATTCCAAGCGATATCGATATCAGTGGCTTTAATGGATGTAAGGAATAACGAGTAGGCAAGATCATTCTACCCATCACCGTTGGACCTGCCACAATCAATGTTGTTTTCTATATCAACGCCAAATCTCTTTACTTAGGAATTATGGGTTGTTATTGGATTCACAACATGGAAGCGATCGCTTCCATGTACCATCAAGCACTTCGTTTCAAGCATAATGGCGGCATATATGAAATCAAAGGTAGTCAAAAGCTCTCACGAGCTTGCGAAAACACCATTTCTGCCATTCTCGACACATCCGGTAGATTTGTTGCATAGAAATTATAGAAAACTAGTCACGTCGATGACCAGCCTTCAACAGAAGAAGCTATAGAATATATAGACATTGATAGACCTAACAAAGGTACTTATATTGGTACCAAGCTGGTCCAGCATGAGAAGGAAGCTCTCGTACACTTTTTATGAATAAAGTGAGACATCTTCGCTTGGACCTTTGAAGAAATGCCTGGAGTCGACCCAGCCAAGGCATGTCACAGATTGAGCATCAACAGCAATGCCACAATAGTCAAGCAGAAATAGAGATGACTATCACCTCGTCTTCAAGATGAAGTCAACAATAAAATTGATAAATTGATTAAAGTTGGGTTCATTTGAGAAGCCAAGTACCCGGATTGGATCTTCAACATTGTCGTAGTTCCAAAGAAGAATGGAAAGGTCTGAGTTTGCATGAATTTTACAGATCTAAACAAACATACTCTAAATGACAATTTTCATCTTCAAATCATTCATCAAATTCTCGATTCAGCGGCCGAACACTAGCTCTTATCTATGATGGATTCTGCTTCCGGATACAATCAAATACTTCTCTTAGACGACGATCAGGAAGATACCACTTCCATCATTGAAAGAGGACTCTACTGTTACAGAGTCATGCCTTTTAGACTGAATAACGCTGGAGCTACCTATCAAAGGTTAACGACAATAATGTTCAAAGCACACTTGGGGAATATCGTTGAAGTATACATCGATGATCTACTCTGCAAAAGCTTACATTTAAAGGGCCATATCACCGATCTCGCTACGGTCTTCTATATTTTACGCTCATACAGGATAAGGCTCAACCTGATAAATATCAATTTAGAGTGTACTAAGGAAAATTCTTGGGATATCTCATCAACAATAAAGGGGCTGAAACTGACCTATATCAAATTCGAGTTCCCCTCAACATGCCCTCTTCCAAATCAAAGAAAGATGTTTAGAAGCTCGCTGGCAAGATCACAACTATCAATTGATTCGTCTATAAGCCTTTAGATCGATGCCAGTGGTTGTTCTTATTACTTTTTGGATTTACCAAACGGGGAAAGGTTCAACCCAGCGAAGAGATCCAATGGATAGAGGAATGCGAAACAACATTTTAAGAACTCAAAACCTATCTGGGGAAGTCTCCTATCATGAGCACCCCGATAGATAATGAGGAATTGATCATCTACATCACAGTTACAATTTTTTTTATTAGCACGGTCCTCATTCAACTTGAGGGAAAGGTTGAAAAACTAGTATATTTTATCAGTAGAATGTTCACTCCTGCAGAAACAAGGTATTCCAAGATAGAGCAACTCCTTTTAACTCTCGTTTACACTTCACAGAAATTTAAACACTACTTCCAAGCTCATTCCATCAAGGTTATGACGAACTACCCACTCCGAGAAGTTTTATCTAAAAAAGAAAAATCACGAAGAGTGCAACAATGGTCCATCAGTTTGGAAGAATATGATATCAAATTCGAGCAACGCTATTCTAAAAAAGGTTAAGCAGTTGCTAATTTTCTAATAGATTTTCCCGTCAAAGATCCAGATAGGAAAGAGCATGGCCCAGACCTCACAGAAGATCCATCTACCAAACCCTTTGATGAACGAGATAGACAGATTACAAGGAAAGGATGAAGACTTCTTACAGATGGCTCAGCCAGACCCGCAGGATCAGTTATTAAAATTGTACTGATTACCCTATCAAATGACAGAATCATGAAATCAATCTGATTAGATTTTGAAGCTTCGAATAATGTCACAAAATATAAAGCTTTGATTCATGGGCTCGATTTAGCGCTCGAGCTTTGCGTTCCTGAGCTATCAGTTTATTCAGATTCGCTACTAATCGTCCACCATTACTCTAAACAATACAAGAAGAATGACAAAATGATTGACTATGTAGCCTTCATTGCTCATAAGATGAGCAGATTTGTGAAAGCTACTCTCGACAATTTACCACAAGGAGAGAACAAACATGTCGATTACTTGGCTTACTTAGCCGGGGTCTTGGGTACAGAAGTACGATATCTCCAAATTGAAGTGATGTCAACCCCTAACATTGATCTCCAGTTTGTATACGCGATCAACACTGGGGGCGATGAAGAGAATGACGACGATTGGAGGAAACCATTTGTCACCTACCTCAGTCCGAAGAACGAATATAACAGACCCCTTCTAGAAGATCCAAAAGAATACCGACAATTGATCAAAAATTTAAAGTATTATACAGTTCAGCAAGGCTATTTATATCGAAGATTGGTCACAGGGCATTATCTAAAGTGCCACTCCAAGCAAGAAGCTGATGGAATGTTCAAAGACTTACATGAAGAAATTGTGGCTCCCATGCCACATGTCGATCACTTGCAAATATAACAATTACATAAAGAGTCTTCTGGCAGGGAATACGTAAGCAAGCGGAAGAGTACTCATAAAGATGCATCACATGTCAATGACTTGGACATATGATACCAGCACCTGCACTCGAAGTCCATGCAAGCAAGGTATTCTGGGCCTTCAAGAGGTGGACACTCGATCTCGAGGGAGAATTTCCTAGCACACTGGGTAACAAAAGGTTCTTACTTGTGGCCACAAATTACTTTATAAAATGGGCGGAAGCAGTCCCCCTTTGTCAAACTTAAGAAGAAGATGTCATCTCTTTTATCTGGGAACATATTATTACACAGTTTAAATGCCCCCACCTGATTCGGATCGATAACGGGCCGCAGTTCGTTAAAGAAAATGTCATGGCCTTTTTTAACAAACATAACATCATTCATTACCCCTCTAAACCATAATACCTCCAAGGAAATGGACAGGCCGAAATCACCAACAAAACGATAGTATATGGGATCAAGAAGAGGCATCAATCGTAAAAGAAAGGAAATTGGATACAAGAATTGCCTTATGTTTTATGGACATACTGCACTACACTACGACAATCAATAGGATGTCCCCCCTTCATCCTAGCTTACAGAGCTGAAGCCATCATTCCAACGGAATATCACCATCCTGTCAAAGATCACGGGCAAATAGATGAGGAAAATGAGTTAAAGCTAGCCTGCAATATGAACTGAATTGATGAGACCTGAGCTTGAGCTACTGCCAACCTAGGTCGATATCATCATATGCTAGTCAGCGCGTACAACAAAAGAGTCTGAAGCCATGAGTTCCAAATCGACGATCTAGTCCTCAGGGAAATACCCTAGAATAGAAAAGAGTTAAATGCTGGAAAGCTTGCCAAATATTGGGAAGGTCCTTTCCTAATCGTAGCCCGCACTAGCCTAGGATCATACTACCTCATGACAAAGAAAGGCGTTTGAATACCTAACCCATAGAACATTAGGAGATTGAAATGATATTATCGTTGAAATCCTTAGTTCGCAATTATAGATTACTCTATTCTCATTCTTTACATTCCAAAAGTGAGATTCTAATCTCCAACAGTGTGTATATTCTTTTCTCTTAAATGAAAACTTTATAGTTTTTCCTTACATTACTCTCTACATCTAGATAGACTCCACTAAATCTCAAAGATTAAAGCGCAAATAAAACTTGCTTTTAATCGATCTATCTATCCCATATCAAAGATTAAAGCAAAGGTAATACTTGCTTTCAATCGATACATCTATACATATATCAACAATTAAGATAAAGGTAATACTAGTTTTCAATCAATGATCTCTACTATCTCTAAGACACAAGATAAAGCATAGGTAAAACTAATTTTTATCTCTATAAACGTCTACAATACAAAAACAACAAATTACTTGTACAGGTTTTTTTTGTAGAAGGTCAGCTGGGCTTTCCCCTACGTGGGAGGTCGTACGGCCATAAAATATGGAGCTCGGGCAACTACAGTATCTCTTTCTCGCTCGACTTGTTCTGTGGTAATGGGGCCTATATTTCTTGCCATTGAGTTCAACCAATTACCACGATCTATTTCAGCATTACAGATACAGCCTCTGAATACCAACAAAATAGGCGATTACTGCCATTATCTCCCTTGAGTGTGCCTCATCAATGGAAATCCTATGTCGGTCTGGCATGGCTAACTCAGTAAAATTTGATTTTAGTTTCCTATGATATTTATCTAAATTTGTGTAACAGGAATTGGCTTGCTTTAAGCGTCGCTTTAAGCCTGATATAACCGCATTCAAATTCGATATCAACAACGCTAACTTATCCTGCTCAATTCGATTCTCCGTTCTTAACTCCTTGATATCCCGATGTAGAGCCACTAACTCCGTATCATTTGTATCGCGTCCCCCGACACTAGCTTTCTTCAACAACTCATTATTTCTCTTAATAACTTCATTTAACTCTTTCTCTTTACGGAGAAAAGCCTTTAACTTATCACCACTCTCTCTAGTTCGTTCATTAGCTTTCCTTACGATAGCTCAAACGTACACAAAATCTGCCTTCAACTCTTTAATTCTAGCTTGGTTATTAACCACATCACCCTTCTTCGACTCCTCCCCAACCTTGGCCTTCTTGCAATACGAACTAGTCAAGTCTGCCTTCAACTTTGCCACACGCTCATTCAGTTTGTAACATTGATTTTGGGTGACCCAAAGATTAATGCATTTTTCTTGAACGGCCTCACTGAGCATGTCCACTTCACTTATATCATTCGCTAAATCAGCTCGTGCCTTCAAAAGTTCGCTTTCCTTCCTAGCTACTTGACTCTTCAAACTGGCTACATTATCCCGAAGCTCTTTAACTTCTACCTCTAACGATCTGATGCGATATTGCACGACATCAGCTTCTTTACCTTTTACCCTAAACAATTCTACCCTACTATTTAGCTTCGCTACTTAATTCTGCACACTAACGGGCTTCCCTTGTAGTTTTACTTTTTCAACATCTTTACTTTCGATCTACTGGGTCAGTTCATTTACAGTCTTCTTTGCTACAGCAAGCTTGATCTTTACTTTAACATACTGATCCTTCCTATTTTCACTTGTCTCTTTCATCTTTTCAAAATCAATCTTACACTCATAATTGCATTCCATAGCATATTCTTTACTAGCTCAAAAAACATCTAACTCGGCCTGCACAAATAGCTATATTAAATAATGTTTCACAAACACGGTCGATAAACTATAGTTTGCTTTACACATATCTAACAGAGTTTTGTTTATCACAAGCCAACAAGATGGGATGATACTTTGCCCTTCAGTTACGAAGTCATCTCACACTGATGGCCATAATATCTATATTTTATCATATTTCAAGGTACAGATTTTCTATGTGCTCATTTTCAGCAATTCCGAAATGGTCTAATTATACTTGGATTGCTTTCGTTAAAATAATTTTTATCTGCTCTCTAACCATACTTTATAGATTTAATGTTACAAAGCGAGCAAGTCAAACATTTCAAGCCATTTTCTAAGTTATAACTCTGTGTATGAAGTCAACAGAGTTGCTGAAGAGTTTTGCTCCTTAGCGAGCTCTTTCTCTAAATCCTCAATTATGAGGAGCAAATCTTTAAGTTCCTACAAGTCAATATTTACAACATCTCTTAGACAAATCCATAAATTTCCTCCAAATATATCCCATACAATAACAAGTCTTCAACTCACAAAAACACCAAAATTTTAAATTTTTACTCTACTTCGATAAATTACTCATAAATTTCTCTTCAGCATCGGCCTCCTCCACTTTGATAAATTGTTCTTCTATAATTGCCTCAATATCGGGCATAGAGTATCCGTCATCCAGGAGCTTTTGACCAAGGGTGTCATGGGCAGCTGTAACGTCCTCTACATTCTTTTTCGCCTCTGCTGCGAGGTTGTGCATTGCTACCTGGATTGAATCCTTTAGGTCGGTTATCACAGAGTTTGCATGCTCCTTCTCCCGTATTGCTTCTACCTCGAGTTGAGCAATTATATTCTCGAGCACACTCCTCCCATCCTCGAGCCCAAGGCAAATTCCTTTCAGCACGCGTGAAGCCTATTAAAAGAACATTTTAGTTCGATATTATGCAAAAATAAACAAATTAAAGTATTATACTTACCCTGCAAAGCTCTTATTTCATAGACGTATCTAAACCCACAACACCTTTTCAAGCTGCCATCCTCAGCTTGTACTCCACAGCCAACAACTTATTCTCCAACACCAGACTAGTGCCAACCTCTTTCCCTTCGCTCCTTGCAGAAAGTTCATCCATTTTTCTCTTTTTTGAATTCGTTGTGACCTCCACACTTTCTGTGGTTGAGGAGTTCGAACCATCAGCTTTCACCTTCCTCTTTGGATGTCGTTGGATTAATTTACTCGATGTAGCTCCCATAGGCTTCAGCTTCAAAGACATCGGTGTAGCCTTTACTAGTGTTGGAAGTGTTCCAACTTCTGATACCACCTTTCCTCCATCTCCCGATGTCACGGTAGTTCCAGTCATCTATCTCTTTGCTTGGGACTTCAGTACCTTTTTTGACCTGCTATTAGCCCTTTTGAACCTTCTTATCTCGAGCTCCCCCAATACAATCTCGAAGTCCTTTCCTTCTCGATCTATCGTATTAATCAGCAATTCCTTTCTCATGACTTCAGAACGAGGATTTGCATACACACAACATTGTTATATATACAGGACAATAACCCAAAAACTATAGTTAGATTTCATAAATAATTACTTACTTTTCTTCACAGCTTTATATATAAGGTCTTGGGCTCCTCATCTACTCGTCGGGGATAGTTACCTTTCACCCAAATCATATTATTGTTCCATACTTGTCCGGCTAAATTCAAGTCAAAGATAAGAGGTCGAGATGAACTGGAAGAGAAGTACACGCCCTCAGTCGCCGCATAATATTTTACAGTATAATACTGCAACACATCCAAAGGGGTTATCCTCCTCTCTACCCACCTTGAATGCCCACTTTCTATTCAAATTATCACACACATTAATCACTTCCCAAACATTCCCATTCAGTTGGGCAGGACATGCCTCAATCACATTTAAAACACCTTTAGCCAGATTGCTCAAAGGTACCATTAGCCCATAATCTAACTGAGCAAGGTAATACAAGAATCCCTCGTCCAAATCACTTTTGACATCCTCATTAAAATACTCAAAGGATATCGACTCATCTACTCTCCTCTCACGTCTCTCATGCTCCAAGTCACGATACAAGAAAAAATATTCCTTACCATTTTCAACTGTACGTATACCCCCTAAACGACCTTCCTGCATGTTCTATCACCTCACCCCATATACTACCAAAACTACCTTTAATTTTGCTAAAATCCATGAATACATCTGAATCTATAGGATATGGTAAGTAGTTCTCAGGGAAATCTAGAAACACTAATTCTTCCTTCTCCACCTCCTTTAACTCTACTACTTTTGAGCTATTACTTATTTGCTTGCCTCCAGCAGAGTCTACACTATCAATCTCTACAGGTACCTCATCAATCAAACGACCAAAGGTCGAAGTCTCCGTCTCCATACTAAAATCAAAATGAGAATTAAATCTACAGAGCTTTCTCGCGCCTCTACCTACATACAGGTCCAGGTATTACAATCAAATTTCTTTATAATTCTTTTTATTTTTATTTTTCAATGTATCAACATCCGCATATCATACCAAAACATATATATTTTTCCATGCAAAACAAAAATTTTCACAGGTTTACTAAAAATAGTAAATTTTTCAAAATTCAAATACACACAAAATATAGTAAACTCCACATCCATCATTAAACATTTCCTTGAAATTATAATAACAAATCAGCAAAAATCGACCAAAACCCACTAACCTTCAACGCCAGAAAATGAATCAGGGATCTCCTACACCTCATCTTTCACAACAGTACTTCGCAACAAGAATTTTTTCTCTACTTGTACAATATCATGATCTTTTTCACTCTGGCAACGGTAACTACTCTCCTTGGCTCTCTCTGTGATCTCTAAAAATCAATTTCTCTTCTCTCTCTCTCTAGATTTTTGCCTGCTAGTTTTTTGAAAATGTTTAGACGAAAAAGAGGAAGGGTTATTTATACTTTCTCTCTCTAACGGTTGGCAATTATTGGGACTCACACAAGCTACCCTCAGTTTTGGAACCAAGGCATCCCTCCACTATCCATGTCAGAAGTTACGTACCTTTTGGATAAAAATGCCTTTCCATCATTACTCCACGTCCTATATTTAAATGTATTTTTCTCTCTTTTACCCAAATCCTTCTCATACCTTCCCACACTCATGATGATACACTCTACTCACACACAATTGAACTTTCTCTCCCAAACAATGATTGACAATTTGAATCCTATTCTCCTACTACTATTACTTATTACTTATAGAACTGCTGACATCATTTCCAATGCTACACTATTTTAAAACTAAAATAATTATTTTCAACAAACATTCACAACAAACAAGCCACAAATTCAGAAGGACGAATTCTCCCTTTATTATAGTCACATCTATTCGAACTCAAGAAGTTCACCCTCCCAAACTAGTCATACATAAAACAACCGAGATTCCCTGGAGTACCACACCTGATTAGTTCATTCCCAGCAATCCTCTCATCTTCCTCTAATATTTCCTCCAGGGTGATTTCCTTCACCGCAGCTTTTTGAGCCTCAGGCTCCATGACTAATTCATAAAATATCTCACACCACAAGTGACGCCTCACCTCGTTCTCCCTCACCCACGAAGTCAGCCCATCAACAGTATTAAAGATTCAAGCAAATTGACATCATACTCTAACTTATAGCAATCTTTATCGCTAAATGCCCCTTTGACGCATGATAAGCTCTATGAGAGCGATTCATCACCATTTTTCCTCTCAAACTCTAATTTCCAGCATTATTTATACATACATATTACGCTGGCATACAATCCCCCATATTCAGCATTCTAATGATAAGTATCAATCCCTCTTATCCATAACTACAAAGCTTTAAATCAAACTATCAAATATATTTGAGTATTTTCAAATCGAGCTCATAACATATATCTCTTCTACCCTATATTTTCAAACTAAATTCATACCTCTATTATACATACTTTACCTTCAGTTCCCCTCCACACAGCTCAACTTTTGGGTTCACCACATTAACTTCTGCTACATGGGTGATATATTGTAGCTCGATCCACTAGATTTTTTTTCAGTTTGACACAAGTATCTGTTACATTTAACATATACGGTTCATACACCTACTTTCTTATCCGCCTCATTAATGGTATCCTCTGCCAGAAGACGAAGACAAACACGGTACTGCTCACCTAACACAATCAGATGATGGAACCACCACATTTGATAGTACTCATCCTCAGCCTCCACTGCTTCCTCGTCCGTCATAGCATGATACGTCAGTGGAACAGGTATATGAGTAGGTAGATGTAAAGGTTGGTTACCAAAATAATGCAGCCAGAGCTTTTGTACTTCAACAAGAACCCTAGCTTCATATACTTGACGTTTGGTTGTCACCATTCTCAAGAAAAGGAGAACCCCAAGATATTTCAAGGTCAGACTACAAAGTTGTTTGGCAGGGCTAACCAATGTTGCCGTCACAACTATATTTATAGCAGAGAGCTGTAAATGCATGGAAGGAGTTTCAAAGCAGTCATCATTCCAAGCCAGCACTTACTGGGAAACCCAAAAGCTAAATACTTATGTCCTTTCTAAAGCTTTCAATGCTAAATATAGTATTCAGTACAGAAGGGACAAGTCCAAAACAAGTTCACTTCCACAGTATCCCTTTCAATATTCCAATACACAAGCATTCAACAGACATTTCTCAACTAAAGCCACCTGTACCTTCAGTTGCGAGGTAAGGGCCTGTCCCTCAACCTATTCCAAACTCGAACTACCTTAATATCAAACTTACGCATTATACACGTGACAAATACAATCAGCAAAAACACTTGGACCACGAACTGATAAAGAATATGAATCGAGCACTACAGAAAATATGAACAAGTCAAAGACACATGTCTCCCACGAACTATCAGTTACACATTCAACTACCACTTACCTCATTTTTATGAGAACGTGCTTCTACGCGATAATGAACTGTGAGTAAGGTCTATAAAAGTGATAATTTCCAGAGGAAAAAGGATTAAAAAAATTTACATTCTAAGACCAAGTTTTTCTACTTCAAGAGATCACAAAACTTGTAATCAAATATCGGCCTCAAACAATAAAAGTTATACAGTTACAAATCCTTTAATCGAGGTTGTGGTTTTTACCTATTCAAAGGTTTCTACGCTAAATTACCTGTATTATTTCTTGAATTATAATAATTCTTGACATAGGTATATTTGGTGTAAGATCTAATTTTGAGCTACGAAATTAGGCCATTACAACCTCGGCAGAAGCTTGCGCATAATCTAAAGAAAAATGGGAGTGAATACATTAGTTGTTCTTGTAGTCACCGTTTCGTTCGCTTGCCCGCAAAAATATGATGCCCATTAAACTCATGGGCATTCCCATTCCCCATTGCATACCAAAAATATTAACAATTGTTTAGACCGTTGTTATTTTTCGTCCCATATTACCCGAAATTCCTAATTTTTCATATTTTGAAGGAGTGACATTTCTCTCAAATTCATAATTTTCAACTTTAATATATTTTTATAGACTATAGTTAACAAAGTAATAGAATATTTAAAATGCGTTAACGACATATACTACTTACCACCATATCTGTTTAAGGAGTTTATGGTATTAATGCGATCATGAGGGTCTGATTTCAAGACAATGCAACCCTCATCGGGTTTGCTCAACGTGGAATATACACAATTATTTGTTTGCTCGTATACCTCATAAACCAACAGCCTTTCCTCCATAGCTGCATGTACATATGCTTTTGCAATATTGATCATGAAACAAAACCCCAAGAGAATGAAAACTAGAAGAGATAAGAGTCTTTGTTTCACCCATGGATGAAACCAACCCTAGTTGAAGAAACTCCCAATTCTTAAAACATAATTGGGAAGGTTGGCAATATGAAGTGGATTGCCCTGACCATTCTTTTGGGAAGTTGGCAATTTTGGACTCAACTACAAACACAGGAATAAATTTCCATCGAATGTTCAGTTTGTCACGTCATCCAGATTTGTTTCTGTACATATATGAAGTATAAACCAAGCAAACTAATGAAATAAAATATTTTCACCGATAAACTCCCACAAAATGAGTTGTAACTATGACGAAGTATAGTAGAACTAGGACGTCGTGAAAATTAAGAAATAATGTTAGTACCAAAATAAAAATGTTAAGCGCTTAGCATATGTTGTAAGTTATGGCTAGTACTATATATGCATGGGAAGTTGGCAGTGAGCAGTTTGAAGCCAAGGACCCAAGGTTAGATTAAAAGGGATGGAAGTCCATGTTTCCTACACTTTTAGGATGAAAACTTCAATGATTATAAACTTATCCGCCACGATCACGAGCACTACTTCTACCACTAATCCACAATACGATTCAGAAGCCTGTGTTAGTAGAGAAATATGAAGAACGCCAATCGGTTTGGAAAAATAGATAATTCAATTACTCAAGAACGAAGTAATTACAAGAAGAAAAACTCTCAAACCCTAGGTTCCCTCAGAACTCTTTCAGATCTAACATAGAACAATGATCTAAACTCTGCATAATTAACTCTAGCCTAGGCTTGCCCTTTTATAGAGGTTACAAGTCCTAGTTACAATCCAACTCGAAATCCAACTCTAAAAGGTATTTAAGACTCTTAAACTAGAACTGGAATTACGATAGTCGTTCGACAACTCGTTCGAGCGAACCCAAACTCGTTCGAACAAAAATATGCCTCTCGGCCAAATTCCAGAGGACATGACAACTTGTTTGAACGACACTAAAAGTCGTTTGAACAAAATATGGCTCTGGGCCAAAATTTCAGCGAACATGTCAACTCGTTTGAATGACTCTCAATGTCGTTCGAACGACTTTGACAAAGTCATAAAAAACATACTAGATCCTCCTGGATCATGGCTCCCCCATTTAGGAGCCTTGAACTCCTGCTCAAGCTAGAACTGAAGATGTGGGAAAGCAGCGATGCCCAATTCCTTGCTGTACCACTTCGACTTACTCGGCAGCTGACCCTTCTTCCCAACTCAGAACGAATCAATAGAACTCCATCTTGTAGTATGAACCTTCCGTTCAAGAATACCATCCTCTGGGGATGGATCTTCTCTTTCCATCCATAAGTCATCAATTGACGGTAGGTGAGTATCGATTGCAGAGTCTTTATCCAAAAGAGACGGCTCAAACAACTTCAAATGCTCGGCATTAATCACCGAATACATCTTCATGAAAGGTGGCAAATCCAGCTGGAATGCATTGTCACCAATCTTCTTATATATCAAAAATGGACCATAACGGATAGGTTTGAACTTCTTACCTTCCCCCTTAAGCCGTTCCTTACCCAAATACAACCAAACGAGGTCGCCCTCAAGAAAAGTACACTCAACTCGATGCTTGTCGTGGTGAGCCTTATACTTTGCTTGAGTCTTCTTCAACTGAGCTTCAACCACCTCATGAACCTTGTTGATCTTCTTAATAAAACACTGAGCTTTAACCTGCTCCTCTTCCTCCTTCCCTAACACCGTCTTATCGCCAAGACTAAACGCCAAACCAAAAGGGTTTTACGGCAAGTACCCCAAACAAACTTCAAATGGAAACTTCAATGTGGAACCATAAATCGCCCGGTTGAACGCAAACCGAAGATACGGTAAACTCTCATCCCAAGTCTTAGGATACATAGAATGGACTCCCCGTAATAAATGTACCAAAGTGCGGTTAACGACCTCTGTTTGCCCGTCTGTCTGTGGATGAAAAGCGGTACTTCTCTTCAACTTAGTGTCCATCAACCCTCATAACGATCTCCAGAAATGCCCCAAAAAGCGGCTATCCCTATTATAAATAATAGAAGAAGGGAGCTCGAAATACCTCTAGACGTCTCTAAAAAGCAATAGCGCTGCTCCTTCCCCTATGACCGTCTTCTGGCATGGAATAAGAACAATAATCTTGCTGAATCGATCCACCACCACAAACAAATAGTCATTCTTACACCTGGTCATGGGAAATCTACCCATAAAATCCATTGAAATACTCTCCCAAGGTTGACTAGGAACTGACAATGGTAAGTACAGTCATATCTTCCTATTGGAAGGTTTCGAAGTGTTGCATAGCACGCAACCACAAACCACACGAGCAACTTCCACCTGCATCTTCGGCCAATAGACATAACATCGCAAATTCAAAAGAGTTTTCTCAGCCCTGAAATGACCTACCACCCGGGAACAATGTGCCTCTCGAATCCACTGTAAACGGTCGCTACCCTCAGGAATACATAGTAGACTGCCCCTGTA
This sequence comes from Kingdonia uniflora, assembly GCA_014058105.1. Taxonomy (NCBI): domain Eukaryota; kingdom Viridiplantae; phylum Streptophyta; class Magnoliopsida; order Ranunculales; family Circaeasteraceae; genus Kingdonia; species Kingdonia uniflora. Next base: position 1,410,388 of record JACGCM010002399.1, on the reverse strand, counting down.
AATCAAACCATCCTTCAGAACACACTTGCACATCTTGCCCTGCAGCAACTTCTTGTGAATCACACTGAGCTCCTTGTCGTTATCATACCCTGAAACGTACTTAGAAGGAACAATTGGCTGGATGTGCATAGCTACCAGCAAAGCGGAAATAGTTGGCAATGGGGGTCGAGATAACATATCAGCCATCCTGCTGTCCACTCTTTCTTATATTTGATCAATAAGGTAAACTGCTGAAGATACAACATCCACTTCATATGGCGAGCTTGCTGAAGCTTGGACTGCTTAGATAAGAACTGTAACGGTTTGTGATTGGAATGTACCACAACCTCCTTCCCAGATAAGTAACTTCGCCAATGCTTTACTGATTGATATAACGCGTAGAACTCCTTATCGTAGGTAGGATAGTTGTATACTGCTCCTGTAATATCTCAAAATGGTAAGCAACTAGCTTCCCATCCTGTAAAAGGATTGCCCCCAAAGTATAGTCTGACGCATCTGTCTCGACCTCAAAAGACCGCTGCAAATTAGGCAATGCTAACACTGGTACATCAGTAATATTTTGCTTCAGTAACAAAAAGGTCTTCTCATGGTGATCTTCTCACACTAACTATACCCCAGTCTTCGTCAAAGAATGCAACGGTGTGGCTATTTGGGAAAAATGCCGAATAAATTTTCGTAAGTACTGACAAGAACCCATGAAACTCCTCACCTCCGTCACTGTAGGGGTCTAGGCCAATTTGTAATGACCGAGACCTTCTCTGGATCAACCTTAAGCTCGCCGCCACCAACAATAAAACCCAAATAGACTAGCTCCTGTTTCCCAAACTCGCACTTCTTCCCGTTAAGAAAAAGTTGTTGTGATCGCAACACGCCCAACACTATGCGTAAATGCCCAAGATGCCCCACCCATGTACGACTATATATTAAGATATCATCCAAATATACAATCACAAAATCATCAATAAACGCGCGAAGTACATCATTCATTAGCCGCATAAATGTCGTCGGAACATTGCATAACCCAAAAGGCATCAGTAACCACTCAAATAAGCCCTGTTTGGTTTTGAACGCTGTCTTCCAAGTATCCTCCTCCCGGATTCAAACTTGATGGTAACCCGACTTATGATCCAACTTGGTGAAAAACCGAGCCGTCTGCAACACATCTAAAAGATCGTCAATCCGTGGAAGCGGATAACAATTCTTCACTGTGATCTTGTTCAACGCCCGATAATCTACACGCATCCTCCAAGGCCATCCTTCTTCGGCACCAGTAACACCGGCAACCATAAGGCGAGCATCTCGGATTAAAAACTCCTTGCTCAAGGAATTCAAGTACCTGTTTATTGATCTCATTAGACTCAGCAACAGAAGTCCGATATAACCCAATAGTGGGTAGTGGCTCACCATTCACCAAGGAGATATCATGCTCCATATCCCTCATGCGCGGAATCTCTTCTATGCCCAAAAACTAGTCTCCATACTCCTCATGCAACTCCCCCTTATCGGTTTGTTGCTTAGGAGACATTACCAAAGTAGGAAATACTATAGCCGACAGACCCCCGTGAACCGGTCGTACCAATAATATAAAAAAATTGCCGCTCGCATTAACCAGCATCTTCGCCTGAGTCGCCGTTACCAAATTACTGGTAGTGATATGTTCCTTGCATGCATTAATGTGAAACTCAGTCCCATCCTTCACCAAACGATACTTGCAAGCACGGAGGTAAAGGATTGTATCTCGGTCCCAAAGATAAGGGCTACCCAAGATGACTTGACATATGTCCAACTAAACCACCTCACATGTCACTTCGTCAATAAACTTTTTAGTAATCGAAAACTTGAACGTACACTGCTTAGTGATCTTTAAATCTGCATCTTTCTGAATCTAACCTAAGCAATACAGCTTAGGATGAGCCACAATAGCCAAACCTATCTTCTTCACCACCGCCTCCAAAATTAAATTCTTCTGACTACCCGGATCAATAATAGCCTCGACTAAGCTCTACTTCACTTGAATGTTGATAAAGAAAAGCTCTTCCCGACTCGTCTTGTCGATAACTAGAGGTTGCTTGAATATTAGAGTAAGCTCAGGATTTGGCTTATCTAAATTTCGAAGATCTGCAATCACTGTGGCTAGTGCACATTTTTCTTTCTTGCCCTTCTCCTCCTTCGGCCGAAGCTCAGGGTGAAGTTTCCAACATGTATCAGAATTGTGCCCATTAGCCTTGTAATGACTACAGATAGTCCCTTTGAATGAAGACCCCACTCCTTTGGACTCCCCTTTCTGATCAAACTTCCAATTAGCCTTGTACCCCGACTTGTTCTTGTCGTCTTTCTTGTCGCTCTTCAAGTACTTTCCTTCAATGGCAATTTCTTTAACGGTAGCGTCCCTCAATATTTTCCTCCTTGAAGAGCTTTAATTTTCTTCTAATGGACTCCGATAAACCCCCCATATACATCATGAACACGTCGTACTCATCTACGTCAACATCCAAAACCAACGCTTGGTTATGAAATTCTATAGTGAATTGTTGTACAGATTGCCCAAACTTTTGACGCAAATTGTGCCATTTATACCACCATTCCTGTTCATATCCAATCGGATTGAATTGCTTTCTCACCAAAACCTTGAATTCCTTCCAACTCAGACTTCCGACATTATGTCATTTCCGATAGGATTTCCACCACGTTAGTGAGTGACTTGTGAATTTCAAAGAAGAGAAATAAATTTCCTGAGCGTTTGAATATTCATCAATGGAAAAATAGGTCTCCATCCTATCTAACCAATTATCTAATTTCTCAGCATCGACAGAACAATTGAAAATTGGAATCTCAATCTTAAAGCTAATACAAAGATTACACATAGGATTCGTTGACTTACTAGAACCTGGGCGTACCTTGTCAGACTCGGGATCACTAGAATCATTGAATACCCGAACGTCCTCGTTACCATCCACCTCCATAAACCCTTTCTTTTTCGAACGGCTTCGTCGACTCGCCAAAACGGAATCCAATGCGAGGTTTGTGAGACGTAATTGTTCTACTAACTCCCCTACAATAGAAATTATGGTAGAAACTATCATTTCCAAAATCGTGATTATCTCATTGGGATCACCCATCTCCAAATCGTCCTTCTTCTTCGAATTAGGTTTGTGATGGATCTTCAACGGACTCACGAGCTTCTTCTTCGTTTGCTTGAGACGGTCACGTGTAGAGACCATACACCACAATTAATACCCCGAGAATTGAAATTGGAAAATTGATACCACTTAATCCACAATACGATTGAGAAGCCCGTGTTAGTAGAAAAACATAAAGAATACCAATCGGTTTGGAAAAATAGATAATTTAATTACTCAAGAACGAAGTAATTACAGGAAGAAAAACTCTCAAGCCCTAGGTTCTCTCAGAACTCTTTCAGATCTAACATAAAACAATGATCAAAACTCTAGCCTAGGCTTGCCCTTTTATATAGATTACAAGTCCTAGTTACAATCTAACTCAAAATCCAACTCTAATCCAACTCTAAAAGGTATTTAAATCTCTTAAACTAGAACTGGAATTACGATAGTCATTCGACAACTCGTTCGAACGAAAATATGCCTCTGGGGGCCAAATTCTAGAGGACATGACAACTCGTTCGAATGAGACTGAAAGTTGTTCGAACGAAATATGGCTCTGGGCCAAAATTCCAGCGAACATGTCAACTTGTTCGAACGACTCTCAATGTCGTTCGAACGACTTTGATAAAGTCTTAAAAAGCATACTAGATCCTCCTGGATCAACCACCATGACCACCTCCTCCCTTCAACATGCGACCTCATCTTCAATTATGAAATTATTATCTACCTTAGTGTAGTATTTCCTGCATATAGTCTAAAAATTATGTGTTGAGGATGGTCCAGTGTCTCGTACATGATTTATCCATGTTGTGAAGGGTTTTGAAGCAAGTTTCTTAGATCAATATTAGGTGATCATTGCATCCCAATACAGACTCAACTGCTAACACTAATGCCGAAATAAATTATCACTACAACAAATAAGGGTTTTCACGTCATCTAAACAACATTATTTTGTTTAAAACTGACGTCATAGTTCAAAATTTGTAATCTATTCCCGTCAGCGACCTAATATCTTGTAGTTAGACGTCATTTTATTATAAAGTTACATTAATAATTGTATTCTTCTCCATCAAAGTCATTTTATTATAAAGTTACATTAATAATTGACCTTACAAAAATATGACTTATACAATTACCTTTCAAGTTGTTTATCCGCAATCGACGTTGTTTTACTTTGATTATAAATTGCGATGACTAAGAGGGAGAATTTATAGAAGAGATGCAAAGTTTGCTTAAGAGGGCTAATTTGGGTTCAAAAAGAGTTCTTTTGGAGATAAGAAATTGTAAAAAGATTTGGGCATGATCTATTTATCTCGTTCTATAGAAGATGAAGTTTCAGTTATTTTGTCTCAATTACATGAACATCCAACCTTCTCAAGTCAAATTCACTGAAAATACTTTGGGAACCATTCGCGGGTCAGCAATCCCATCTCTCTCAAACTTTTTTTCTTTTTCGATGTCAGTTTCAATGATTTGGTTTGGGTTTCATTGATTGGGTTTGTTTTGATTTTAACTTCATTGATTGGGTTTATGTTTCTTATTGTAGTATGATTCCCCACAAGATAAAGCATGAGGTAGAGGCATTTGAGGTTTTTGATTTCAGTGTTTGATTTTGGGATTAATTGTTATCTTCTACCATCTCAACTCAAGCCATTACTGCATTTTCATTTATGCGTAGATAGTTGCGGCGTCGATGTAAAACATGAAGTTTGTAAAGAGAAGGTGGGCTAGAAAGTTTACTACTAGAGTTCCTATTTCGATTGAAAGGTTAGTTGTTTGAGTTACTGTGGAAAGGGTAATTATAGTTTTTTTCTTTTCATTTAGGCTTATTTCGACTATGCAAGTTAGTGATCATTATAAATCCTGATATAGAGAACTAGAAAAATTATAGTAGACTTGATTGGAGACCAAGGATTTAGTCTCCAGCCATGAGAGTCGCGATAGGGATTCAGTGCAAATCTTCCCTGATTTAGCAATTTTAACTAATTAACAATCAACCTTCTAGAAGTGATGCTAGACCTATCAAACATGGTAGTGATATAATTTTTATCTGTTCTTATATAGTGACATGCATGTCCACATCAACTGTTGATATTAGTTAAGATTTCTATACTAAGGTTTCAAAATCCATTACTAAACTAACATTAAATCCACGTTATTTCCTTATTCCTTACAATATAAATTCTCCCGCAAAAAGAAACTAAAAATTAATGATGCCAGACCGTTCATATATATCATAAGCAACTTTATGTGATGTTTTCTTATGAAATTGTACTTTATGTGATATATATCGAAAGCAGAAACTGAACATCGAAGATACATAACCAACCAAGTACTACCTGTGTAAGAACTATCAATCTAATATGTCTCGAGGCAAAAATTTACACAGTCGAGGAAACAGTCTGAGCATTTTTGAGAATATGAGATGCAAATGCAAATAACCGATGGATCATGAGGTTTGCCTTGAAGATAATAGGGTTGAAAAAGAAGATAATGGGGATGAGGGAGTGTTTGTTGCAGGTACATCGACATTTATTATAACTGATGATCTGCAAATAATGCCAATGTTTATCGTTGCTAGTTTAACAGTGATGAAAAATCTTGACGTCATGGATAAGAAAGCTTTGGAGGAGATAATCTTTGATGTTAGCTTGGAACAAGTAAGTCTTACATTGGACAAATGATACTGTTAGTACTTATCTTCAGTCAGCTCAAGCAGTGGATTAAACATGGATTAACTCCAAGTTCCATATATAACCTATACCATTTGATAACTCTCTACTAGAGCTCGTGGAAGGTCGGGTTGTTGACATCAGCTACATTATATATTCCTATGTTAACATTAAATTTTTACTTTTTCTTTCGTCCTTAGATCACAGCTCTGCTTAGAATTTATTTGCTTTCAAAGAGACCCTTAACATACTTGTTGGTTTTAAAGAAACTATACCATCCAGATTTAGTTTGTTTTCAAAGGAGATATCCAATTCAAACTTTAAGACTGGAAGTTATCAGCATTGTGGATAAGATGATTGCATTTAAGATAACTATAAGAAAATCAATTCAAAAGGTTATCTTTCCTAAAGCCGATTTTCTCTTCAGCCACCTCCTTTTCCCTTTAGGTTCTATGCAAAATTTCCCTGATCCTACTTCGCTATGGGGAAGTATTAGCAACCTATGGGGTAGTGTAGAAGGCTTGATGGTTGGTAAGTACATGAGATCGCATGAAATTAAGTCTATGCTTCTCTCACCCAAGTTATCTCCCAATTTTGGCTTTTTTGACCAGCCTCTAGTAATCGAGAAAATGCCAGACTACAATTATCGCTATAGAATGTGCAAAAATGATGGTTTTCTTTATAGCGTTTACACTGGTACTCTAACTACAGCTGATACTACGAGCAACCGCTATTCTTCTGATTGGATTTCCAAGTGCATATCAGTCCTGAACCCCAAGTCCTCTACTTCAACAACCGATGGAGAATACATGACGGGACCAGCAACATTTATGGTAACAGATGATTTGGTTGTCATGCATCTTTATCCAATTTCTTGGTTTTCATTTCTTGAAAGCCAAAATGTTTCGGTTGATGATCTAGAGGGGCGAATTGTTAGGATGGGTACAACAGAGATAATATACGAATGAATTATCCATATCATTCTTAATTGTCAACATAACTAAATATAGATTGTATTTTTTCCTATTACAGGCTCTGCAGGTATTAGAGGCTTGTTTCATCTCCAAATTAGCTCTTGCCAAAGTTTTCGCCAGCGACATGAACTAAAATGGACTAAAGAAAAAAAGGTGAGGCCTAATTGTTATGCAAATATTTTACATTGGGAATCCAAAATTCTAAACACTATTTTTAAAAGTTGAAAGTCGTATTTTTTTTATGTAAGCAGACTGCATTTTACAAATATTAGGTTTCGATTTAAAATAATCATCCAACCATATAGGTTTTACTCTCTTTACAAAAAGTAGACTCACGGTGTCAGCTAGTTTAGTTGAAAGTTTAATTTCCTCCCATTTAGTTATTTAGAACGAGCGTGTCTACACCCTTTGTACTTGTCTACAACATGGAAACATGAAATACAGCTGAGAGATGACAGATTAATTAGCACATTTCATGAATTTTGGTGCCGATGGATCAAGAATCCTCAATAAGCTTTCATAACAATCTGCAATAAATGTCGATTCATTTTAGGAACTCAGTTGTGGTTTAGCAGGTCCTAAAATTATTTGACTTTTTCCATCAATACGCTACTGGTTTACAAATCATCAGTTTTAATTTATGTTCCCACTCTAATCATTTAACAAATCAACTTAAAACAGCTGTCATAGAATTGATTACAGGCAGGGAGGATTGATGCCAATGTCACAGAATTGGGTTTCTCATTTTTCCCAAGCATTTGCTGAAGAACTATAAAAGCTTGGTCAGTTTCCCCGTTCGGTGCGTATCCTGCGATCATAGCATTCCATGTAACTTGATCTTTAGTATTTACACAATTTTTCTTGAATAATTGTTTTACAATGCTAATCAAACCAGGTTTAGCATACATATCTATTAGATAACTTTCAATTCCTTCAAATTGAATCCAATTACGGAGGAGATAACCATGAGTTTGTTTTCCAATTCTATAGTTTCTAAGATTGAATGCCGTCGAAATTAAAGCAGTAGTAGTTACAGAATCAATCCAAAACCTTTGATTTTGCATCTCGCATTGATCTTTAGTTAAAGTAATACAAATTTTTTATGAAAAGTACAGTTATGTCTTGGATTTTTTCAAGGATGTGATTAGATTAATATAATTTCGTATGAGTTTCTAAAGTATGTAAGACTTGGATTCACTAACTAGAGTATATAATCTGAGCCATTAAGTCTTATTTTTTATATTTTTCAATGTTTCTTATATTTTTCAATCTGAGTCTCTGGTTTCATTGGTTAGCAGGTGGCTCGGGAAGAAGCATGAGCGAAGGTTTATGCCCTTGAACTTGATTGAACGGATATTTATGAAAAGGATTCCCAACTCAAAACTGTGGTTTTGCCATATGCGAACACACACCTGAGAAAAGGATTCCCAACTCAAGGATAGTGGTTTGTAGTGAAGTGGTGTTCACACAGTTGCAGAATCTCATACAACTTTAAATTTACCAAGGTTAAGCATGGTAATGTTATTTCCCTTCTCTTTTAACCTTATCGATATAGTACAGTTACTTTTGTACAGATATCTTGTACATTATCACAAACTTTCCTTATGTTTGGCTCATTTTGTCTCTAATCTTGTACATAGGCAACTTATGAGGATCCAGAATGTATAATTGTCATGGAGGTGGAATCCTTCAAACAAATAGGTATTTTGATCTTGTTTTGTATTCTTTTCTTTTCTTTTACGATTGCAAACATCTTATTGTGTACTCAGATTTACAGTGTTAATGTTGAATTTATATGCTTTGACAGGTTTACAAATTGATCCAGATTAGTAGAAATACACAAACGCACTCAAAGGCTATAAGCATTCTGGGAGACTCTTCTTTATGGTCGTTTTATTAGTTTTTTTTGTGCATTGGTTAAGTTTGCCAGTGATTTAACTCTGTAATTCAAATAATAAAGTGATTAAGTTCGTATACATTGTATTGAATGAAAGTAATATAATTTAGCCAAATATTTTACTTTTTTGTAGAATATGGTGGTGACCATGTAGAGAGGAGGACAGGGCAATGGATTGACAATATTTGATTTTTAATATTTTTTTAAATATTTTTCGAGGTATTGACATCATTTTAAAAATATCATTGTTAATATATGAAAATGCTACCACGTCACTTTAAATATGACGCTAAATTTTTTTAACTACGTCATTTTTTAATGACGTTATTTAGTGACGTCAATAGAATACATTAGCCGGCCGACCACCGGAATTGGGTATCAATAACGTCATTTTTTGAAACCTCTTATACGTCACTTAATTAATGACGTTAGTATCTAGCTTTCCCCGTCACTTATTTAATGACGTTGTTAGTCCTTACCTTTTCACGGCATCGCCTTCGACGTCATTTGTTAAATCCCTTTTACGTCATTTTTTTAATGACGTAAAAACCCGTATTTGTTGTAGTGTATCTTTGGTGTAATTTGTATAAGTACTAATGATGTGCAGTTTCACACATAAACAAAGCATACTATTGTAAGAAAATATTGACAACAAACTTGCACAAGTTGAGTTTTAACTTCCGGTCGTCGTAAAAAGAAGCGATCTAACTAATTAGTACGAAAACATAAACTAAGCCTTAACATATGTAATTTACAGCTAGTATGGCCGCGAGCAGTGTTGTAAGCCAAGGTTGAAAGGGATTGTAATCTATACTTCCTCCATTTTTACGATGACCTCTAGCTCCATGATGAAAAGCATATCCCCTATGTTCACGGTCGGTTCTACCCCCACGTTCACGGCTAGTTTTACCACCACGTCCACCTCCATGACCACCACCATGGCCACCACCTCCATCCTTCAACATGCGCCAGATCTCCATTGTGTTAACTGCCTTAGGGGTAACTTCCTTCACGATATCTAAAAATGAAATGTAGAGTAAGATCAGCCATCTTTATTTGATTTACTGGTACAGGGGACTGTCCAGGGTCTCGTTTGGGACATATTTCAAGAGACCCTTCTATTTATTATTAGACCCATTGAATCATGGGATAGAATATAACACCACAGAAAATAGTCTAAAGCTGTCCCGAATTCCGTAAATTTCAGTTCTTTTCTTAATTTAAACCCACATGTGAAAGTAAAGTCTACTCATATGGCATACTGAGGCATCTTCTTGGGCCTTGAAATCCAAGGGAGTTCACTTGGGTGCATAAGTCATGTGCTTCTATTTTAGAAATTTCGCCAAATTCGTTGGGCAAAATACAATCGGGTGCATAAGTTTTAAGCACGTGTTTTAAAACAGATATACGCATAAGTCTTTTGCAACCGATTGCAACCTTGAATCCAATGTGGTTTTGGCTTTGAGTTAGGCACTGCTGGATGAGTTTTTTATTCAAAATCTGATGTGGCATGCACAAATTTACGTGAGGAAAGCACTTTTGGGCAACTCATAAGGCGTCTCTTGTCAAAAACTTGAAATTCAAGTTTTAAAAAAACTAACTCAAGTTTTGTCCGCGTAAAATATCTTGGGTTGCACTCTTAGCCTCTAAACTTCAAGATAAAGAGTGTGTTCCATTTATAAGAAAAAATCATAAAAGTGACCAAAACTGGAAGCATATATTTCTGTCATTTGGTGGAAGAGTAGAACTCCTACGAAGTGTTTTACAATCCTTTTCCGTTTACTGGTTAGTGTTAGGAGTTGGTCCAGCCCAAGCTAAAACCCAACAAGGTTAGGGCGTTCTATTAAGACTCCTAACAATCCCATAGGCCCTTTAGGGTTATGGGGAGAGTTTGAGTAGGTTAGGTAACCTTTGTTGTATGGTTATCCATATATCTGTATTACGTACAAAAAAACACAATATTATTGAATCAATAAATAATCATCTCTTCTCTCTCTCCTTTTGTTCTCATGATATAGATTTATTAGTATACTCTATATCGATTATTTTCCAACACGTTATCGGCACGCAAGCTCTAGGAATGAGGATAACAAAAAATTACTCTATAATCAAAGTTTTCAGGGAAACCTTGCGATCAAAGAGAGGTATTTTATAGTTTTTGAATACATATTTAATTCTTTGCTATTCTATACTCTATGATATCTTATCATCATCGAATAGCTATTTTTCCTATTTTTTTTGGATTAAAAATTAGGGTTTTTAAAGTTTTTTTTACCCTTGAGAGAGGGATATTTTTAAACTATAATATCTTTCTCTGTGGACACCGAATAGAGGCGAAACTACTTCGGTTGGAAAGCCTATTCTGAGTGTTTTCCAACGGCATATGGCACGTCTTAGGGAGATATACCAATCTTCAGGAAACTAACGATGAAACTATGCAATTTCAGGGCAAAAACGACGTGATGACGTCAGTTTAAAAAAATTATTATTTTTTTAATAATTATCTGCTTGATGACTTCATCGTTATTCGTTCCTAACGTCAGCAGTGACACATGTCGAGGACACGTGGCATACTGACGTAGCAGGTAGGTGCCTAGTACGTGTGGCATGCCTGACACGTGTGACATGCCTGGCATGCGTTGTGACACGTGGCAGTCGCCGGACTGCCATTGGCCGGCTACTGGAAGTTTACCGGAATATTCACTGAAAGTTCGCCGAAATATTTGTCAGACGGTCACCAAAACGGTGACGTAGTAGACACGTGCGAGGCACATGTGCACGTGTGCATGGCACGTATGATAGACATATCTGGGATATGTGTGGTGCATGTGTGGGGCACGTGTGACCGTGTCAACCTGGTCCAGGCGTTGACCCAGACCATGCCAGACCGGTCCAGAACCGATTTAGACACTAATTGGCCATTTAAAGCCCAATTCATGGTCAAATTGAGTTTAATTTTTTTTTTTAAATTCTTATTGACTGGACCTACCTCGTGGGGGACCCATTTTTAATTTTTTTTTGGGAAGAGGTGCCTTAAATAGGAAAGTTGATTTACTTATATCAGATATAAGTAAATGGATTAATACCTATTTAAGTATCTTATGATAATTAATAGAATATTTATGGTATGCCTCTAGGATACTAATTATCATGATCTGGGGATTAAAGATAATACGAAACTAAGACTAATTTTGGATACGACTAGGAGTCATATCTAAATCACAATTAATTGTCAACGATAAATAATTATAGCTCAATTGGGAATTGAGTTAGTCTTATTTCTAAAAACTTAGTGTTTGAAGAACCAATTTTTCATATCTAGATGTAATTAGATGTTACATGATAACATTTACAGTCTTATAGGCACTGATAGCAACCTATAGTACCCTAGAATGTTAGTTCAAAGATAGGCATAATCAACCTATCTTGTGAATCCAACAGACTTTGGGGTGAGAACATTTGTCAACTAAACATCTAATACCCTTCATATTCATAGCAAATGGGTCATTTAGCTAGAATATATAGGACTTTATAAGAGTTTAGGGCTTATAACACATTAGTTGCTTTGCAACATCTAGTGGTTTTGAATAAGGCTGTCAATGGATTGGATATAATTGAAATCCGATCCAAAATTTGATTCCTTTTTAGGATATGGATGTCATTTTCTTCGATCCGAATAAGGAACATCCGAAATAATTTCGGATTGGATTCGGATGGTGCCTTATCAAATCCGATAAATATTTGATCCAAAGTTATATATCGATATATTTATATTTTATCAATGTTAATGCTCTACAACTATTAGAAATATATTATATACAATAAGAAAATAGATTATAACACATCTAGCTTAGTGGCTAAGTGGTACTTAGTTCTTAAAAGCCATGAAAGGTCATGGGTTCAAGCCTTTGCATCTATATTTTTATTCGTCAACTAAAATTATGGTCAGATCGGATTTCAGATTCGGACCTCCAAAAATAGTTTCAGGCTGGATTGGATTCGGATGTTACTTATAAAGTTTCGGATCAGATTGGATATGGATGTTACTTATAAAGTTTCGGATCAGATTCAGATTTGCATCAATCCGACACCAATCTGATCCATTGACAACCCTAGTTTTGAATAGCTGTCATTGCTAAGACTTGAGATCACCATTTTATGGGGTAAAATTGGGATTTGACGCTTAATAGGATATGAACAAGGTTTACCTATAAATAACGATTGAGAATCACTGACTTGTACAATATGAATTGCCTTTAGTAATGATTAGAAATCATGTACTTCAATAGAATTTCATAAGGAACGCACACATCTTGTGGTTTTGAGTATCAATCTTGGCTAAGATTCTATTAAAACACACATTTAACATTAAGATCGTCATTTTACGGGGTAAATTTAGGATTTAATTATTATATAAGAATTTTATGAGATTTAGAATATGAACAGGGTTCAACTATAAGATGATTATGAGTCATTTATTTATATTAATTCTAAGTACTATGATCTGTCTTTAATGCAATTGACATGTTTATAAAAAAATATCACTAATTACGATATATGTTTTACATTACAGATGTCTACGAAGCTTAAAAATGTAGAATTTTCACCATTGCTGCTCACTGGAGCTAATTACCTCATTTGGTGCATTGATACTGACTTATTCTTGAAGTCTCTCGGTCTGCAAAAGACCATCGTCATTGGCAACGAGGAAGATCCCATGGATAAAGTAAGGGCCTTGTTTATCCTCCATCATCATATTCAGGATGACCTGAAGACTAAATACCTCAACAAGGTTAAACCAGCTGACTTATGGGCAAGCATGAAGGGACATTATGGTTAACAAAAGACCATTATTCTCCTAAAAGTGATGCACCAATAGAACACCATTAGGTTCCAAGAATTTAGGATGGTCGCTGATTATAACTCATCAGTTCATAAAATTGCTTTTACAGTTGAGCTGTGTAAGAGGAAACTCACTTATGCTGAAATGGTATATAAGAGTCTATCAACCTTCCATGCTAGCAATATTGGGCTTTAGAGTCAAAATCAGCGAGAGAACTTGATGGCTCATGAAGTCTTGATTCAGGCACGACCTTCTGATGAAGAATTATGTTAAGCGGCCTTCTAGGAGTGCGTCATTGTCTGTGTCAAATAATGCTTAGTTTTGGGGAAATAACTTTGTGCGTCAGGGACAAAAATATAGAAGGGGCAGGGGAGGATACCAAGGATACATGAAGGGCGGGAGCCAGAAACCCTTTAGCCCTAGAAAAGGTAAAAGATTTAAGAAATTCTAAATACTTGGCAATGTGAAGAAGGAGAAGAAGAAAGATTAGAGATCTACTTGCTTTAACTGTGGTGGCACAGGACACTGGGCGCGGGAATGCCATGTGTAGGGAACTAACTCCGTTCGGACGGGGAGTCGGTTCTTACAAAGTATACTCAATCCTCAATCAAAGGGAACAAGCAATTAGCCAATGATAAGATAAAACTAAAGGTAAATACTTGCGTAGAGGCCTGAATGTGACTCTCTACGACCTCTGATGAGGATTTTTAAGATAGATTATATTATTGAAGAGTAAATTAGAGGGTTCGAGTACAGGTTTTATGGGTGGTCGAAGGTAAAGATGCAAAGGCCGGAGGAGATCTTTCTAACCCCCGTATGGTTCCCCTCTCCTCTATTTATAGAAGCATAGGAAGCTGAGTCACCAGGCGTGGGTCCGGTTTACATGATTATGTTGTCAGAAAATCCCAGCGAGTGACGGAGGACGGTCATGTCGGTACTGTTACTACTGTATTTATTGATGATGGATCTGAATGGCGCGGTGGTTGGGCTTGTCACTGTAGATGCACAGGCCAATCAATACGCTGTCTTATCTGATAAGGTAGTTGTCTATCTTATCTTACTTCGGCCGCGTGATAGTGAGGTCAAAGAATATCTGCTGCTTGGATGTTAATTCATTCTAGAAGTTCTGTCCGGTGAGCTGGATGTCTGTCTTATCATACTTCGACCGTATGTAGATATGGTCGATGGATGTCTACTGCAATGTACTGATACATTCTTAAAGTTCTGTCTGGTGAACTGACTGCCTGTCTTATCATACTTCGGCCGTATGTAGATATGGTTGAAGGATGTCTGCTGCAATGTACTGATCCATTCTCAAAGTTCTATCTGATGTTGAAGGTTCGTCTCTGAGGGATCTCTGAGGAGCCTTGTTTAGGGGTTGGTAGGGCTTTGATATATTTAAGTAGGCTATGAAGTGGGCTTCGGCTATCTGTTCGAAGGCTACGAGTAGGCTACTACATTTGCCCCTTCTCAGGGAAGGTCTCGAAGCCAGGTGGAGAGGTGTTCGCTGAGAAAGCTGTTCGGTCTATGAATCTGGGCGGTTTGACTGTCTTATTTTCCGAGAAAGTAGTAAAAAGGGGTTTTCAAGGGATCCAGTTGGTTATTGGGTAATAAATACATTGAAGCCTATAAATATGGGATATTGCTGAGGTACGCGGTATCTTCTTTCATATGTAATAGTCTTCTGCTCTGTTCTCCATATTCTTAACATTTGGATGGATACAACGCCGAAAACACGTTACCATAAGAGAATGGGGTTTGCTCGGGACTGTCGAGTGGGGCGAAAAATGGCGGAACTGCACGTGAAGTTTTTTGGCGAACATGACCTGACCTGGGACATGCCGGACCTTGTGGAAGGAGGGCCTAAGGAGTTTTTCAATGGTGGCCCATATTCTTATCTTTGGGAATAGTTGAAGCTTTAATTTACGACTACTGAACGACGCTATCTCTTTCTGATAGCACTGGCTGAAAGTCTCATTTGCGCTGAGGAGATCATCGAGGAGCAGAATGTGGCTAACGAGGCTGGTCCTTCCGGTAGTAGGACTTCGGGTTAAGGGGGGAATGTTTTGAGTTTCTGTTTTACTATGTTTGTAGGGGGTTGTTTCTGCTGTGTAGGGTTGATAGTAGAAATGTAATTTGCCTGTTAAATTTACTATTTAGAATGGACAAAGTATTTTCTCCGTACTTATATTGCTATGTATGATTGATATTGTAGACGAATGTAAGCGAATACTCTTATAGACGCGAGGTACAGTGATGAGCTTGAAGGTAATGATGAATGAAGGTTTAGTGTTATCTGGTTATGATGGTCAGAATGAATTATAGTCAAAGGTATGATGAAATGCTATTTTGTAATAAACGATGGTTGTGATGGTCAAATGCTCGATGTGGGTGATGTGCTCAAATGGAGGTCCTCGGGAATGAGGTTTGTATGCATGCACCAATGGTGGGGGATACTGCAGATGATGGGGCCATTCCCCGGTCATCGGATGTCTCTCCTAGAGGGATTTGTAGAGGATATTGTTGACCAAGAGGATGCAGATGTTGCGGCCGTTGTCGAAGATGAGCAGCCTGCTAATAACTGGGGTCCTCTGAAATATGATTGTATTGTTGCTTTGCTTTCTTTTGTTTTTGTTGTCTCTTGTTTGTTGTTTTGTAAGAGGGTTAAAATATTAGCTACTTTTTGAATGAAAAATGATTTCTTTGAATAACTCGTGTTGTCGAATTGTAGGTAATAGTAATAGAGTTTGATATGGAATGGATGATACAGTTTGTCGAAATATGTAGTTTGTGTTGTTCGAAGATAAAAATGGTTTTGTCGAAGGGAAAAGTAAACTGTGGCAAAGCTAAAAAATTTATCTGCAGGCCTGAGGTTTTTTACTGGTCGAACTTACGACTGTATTTGGTCGAAGGTTCGAAACTTTTGAGTTAAGGGGCGTGCTGAATGTCGAAGGCCAATATATTAAAATGAATTTTGTTGAGGCTAAATGCTGATGATTGTTCGAGGCGTGAAATGGTCGAGTACTCGAGTACAGGAATGTGTCGAAGATTGAGTTTGATTTGACTAGCTGCTCTGACAGCCCAGACGGCTGGTCGATCAGATTGGTACGAACGTCTGGGGCAGTGTGCAAAAGGTAATGATGTTGTTTTTCTTGTATGATGGGAAAAAGGTAATGATTGGCTATTTAGACTGGATCGTTTGTCTTCGAGTAAGGGAGAAAAAGGGTTCGAGAACTTCAGGTTTTGCGAGGAGATGGTAGTAAGGGTGTTATGCGCACGTGGGAAGTACGACAGGTAAAGTGGTCAAATGATATTGGAACCGAAAAGCCAGGGTAGTGGGGTCGTGGTAATGATAGTGGTGAGTAAATCGAGGCGATTTTTTTTTGAAAGATATATAAGTGAGAGAAGAGTGATTATTGTACTATCTTGTGGTGAGAATCAAAAGATTGGGAGAAGAGAACATACGCTATTTCGAACGTGGGGGTTGCTGCTTCTTTTGCTAGTTTGATCTTGCTCGTTTGAGGATAGGGTTGTTAACCACTGGTAAGTCACTTGATCTCTATCATGCTTACTCTGTTTGAGGGGGTGGGTAGGAGATTTTGCATTTGGAGTGAAGAGGTTATTTTTAAAAGTATGGAGGCTTGTTAGAACTGGGTTTCGACCCAGTCAGAAATTTGGTGAGGGCTTTTTTGTTTTGGAGAAGTTATTGTGTCTGATATTTGCGGTAGGAGAAATATCTGGAGGGGATAGATGGGATAAGGGTGATGGACATGGGATTGTCAAATTTTCCACCCTAATTGGGTGCCTCTTCTTCTGTTGGCAAACAAATGCATAACCGTCAGGCTTCGAGGCGGGGACTGGTGGATAAAGTGGTTGACGAGGTCGAAGCTAGTACGTCTGGTCAAGACCCAATGGGTGAGGGTAACGATTTAGTGGTGTTAGATGTGGTGACCGAGGCCCCGTTGTCAATAATTCTGCCGGCTAGAGATGATGCAGTCACGAAACGTTGAAGGACGATAGTGACCGAAGATAGTGATGAAGAGGAAACAGTATGGGGGAAGGGATGTAGTGTGGAACCTTCGGGTAGTGGGGAGGGGGATAAGTTGCAGGGGGTGATAGCGAGGATTCGACTGAGTCGGATGAGATCAAGGATTCCGTTTCGACAAAATATAGGGTTTGGTTAGATCGGTTTGCCGCAAAATTAGAACTCTTGAAGGTGGGGGTGCAACTGAGTGGCGGGGGCAGGGTTGACTTTCAAATCAGACCCTGGAGAAGGGATTATGGCTTATAGGGGTCAAATTCAATTGGGACTGGAGCTGCCTCTTCGGCGACTAGTGAAAGAAGTGCTGAATTTCTGGGGGGTAGCTCCGGTGCAGATGAACGAAAATTTTTATGAGATGATGAGATGATGAGGGTGATAGAGGGGATGAATGTCAAATTGGCTGGTGAGGGTCGAGGTTTAATTAAATGGTTCAACATTATCACCTTTTATTTGAGGAAGGCTAGTCAAAACCCGAGGACATATCACATCCAATGTCACCCAGAGAAGCCTTGGTTCTTCGATATGTGCTCAACAGGCCGGGGGTGGAATAAAGATATACTGATAATAAGGGGTAACTACGAGATTATAGATAACGATGACCCGTACAAATTACATCATAGGGTATTTAACGGAAGTAAGTTTGCTGTCGAAGAGTTTGTTGTTGATGTGCTTCTGAAATAAGTGATAACTGTGTTTTTGTTTTATTTCTGCAGGTCTGAGAAGTTCGTCTTGGGATTATCCGGTGAATTACATTGATACTCTGCTCCAGGCTAGTGAAGACTGGGTAAATTCGGCGTTTGATAGCCTCAAGATCAAGAGGCAAAGGAGAAAAAAGGTGGATTCTCAGCTTCGAGACGTACCCGCTATGCCGAAGCGATCAAAGAGAAAAAGAGGGGTTGGTGTTTCAAAAGAGAAAAATGAAATGGGAGGGGAAGAGTTGCGGAGGAATTACTAGTTTGTGCCGAGGTCGCGGAGGGGTGCGAAGCTAGCGGCGCCAGTGTCCGAAGGGGGTGGAGAGGCTTCAATGATGAAAGCAAAGCAGGTTTCTTCTCAAGCCAAGAAAGGGAAGGGTCGAGTAGTTCCCGAATCCCCTAAGGTGCAGCAATCGAAGGTTATTCAACGTAAAAGACATAAGGTACTTGGGGAGGATGATACAATGGAGGAAGATGAAGAAATGATGAAGGGTCGATGGTCGAGCTCTGGGAGGATGACCCTGACGAAGCTTCGAAGGAGATAAAGAAGCACATGTCTCAGGTAACTATATATAGCTTTGTGTATTGATATTTCAAAATTACTGGCAAATTATTCGAGCTTTGAGGTTCACTGATATCTTGAGTATTTTTAGCAGACGAAAGTCTGGGTAGAGACTTGTAACAAGGCAATGAAGTCGGTGAAGGTGAAGCCGTGACAATCAAAGGAAAATCTAGATCTGTCTCGTGGGAAGGAGGCATCATGGGTATCTCAAGTCAGGAAGCTGAAGCAAGATATTGATGTGCTTACTGACTCTTATGATGAGAGGCCCGAGCGACAGCGGTCAAGGTTGGAACGAGAGTGGTCGGCCAAGCTGAAGGCGTGTGAGAATGCGATAGCAGATCAGAAGGAGGGTTTCCAGCAGCAGTATGATAAGGAATGCATGGAGAATGTGAGGTTGAAAAAGTTTATCGATGGTATGGGGTATGATGTCGATATGTTGCAGCCTTATCCTATTTCTCCAGGACTTCTGGAGGGGGATGAATTACAGATGAAGGGAGGGGAGGTGAATGCTGTTGAGGAAGCACTTGGGGGTATTGGGGGTGATGTTGAGAGTGCTCTTCGTGTAGCGCCCATTGGTGGAACTGCTGATGGTCTAATCGAAGGGTTGCATGAGGCTGCTGAGGTTGGTGGTGTTGGGGCGACTGTGGAGCCAGAGGGTGCAACCGCGTCTACGTGAGGTATTTTGAGGTAGGATTCACATGTCTTCTTCTACTGGTTGTGATGTTAAGTTGTAATATTGTGAACGATGTTTGTTGTTTTCTATTGGTATTGGAACTCAGTAGGGGGGGGTTTATTTTTTGCTTTTGTTATATATTGAACTTCTGCGGTTGATGCTGAACATATTGATGCTTGTTTCCTGAACATACTGATTATGAGCTTCTGTCATGGAATCTAATTTGTTGATAAATTATGCTATTATAGTCTGATCTTGAATTGCTGTAATTTGAATGCACATGCTGCTGATTTTCCTTGTTTTTGGACTCTTGCTGATTGATTTTTGAATAATACTGCAACTGTTTCTTCTGGCGGGTAACATGCTGAGTGTTCTCTGCATTTGATGGCATTAGTAAGTGTTTTTGTATTTTTGAAGTAGACATTTGATCTGTTTGAAATAGGAAGTTGATCTGTTTGAGTGACTGTAGTGTAATCGAAGTCTGAAGAGTATCGGAGATATATAGATCGAACTCTGAATGTTTTGCTGGACATCGAAGGCCGAAGCCACAGCGATGTTGAAATTTTGAACAACTTCCAGGTCGCCTTTGAGTATCAGTCGAGCCGAGCGGATGTGATACCTAGAGGAAACCAGAAAATTAGCTGATCGCCTCCAACGCATTCCCGAGGGTCCAGTCGTTCGACCATCCTTGCCCCTCGAGTTTGCTCGAATGTTGGAAACTTGAGCAATTCAAGGTCGCCCCCAAGTATCAGTCGGGGCGAGGGTGGACGTGATACCTGGGGTAAACCGAGGAAAGGACTGGACTTCGATAATTTTAGAGCCTGAACGAAGTATATCTGATCGCCCCCAATGGATCCCCGAGGGTCCGGTCTTTCGGCCTTCCTTGCCCCTCGAGTTTGCTCAAAATTGGAGACTTGAGCAATTCAAGGTCGCCCCCAAGTATCAGTTGGGGCGAGGGTGGACATGATACTTAGGTTCAACCAGGAAGAGGACTGGACTTTGAAGGCTTAAGCCACAGCAAAGCAATATCTGATCGCCCCCAATGCATCCTCGAGTGTCCGGCCTTTCAACCTTCCTTGCCCCTCAAATTTGCTCGAAATTGGAGACTTGGAATAATTCAGGGTCGTCCCCAAGTATCAGTCGGGGCGAGGGTGGACATGATACCTAGGTTCAACCAAGAATTAAAAAATGAAATAGTAGACGAAGTCGGAATGGAATAACTTGTTTATTGAATATTCTAGGTTAGATCAATTGTACATCATTGTAGATATGGCCTGTTGTAGGAGGCCAATTCAATTGTATTCCAGGGGTGTAGTAGGAGCTCTTCGTCTTCTGTCATTAGATAATAGGAACCCATGTCTATTTTATCGTAGATGATGTAGGGTCCTTCCCAAGATTCGGCTAGCTTGCCAGCATTCTGAGGTTTCAAAGATTGATTGACATTTCGAAGCACTACATCTCCTTTGTTAAAACTTCTTGGTTGAACTCGCTTATTATAGGATTTTTGAAGTGAAATGTGGTAGCGGCCAAGGTTGGCGATAACTCGGTTTCTTGTCTCATCAATCCATAACATGTTGTACGCAAGTTTGAACTCATTATCTTCGTCTGGGAGGTTAGGGTCTCGGGTGGGTACTTCGAATTGAGTTGGTAGCACAGCTTCGGTCCCATATGTCAGGAGGAAAGGGTGCATCCTGTAGATTTTCTTGGTATTGTGCGATAAGCCCAGAGGACGTGTTGTAACTCTTGGACCCATCGTCCTTTCTTTGCATCGACTTTCTTCTTAAGACCGTCGACAATTATTTTGTTGATTGCTTCGACTTGACCGTTGCCCTGAGGATAGTAAGGTGTTGATGGTGAGAGAATGATGTTGTGTTTTTTGAGGAATTTTTTAACTATGCTTCCAACAAACTGGGGACCGTTGTCGCATCGGATCATATGGGGGCAGCCGAAGCGAGTGATGATATTTTCCCACAAGAATTTGATAACTTCTTCTTCTCTGGTTCGACATAGAGGAACAGCTTTGACCCATTTAGTAAAGTAGTCAGTTGCGACAAGGATGTTTTCTCCGCTACCTGAGGCTTTTGGGAAGGGTCCAAGAGGTCGATGGCCCATCTTTTGAATGGCCAGGAAACTTGGCTGACATGGAGGTCTTTAGAGGGACAATGGATGTCGTGGGCGTGACGCTGGCATTTGTCACACTATTTTGCATAGCCTAAAGCTTGTTTCTTCATATCGGGCCAAAATAATCCTTGGGTAATAGCTCAAAGAGCCATAGAGTGACCAGTAGTATGAGCACCGCAGGTTCCTTCGTAAAGTTCAGCTAAGATTAGAGAGGCTTCGGTTTGGGATACGCATTGAAAGAGGACGCCATTTGGGGATTTGCGATGTAATTGGCTTTTGTGGATGATATATCTGCGGCAATTTTCTAGGATAGGGCGTTTGGCTTTGGGATCATCTGGGAGAGTAGCATTGTTGAAATAGTGAAGGAACGGTTTCCGCCAATCATCAGGATTGTGACTCTCGCCCACAGTATTGATGGTGTTGATTTCCATCTGATCGATACTTGGGCGTTCGAGTACTTTGATATGGACTGTCCGCGACTCTGAGTGGTCAAGCATAGCTGCTATATAGGCGAGGGCATCTGCATGTCAATTTTCTCCCCAAGGGTAATGTGTGATTGTGGATTTTTCAGGGAACTGGTCCATTCGTTGTCGCACAAAGAGTGCGTAATTGGCCATGCGACCATTAGCTTGGTTTTCTCTTGTGTAGTGTCTTTGTATAAGTTAGGAATTTATGAAGACTGCAAGTTTGGGGATGCCGAGGTCGAGTGCAAGGTGGAGGCCGTGGATCAAGGCTTTATACTCTGCTTCGTTATTGGAATATTCGAAGGCAAGTTTGACGGCTTTCTCTATACGATCATTAGTGAGTGTTACTAGAACAATACCAATTCCTGAGCCATTAGGTCATGCTGATCTGTCTGTGAATAAACGCCAACCAGTGAGAGGGTCCCACGGATCTACTTCTTCGGATTGATAGTCTGCGAGATCATCTTCGTGCTCTTCCCAATCTACATCTTCGACCGGGAAGTCGGCTAGAAAATCTGCTACTGCTTGGCCTTTTTGGGATTTTGATTCTCGAAGGTAATGTCATGTTCGCCAAGGTATACGGACCATTGTTGCACTCGTCTGGATTTTTCTTTTTTTTCTGAGTACTTCTCGAAAGGGGTAACTGGTAATTATAAGAATGGGATTAGCCTGAAAATATGGTTTGAGTTTACTGGCTGAATAGACAAGTGTGAGGAGTAAAAGTTCAAGTTTTGAATACCGGGTCGCTACAGAGGTGAGGGTTTTACTGATGAAATATACAGGTTTTTCGATATGGGAATCCAGTCGAATGGGCATTGAACTGATGGAAGTTTATGTAGCAGTGAGGTATAAAGAGATTGTCTCGCCTTCGATAGGGGTACGGATAATAGGTGGACCACCAATATAAGTTTTAAGTTCAAGGAAGACTTGTTCGCATTCAGGGGTCCAATTGATCTCAGGGTTGTTTTTCTTTTTTATTTTGTGGGCACCCTGATCATGTAAGAGGGAAAAAAGTCAAACACAGCGGTCAGATAATTTTGAAATGAAACGGCTAAGGGATGCTATCCTGCCAGCTACTTTTTGGATGTCTTTCTTTGTTCGGGGCGAAGGCATGTCTATGAGGGGTCGAATGTGGGTGGGATCGATCTCTATCCCGTGTTTATTGATAAGGTGACCCAAAAATTTTCTGGATGACACGCCAAATTGGTACTTATCTGGGTTGAGTTTCATATTGTACGTGCAAAGTATTGAGAAGATTTCTGTTTGGCCTTGAATATGAGTATTCTTATGAAGGCTTTTGCATAACATGCCATCGATATAGACTTTGACTGACTTGCCAAGCAAGGGTTTGAACATAGTTGTGACGAGGCGTTGGTAGGTGCTACCGGCATTTTTAAGACCGAATGGCATAACATTGAAACAGTAAAGGACTTGTTTGGTTATAAATGCAGTTTTAAGTTGATCTTCAGGGAGGAGGGGTACCTGATTGTAACCCGAAGCCGCGTCCATCATAGATAGGCGTTCGTGTCCTGTGGCAGCGTCGAGGAGTGCTGTGATAGTTGGGAGGGGGAAACTGTCCTTCAGTGTATGCTTGTTGAGGTCAGTAAAGTCGACGCAGATTCTAATTTTGCCATTCTTCTTTGGTACTACCACGATGTTCAATATCCAGTCTGCGTACTTCACTTCTCTGATAAACCCAACGGCTATGAGTTTGTCAACTTCAAGGTTCACAGCTTCTTGAAGTCGTGGTGTCAATGTACGTTTCTTTTGCTTTACTGCTGAGGAATAGGGGAAGAGATCAAGGCGATGGCACGCCTGGTTAGGGTTGACGCCGGGCATCTCTTGAAATGTCTACGCGAAGATATCTTTGTTTGCTCGAAGGAACTCATAAAGTTTGAGGTGTTCTGACTCGTTAAGGAGGATTCCAATAAATGTACCCCGACCAGGACCATCGAGTTCGATATAAACAGTGGGTTCAATGGGTTGTGTGGTATCTGTCAAAGTTGAAGGTATAGGAAGATGTTGTGATTTCTATGGACGGTTGACAAGTTTTCGTGTTTGGTCGATCTCTGGGTGCTCGCATGAGCGGGCAAGGCGTTGAGAACCTTTCAAGTTCCAAGTACCCTCGTGATTGCTGAATCGAAGGGTCTGATGATAGATCAAAGGTATAGCTCGCATGGCATGAAGCCAATCTCGTCTGAGTATACCAAGGTATTCAGACTTCTGGTCAATGACTATGAAGTTGGTTGGAAGGGTAATGGGACCTGTAGTGACGGGTGGACTGATGCGGCCAACAACGACTTCTGTTGAGCCATTGAAACCTTTTAGCTCAACGTTAACTGCGGTTATAAGGTCTATTTTCTTCATGGTTTGGGCTATTTGGAGAAATAAGACGTCAGATGTGCTCCCAGTATCTATGAGCATTGTATGGAGAACGAGGTTCCCGATCTTAATCATGATGACTAATGGATCGGAATGGGAAAAACGGACGTGTGAAGTATCGCAGTCGATAAAAGAGATGCCTTCGAGTCGAGGGTGACGGCTAGTTTCTGGCAAGAGGGTGGAGAACTTCTCTTGATAGGTGAGCTTGTAACATTCTTCTATGCGCTTTCGTTTGCTCTTGGAGAGTCGACTGTCTATATTGTTGACTTCGATGAACTTGACTTTATAGATGTGTACCTTGGCTGGGTCAGTAGTAGAGGTGGATAGGGATTTGAGGTAAGACTCATCAAGGTAGCTTGGTAGGTCGGCAATATATTGGTGCAAACGTCCTGCTCTGAAGATAAGATCGAGAGAGCGTTGAAGGGCGAAGCATTTATTGGTATGATGACAATTGCATTTGTGATTGGCGAAGAAGATTCGTCTGGTGAGACTTCAATGGGGAAAGGAACGCACAAAATGGGGTCTGCCTGTATGTGTGGTAGAAGGGTGCTGAGGGGAGCAATGAGTGTAGGTAAAATAGGCTTTAGTCGCTTCTTGCGCGCTTCAGTGCTGTTATCAATCATGGAGAGTTTGTGGCTCTCAGTCTCCTGTAAGACAGGAACGATCAGGGGTGTGGAGGCAGAGTGGGTATGTTGCCGATGTTTATTGAAAGTCGTTGTTTGCGGGATTCTTGAAGGCGCTCGAGGTCGATATAGCCGCTGACTTTCGAGAGCATTTCTTTGAGTGTTTTGGGTTTGTGGAGAACGAGATGTTCTTTTACTCGGCTGTGATCGGGCAAAGCATTCGAGTAGGCCAAAATAGCATTCGAGCAGTCGAGGTTTTCAATTTTACAAGACTCGTCGAGGAATCTTCTGGTGAAGGCTTCGAGGGTCTCATTGCCAGACTTTCGGAAATTGAAAAGAGCATCAACTCTGACCTCTCTGTCTATGTTGAAGGCGAACTGGGTTACAATATTTGCTGAGGGGATTTCGGAATTTGAGGATGTAGGATTTAGGGTCTGTATTACGATATTTGCTGAGTTTGGGAGCGCGAAAGTTAGAGGGTATTTCGATGGCCAAAAGTTTATGGCAAATCGGGTTATTGAGGCGTCTCCGGGAGTCTGTAGCTAGACTCGCGGTAACAGGGATGACTGGTTGTATTTTATGGTCGAATTCATGCTGTGTAACATATGGAGGATGAGGTAGAGATTGGTGGAGTCAAAGGTTGTGAGGTCAAGTATGTGGTATAAAGTCAACATTGTGTTCCCCGAGCTGTTCTCGAGCAGGACGGCGTGTAGGTTGTCTGGAGGAGCGAAGGGTTAAGTCGAAAGAGTCTTCAGTGGGGTGAATCCCGAGGTGGATAGAGCTGGTTAGGGGAATAGTACTGGGAATACCTTCAGCCCTAGTGTTAGCTGGGGGTAACTCGAGGTTTGAAGAAGGGCCAAGGCGGGTGCAGGCATAAATGCGCGATGGGTCGGGTGCCTGGGACGGACGAGCAAGTTCCAAGGGTTGTAATCTTTATAGCTATTAGACAGTGTTGCGCAGCTCATCGATTGCTCAGTTTTGTCGATTTTCGTCATCCAAACAAAAATTCCTCTCTGTTTCTAATGCCAAATGATGGCTTTCACGTTCCTGATTCAGTTGGTTCTGGTGGCGATCCTCTGCCTGAGCAACTTGCTGAGATAGTAATGTTATTTGAGCAGCGACTCTGTCGAATGAATTTCTAGCCTGGATAGAGTTGGAATGGCGTGTGGGTACCATTGAGAATGATCTGCTGGTGTGGAAAATAAGGGGATGGGAACAAGGGAGGGAGAGTAATAGGGTGGGAAGCACAGACTGTGCCAATTGTAGGGAACTAACTCCGTTCAGATGGGGAGTCGGTTCTTACAAAGTATACTCAATCCTCAATCAAAGGGAAAAAGCAATTGGCCAATGATAAGATATAACTAAAGGCAAATACTTGCATAGAGGCCCAAATGTGACTCTCTGTGACCTCTGATGAGGATTTTTAAGACAGATTATATTACAGAAGAGTAAATTAGAGGGTTCGAGTATAGGTTTTATGGGTGGTCGAAGGTAAAGATGCAAAGGCCATAGGAGATCTTTCTAACCCCCGTCTGGTTTTCTCTCTCCTCTATTTATAGAAGCATAGGGAGCTGAGTCACCAGGCGTGGGTCAAGTTTACATGATTATGTTGTCAGAAAATCTCAGCGAGTGATGGACGCCAGTCTTGTCGGTACTGTTACTGCTACATTTATTGATGATGGCTCTGAACGGCGCGGTCGTTGGGTTTGTCACTGTAGATGCACAGGCCAATCAATGCGCTGTCTTAACTGATGAGGTAGTTGCCTGTCTTATCCTGTTTCGACCGCGTGATAGTGAGCTCAAAGGATATCTGCTGCTGGGACGTTAATTCATTCTCAAAGTTCTGTTCGGTGAGCTGGCTATCTGTCTTATCATACTTCAACCGTATATAGATATGGTCGAAGGATGTCTGCTGCAATGTACTGATCCGTTCTCGAAGTTCTATTCGGTGAACTGGCTATCTATCTTATCATTCTTTGACCGTATGTAGATATGGTCGAAGGATGTCTGTTGCAATGTACTGATCCGCTCTCAAAGTTCTATCCGGTGTAGAAGGTTCATCTCTGGGGAATCTCTGAGGAGCCTTATTTAGGGGTTGAGAGGGTTTCGATATATTCGGGTAGGCTATGAAGTGGGCTTCGACTGTCTGTTCGAAGGCTATGAGTAGGCTACTACACCATGCACTACGGGTGGCTACAAATAACAAAGTCCAAACCCACCATACATTTGTTGACACTAACTCTGCCCCTGTAGAATTTGTAACGTCAGACTTCTTTGACGACGCAAATGTAGCCTTGGATCAACGTACGGTGTAATCCGTAACGATTTCTCAATAGACATGTGATGTCACATTAGAGAGAATACTAGTAGTTTCTTTTCTAGAACAAACTTGATTTACTTTTTGTTATCATTATTCTTTATTTTGTTGGGAGCATATCATTTATATTTCAATAAAGTACTCATGACATACATGAGATTTATTTCGTTATAATAAATTGTGATTATTCGAATTTATTGTTTGGGAAGTAGTTAAATTCCATGTATAATAGTTGATCTACTATATACAACTATCCTATGGATCTATCTGCTCATCGAGCATGACCGGTAATCGGATGAGTGGCGACACATGTCTAAGAGACATTAGTACCACACACTCGATCCTTTTGGGATATGCATATTTTAGTATAACCTTGTACATCAGAGATAGCATAAATATTATTGGCACAGCCAACATGATAGTACACATTAAGTACGTTATGCTATTACTCTTTAACGGTATGATACAGGGTATCTAGTCCACTTAATAAACTATTAAATCCAACCAGATTTTATTGAGTTTAGGGAGATAAATGATAGTACTTAAAAGTAATGACTATCGGAGAAAATGACAGACAAGGTTTTGTGATTTCACTCCATGTCTAAAGGTAAGAACATGCTATTAGAATGATTTCTAATAAACTCCTCAGGGGTTGGAAAGTGAGGATAATTATCGAGATTACATCTCAACTTTCTTTAGAAGGAGAGAAGATCCAGAGAGTGTACATGTAACAATTTCTTTCAAGGAAAGTCTATTATTTCATCCTAGTATGGCCAAGGTGGAGTGGGATCCCCAACCTTAGCTTCAAATGCATCCATGGAGATACATGTGGACCTTTCCATCCACATTGGGGGCCACTTAAATATTTATGGTCATAAAAGATGCATCTAGGAGATGGTCTTATGTTTGCCTACTCATAAAATCTAGAAATGCAACATTAGCATGACTTCTCACTTAGATCATTCGACCGCAGGCTCAGTTCCTGAATTAACCGATCAAAGTTGATCGATGCGACTTGACGTGGGCTTGGAAGTTGGACTCACAGGCTTTTGATTATTATTTTACCGCTAAATGGGATAGATGATTGAGCATCGTGAGTACCCCATACCATACCCAACTCAAGATTGGCAGAGAACCTAATCAAGTGATTTAGGATAATCGCTAGACCATTGTTATTACGATCACAACTTCTGGCTAGTGTATGGGATATGCATTCTTGCTCCCACAATACTTATTAGGGTTCATCCCTTAGCAAATCATCAAATTATTTATTCCCAAAAGCGATTAGTCACTGGGTCGGTGCCCGGTGTTGCCCATCGACGAACATTTGGATGTTCCGTAAAGGTGCCAATTGTACCACAATGTATGAAGATGGGACCCTCAACATCGGCCTTGTATTATGTAGGTTATGATTCGTATTTATCACTGGATATTTAGACCCACTGGCGACGTATATACTGCAGGGCAGATAATTGTCACTTTGATAAGACGATATTCCCAACATTAGGGGGAGATATGACAGTCAATGCTGAGGATGTTTCCAATAGGTCTTAGAAAACACCATCGTTGTCTCATCTAGATCCATATACATAAGTTAGGTGACAATAAGCTTCAACAGATTTTAAACCCCCAATAGGTCATAAATGAATTGCTAGATACATTCATAGACACTATTGAAGTACCGTAAGTGTATGATAATAATGATGATAGATTATAAGACTAGCCCGACGTAGCACATTCGTATGATAATTATGATATCTCGATCTATTAAAAGTCTGTAATAAGCACAACGTAGGGTCGTTCAGTAGAGATTTATTGACATGGTATTCATATTTACTGTTGTGCTCGCCATCAAGGATGAGGATTCAGAACCACTTATTGTAAACGACTGTGTGTTATTGTACATTAGGAAAAGTAGGCGTCTGGAATCCAAGCGGAGCTCACCTTATGCATAATGCGAAATGATACCATTGAGCCTATTGGCTATAAATCAGAATGGTACGGAAACATGATTAACTTGGAAAGATAATTAGATCAATACAAGACTAGTTGCCCAGAAAATCTTTAAGAGATCTGGCATCGATTGCAATGTGACCTATTACCCGATTATGGACACTATAACTTTTAGTACTGATCAGTCTGTCAAGTTGTCGAGGACAAGCTAGGCATGCGTCTGATATAAATACCACGTATCTATATGGGAAACTAGATATAAATATCTATATGAAGCTCCTGGAGAGGTATAAGCTTCTGGAAGTAACTAAGACTGGCACACGAGGTGCGTACGTAATAAACTAAAAAAGTTATTGTTGACTTGAAGCAATCAGTGCCCATGAGACATAGTAAGTTGACTGAGTATTTTAAGGTTGGAGACTTTTTAAATATCTTTATCTCTCCATGCGTTCTTTTTTAGAACAAAAATATTAGCTTCACTCATCAAAATAGTTTACTAAATGATTTGGATATCATTAGACCTCCGGGGGAGATCGCGAGAACTGCCGAATACCTTGGGAAGGAATTCAAAATACAAGATCTTGGGAAATCAAGAAGTGTCTCAACTTGCAGATCAAACATCTTGGTAGTGGCATACTCATACACCAAGCAATATATATCGGAAGAGTTATCTAACACTTTGATATGGATGTAACACACGGTACTAAGTCATTTATTGTGAGTCCATCACTTGGGTATGGATAACGGCATCTTCAACCATCCCAATGGGGGGGAGAAGCTCCTAGTGCCGTAGTGCCATAGCTAGGAGATGCTTTACTATAGTTAGTTGGGTATACTAGACCCAATGACTCATTCTCAGTGAACTGTTTGGCTTACCATAGTTTTATTCCTACCCAAAGGCACTAGATTGAGATCAGGCACATTCTGAGGTATCTGATCGGTATGAAAGACTAGGGTCTGTTCTACTCAAAATGGTAAACGCAAAAATATAGAATATATCGATATAGAATACTTCTCAGACCCACATAGAGGCCATTGTCAAATAGATTATGTGTTTATGTACGGGGATACATAAAGACTATTGGAGATCGATGAAGCAGACGGCGGTAGCTATACCTCGAGCCACGAAGAGTCTTGCACTTCATGAAGCTGGCAGATAATGATGGTTGTGCTCCAAGACACATTTCATCAACCGAAGTTGTGGCGTGTTCTATCCAAGATAAAGCATCGCCTATGTATAAAGACAATTCAGCTTGTATCATTCAAATTAATGACGATTTATCAATGGCGACAGAACGTATCATATTTCATAGAAGCCATTCCAACCTTATGAATTATAAAAGGCAAATGAGAATGGGTTTGTTGAAGATATTTTAGAAGACATCTTCGCAAATCCATACACGAAGACTCTTGTACCACTTACGTTCAAGCAGCTAATACACGAAATTGGCATGCAGAAAATTCATTTATCAATATCTCAGGAAGATCGATGTCAGGGGGAGTAGTCCCAGCCTGACGTTGACACATGCATGTTGTACTCATTTTCCTGATAGCGCAGTTTTTATCCCAGGAGGTTTTACTGGTTGGAGGTTTTGATGAGGCAACGTATACGCGTCTGCAGCCCATACAGGGTATAGAATTGTACTCTTTCCTTACAAAAAAAATTACCCAAGGGGGCTTTGTTAGGCAGAGGTTTTAATGAGGCAAGCCGTCCTAGTATGGAACACCCTAAGGGGGAGTGTTAGGAGTTGGGTCCAGCCTAAGCTAAGAACCCAACAAAGTTGAGGTGTTCTATTAGGACTCCTGACAAGCCCATAGTCCCTTTAGGGTATGGGGATAGTTTGAGTAGGTTAGGTCCTTTGTTGTAGGGTTATCCATATATTTGTATTACGTACAGTGAAACACAATAGTATTGGATCAATAAGATATCCTCTCTTCTCTCTCTCCTTTTGTTCTCATGATATATAACTGTTAGTATACTCTATATCGATTTCTTCCCAACAGTTAGGATGTTTTGAGCTTCCTAAAACTGTTATCATAAGGACTGAGAGGACTTTTAAAGATTTTTTTTATTGTCTAGAGACATTGATATAAAAGTTATCTAGAATGTAGCATGGAGTGATGCGCGTTTACCAAAGCAAGAAGAGGGTTTGGATATTAAAAGTTTGAAAGAATTCTCTGATTTAATCATTGCTAGGACAGTATGGAGTTTAGTGAGTAGGAAGAAAGAATCTCTGGACATTGTGGATTAGAGATAAATACTTGAAGACTTGCAGCTTTTGGAACCTACAGATACTTGTTGCTTCTGGGGACTCAGGTCTATGTTAAAAAGAAGAGATTTAGTCAAGCCAATGTAATTATACTGCTATTAATCATTGGCTTAATAGCAGTATAATTCAGTATTTTAATAGCAGTATAATTCAGCTAAGATATAGTCAAGCCAATGTAATTCTTTCAGGAATTAAGAAAGAAGAGATGGTGTGCATAATCATTGAAGGAGGAAAATGAAATATCCCTAGTTCTAGAAGGTCTGAAGAGTTGTCCCAGATTGGGGGGGAAATTCAGAACAGTATACAACCCCAAAATGATTATGATAATATAATTATCTAGAAGCTAAACAAAATGGAGAATTTCTCTTCCAAATCTGCTTGGGAGCAGCTCAAAATACACAAAAGCAAAACTGAATGGTATAAGCTAGTCTGGAATAAAACCTTAGTGCCTAGACACTCTTTTATAACATGGATGGCAGTAAAAAATAGGTTGAAGACTAGTGACTTCTTAGTACATATTGAAGTTCTAAACGAGGCTTATTCCTTTTGTGATAATAAAGGGGAGAACAGAAAACATCTTTTCTTTGAATGTACATTTTGTTGAGTCGCAAGCCACGGAAGCCAGAACTCCAACTAGATTTTGTTATCAATGAACAAACAACAATCCAAAGGAATACTCAATAGCAAACACGCACAAAGTTTAAGGTGGTTTGGCAATTGCCTACGTCTACCGTACAAGATAGAGAAAGAGAAAGAGTTTATTCAAGATCCAAGGTTACAATCACTCAAAGCAATTAGAGGTTTCTCTCAAGGATTTCCTCACAAAATTTATCTCACCAAGGTTGGCTTTAAAAGAAACCTGAGGTTCTATAGTTGGAGAACTATTTATAATCGCTCATATCTCGAGGAAAGTCAAGGGTTCCAAACAAATCATAAAATTGAGTTTTATCGATGTCTGTTCGAACAGACAATGTCTGTTCGAACATACCCCTTTTATTCGAACAAAAAACCAAGTCTATTTGAAGAATCAAGCTTCGGGGTGGCTCTATTCGAATAGACCCAAACTCTGTTCGAACAAACTTTGTTCAGTTCGAACAGACCCAAAGTCTATTCAAGAAAAAAAATAGAGCATCAACAATTCTCCACCTCGGTGAAGATTTCCTCAACCAAGCGAACCGAAATCTGAGCCGAACATAGCCACCATCCAAATGAGCCCAAACAAAACCTCTCTACCATCAAATGTCTCCAAATACCCAAATACACAAGCGGCCCAAGGAAACCAACCAAACCAAGCGTCCCAAAGAACCAAATCCTAACTAAGCATCCCAAAGGACCAAAAAGAACGAACCAAATATTCCAAGGAACCAAAATTGACTGCACCAAATCAATGGTTGCCTATGTAATGTGGATCAAGTCGCCCGTAGTTCCCAAAAAATCCAATCAATCAATATGAAGAATTTGAACTAAGTCCAAACAATAATTGAACTTAATTCCCGAAACAACTTTCGTAAATATATCTGTTGGGTTATCTTTGGTATGAATATTCTTTAACAGAATCTTACCCTCTTCCAGGACTACTCTAACAAAGTGATAACGCACATAATATGCTTTGTGCATTGATGATGAATCTGCTCTTTAGCCTAGAAGATAGCGCTCTGACTATCACAGAAAATATCAAGATGGTCCATCTTAATGCCTAAATCGTGAAGAAGACCTTTCATGCAAATAGATTCTTTAACGCCTCAGTCACCGCCATATACTCTGCCTCAGCAGTAGATAGTGCCACTTTTGACTGTAGCATGGATCTCCAGCTAACTGGTCTTCCACTCAATGTAAATACATACCCGGTAGTAGTCTGTCGTTTATCCAAATTACCTATATAGTCAGAATCCACATAACCCACACAAAATTGATCAATAAAAATCTTGCTTGCAAAATTCCAAACCAATATCCATAGTACCTTTGATATACCATAAAATTCATTTTACAGCACGCTAATGATCTTTACTCAGATCATGAATGCATTGACTAACCATACCAACCACCTGTGAAATATCTGGCCGAGTACATACATAGCATACATCAAGCTACCAACTGCGCTAGCATAAGAAACTTCACTCATAAAATCACGTTCCTCGTCAATGTTTGGAGACATAGAAGCCTTAAGCTTAAAATGAGAAACAAGGGGCATACTTATAGATTTTATGCTCCCATCAATACAAAATCTCAGAAGTACCTACCTCATGTACATCCTATGAGAGAGACGCACCATTTTCTTCTCTCTATCTCTATGAATCTCCATACCAAGAATCTTTTTTGCATCACCAAGATCCTTTATTTCAAATTATTCATCCATTTGCTTTTTCAGCTTGTCAATCTCACTTTTGTGCTTACACGGAATAAGCATATCATCCACATATAAAAGCAAGTAAACAAAGGACCCGTTATGTAGCTTCTGTAAGTAGACACAGTGGTCATAATGACTTCGCTTGTACTTTTGCCCAATCATAAACTGATCAAATCATTTGTACCATTATCTTAAAGACTACTTCAAACCGTACAATGACCATTTCAGCTTACGCACATAGTCTTCCTTCCCTGTATAAACCCACTCGGCTGAGTCATATAGATCTTTTCTTTTAAATACCCATGTAAGAACGTTATCTTAACATCGAGTTGATGCAACTCCAAATCAAATTGTACTACCAAGGCCAATAGGATACGAATGGAGGAATGTTTTACCACCAGAAAAAAAAACTTTATTGTAATCAATCCCCGCCCTTTGAGCATAGCCTTTGGCTACGAGTCTTGCCTTGAAGCGTATATCATCATCAAGTAATCCTTGTTTCTTTATGTATAACCAATTACAACCGATCGCCTTCTTTTCCTTCGGCAACTTCGAAAGTTCCCAAGTTTTATTTTTGAAAAGAGAATACATCTCTTCCTTCAGCGCTCCCTCCCAATGCTTAGCCTCGAAACTGTAAATAGCTCCCTTATAGGTGAAAAGAACATCTTCTTCAACAACCGGTAGTGCATAGGCTACCATGGCCTTTACCTTTGGAAGCACCATATCCTTTGTAAGCCAACTCAGTTTACTTACATCCCTCCTTGGTTTACTCATTGCGATTGGCTCCAACACCGGAATCTTTTCATCCGTACTACCAAATGTTCTACCTTCATCCGTGTCTTCATCATTTAGAACATGAACTAGTGGCTCACCACCTATTGTAACACCGGTAGATGACCCCCCTTTTAGTACAGAACTCTCTGGCCAATGCGAAGACGCATCAATCTCTATCTGCTGTAATACCTCATTTGTCATCTTCTCTGTGTGCTTAGATATACGTGATTTCTTCATAAAAGCCTCATCAAAAGTGATATCTCTGCTTAGAATGATCTTTCGGTCTCTCGACTTGTAGCTTTTCACACCCTTATTCTTACCTAGAAAAATAGCCTTCCTTACTCGTGAATCAAACTTACCATCCTTAGCATGATAGTATGTCGGACACCTAAATATACGAAGAGTATCATAATCTGTAGCAGGTTCTCCTGACCAAGCTTCCATTAGTGTTTTACCCTCAATTGTAGCCGAATGCAACCTATTAACGATATAACATGCATATGTCAAAGCCTTAACACAAAACGCCTTGCCCAACCCAGAATTGGATGACATACACCGTACCATTTCCAGCAAAGTACAATTCATGTGTTAAGCTACCCCATTTTTTGTGGTTTCTCTAACCGTGAAGTGTTGAACTATCTCCTCATCCCGACATATTTGCAAGAATAGATCACTAATGTACTCTCCACCATTATCCGAACGGAGCAACTTGATCTTTCTGCCAAGCTGAGTTTCAATAAACATCTTGCACGCCATAAAATTTTTTAGGACTTCATCCTTCCTCCTTATGTTGTACACCCATACACGCCTAAAAATGTCATCAACAAAAGACACAAAGTAATATTTTCCCCCTAGCGATGCATTCTTGGAGGGTCCCCAAATATCAGAGTGAACATAATCAAGGGTTCTACGAGTACGGTGGATAGCAATGCCGAACTTTACCCTTATCGCCTTGGCCAGAATATAGTGTTCACAAAAATCCAATTTGCACATCTTGGCACTTTTCAATTGCCCTGGTTCACGAGAACTCTCAAGGACATTTTTCCCGCATACGCCAAACACATGTGCTATAGTCGTGTGGTATCTCTGGAAGTGGTCTCATCCCTTCCCGCGGTAGAAACCTCACCAAGAACAGTTGTACCATATAGATATGGTTGTTACTTCTTCTTTGGTCTTTCAATACAACCATGGCTCCCTTAAGAACCCTTTTCACCCCATTCTTATGCACAATCTTGCAACCTTTCGATTTATGTAAACCCGTCGAGATAATATTTTCCCTCATTGTCAAAATATACCGAACCTCGTCAATCTCTTTAACCAACCCATTGTGAAACTTTAGACGAATGGTACCTATCCCCATGATACGGCAAGGATTATCGTTTCCCATCAATACCGTTCCACCTTCTAGCATTTTCAAAATAGAACCCTTTCGGTACAAGTGTGATAAGTAGAACCCGAATCTAAAATCCATTCTTTTATATTAATAGCACATGCACTAGATGAAATAGTTAACGAAAAATCAGAATCATTACCTCCATTTGTCGTGTCTTGAGCCACATTTATTGAAAAACTCAATTTTTCTCCTTTCTTCTTCTTAAGAAGCGCGGGAAATTCATTTTTTCAATGACCTATTTCCTTATAAAATGCACATTGGTTATTTCCCAAGTTGTATCAGTTTTTCACCACGACCTCTCGATTTCGATCGAGAGTTTTTACTACCCGCTTCCTCTTGTCTAAAAATCTTCCTCGAACCGTCAATACCTCGAATGTAGACTTATCAGACTCATGCTCTCCTTCCTCTGGTACTCTTGGTTTACAACCGCCGTAGTCACATCCGAGTATTGCAATGAACTCTTCTCATAAGTTTTTGTCGTAACGAAATGCTCAAATTTTTCCAGAAGCGAGTTCAAGAACAAGAGTGTCTTGTCTTCAGCCCCAACTATCTCTTCAAGATTCGCCAAGTCGGCTAACAACTTGGTGAAGTCATTCAAGTGCTCTAACATATTAATCCATTACCTCATAGTAAAGCAATAAAGTTTCATCTTCAAGTAGAGTCAATTTTGGATACTCTTTACCAAATACTTCTCCTCTAGAATCCTTCAGATTTCTTTTACAGAGGTTTTATTCATTACAAGGTACTTAATATCTTGAGTAAGACAAGAACAAATTTGGCCACATGCCCTCTTGTTCATCTTCCACCATACACTCTCCTCTATGTCATTCGGCTTGTCCTCCAATACCTCGTCTAAGTCTTGTTGACTTAGGGCATCAATAACCTCGTATCGCCACATGCCAATGTTATTTGTGCCATTGAATTTCTCAACTTCAATCTTTGCATTGTTAAACATCACCGTTGTATTCCTTTTCGGGGCCGAGGAACTAGATTCAACTACGTCTCCCATGTTTCCCTCAATTTTCATGAACTAACCAAATCCAAAACTAAATTGAAATTGAGAAACCCTAAGTTACCTCAAATTCGCGCACTACCGAGGAATCAACCTCGCTCTGATACTAATTATTAAGTTGAAAGCCGCGGAAGCCGACACTCCAACTAGATTTGGTTAGTAATGAACAAGCAACAATCTAAATGAATACTCAATTACAAACACACACAAAGTTTAAGGTGGTTCGGCAATTGCCTACGTCCACCGTACAAGAGAGAGAGAGAGAGAGAGAGAGTTTATTAAAGATCCAAGGTTACAATCACTCAAAGCAATTAGAGGTTTCTCTCAAGGATTTCCTCTCAAAATTGATCTCACCAAGGTTGGCTTAAAAAAACCTAAGTTCCCCTTATATAGTTGGGGAACTATTTACAATCGTTCAGATCTCACGGCAAGTCAAGGGTTCCAAACAAATCTCAAAATTGAGTTTTACCGATGTCTGTTCTAACAAACCTCTTTTATTCGAACAAAAAACTAAGTTTATTCTAAGAATCAAGTTTCGGGGTGGCTCTATTCGAATAGACCCATTTGTTATGTTCCAACAGACCCAAAGTCTATTCGAACAGAAAACAGAGCATCAACACATTTACAAAGCAGATATCGTCTAGAATTCTTCAAAAGCTAGGTATCGCAAAGCATAAATGGTTGGGCTGATGAATTTCAATGGTTGCTACAGCAGGGAGAAATGGACGGTGGTCTTATAGAGATCATCAGAGTAGCCTTTGTTGCCACTGTATACTTTGTTTGGGAAGAGAGGAATTTAAGACAATTTCAGCACAAAACAAATTATGCAGAATTGGTTATTCAGAAGATAAAAAAGCTTGTTACAATGAAAATACAGCTGTCCGACTTCAAATTTTGGAGTTCACCTAATTATACAAAGGTTTACAATGAATGGGGTGTGAAAGCCAAGGTAAAGATTCCCAGAGTGAGAAGCAATGAACAGTGGAAGCATCAGACTTGTCACATGGTTGTCCTTGATGGAGCATCTGATACTCAGAACCATAAAAAGAGTGGGGGTCTACTCAGGCTAGCAAATGGAATCCGTATATGTGCTTACTTAAAATCCTTAACATATGAACATGTATGATGAGGACTGTGGTCTACTTTCAGCTATTAAGGAAGGTATTAATCTTGCTGTTTTAATGGAAATTCAAGATTTGGAGGTAAGTTCAAATTCTATGCAGATTATCAACTCTCTTCATTCTGATTCGGTTTCTTCTTGGAGAGGAATGAAGACTTACAGAGATAATATAAAAAGAGAAAAGCAAAGTGCAGCATATATCATTCAAATATAGGACTTAGAAGGCTCTTAAAGCTTAAAGCTGTTAAATATATTGCTTCACACTGTATAGATGATACTTTGTATTTTCCTGGTAATTTTCCTCCTGGGGTAACAGATTTGTATAGTGCTGACTCTAATGGAATTTACCATTTCATGTAAAGTTTACATTTTTAATACAATTAGGTGGGTCTGCCTAACCCCAGCTTCCCTCATCAAAAAATAAAACCCTCAAGATTCGTCCAACAGACGCATAAGTAGGCATGCATCTATGACTTAGGCGTTTGATGATTTTCATAAACAAAACCATCAGGCCCCTAAACGTAACAGACACATAATAACTTTTAGTCGTGTACTCAAGTTTGAGGTTTCATTTGCAAGGCAAGCTGGGGTTGAAAGCAGACCCCAGCTAGAGGAACTGTTGGACTTTAAAATCTGATGTGGCAGCCACTAAAATAAAGTTTCAAGCAACTGTATAAGATGGTAACTAGCCTTACCATTAGTTGAGTTGTAACAATTGTGATTGCCGCAATCCATAATCTTAGCCTCTTTGTCGTCAATTTCTCGTTCTTGAATCTTCGGAGTTGCACGCACATCAATGTTTACTGTTACATTGATGATCATGATCCAAAATCCGAACCCCATGGCTAATAAACCCCAAGATCGAAACGGGGTGTTAGTTTCAGCCATCCAAGAAGAAAATCAAAGACCTCCAGATGAATAAACCCGATGTACTTAAAAAATTGAGGGAGGAGATAATATTCTTTGAGTGTTAGAAGAGAAAGCTTTGTACCTCCAAACAAGTCTTGATATTTAGAAGTTGCCGAAAGTGCAACTATTGTAACTATTTTTAGCATCCTTGTGCGTTGGTTTTCTGCAGCATAGTGGACTAGTAGTACACTATGCAGTGTACACAATAGTATGTGAAAACCCCACATGTTGGGTAAGTTCTATGTTACTTGTAAGACTGTTATTTGTAAGTGAAGCAAGTACGGAAAGATACGCGGAAACGGAAATGTACATTATTTTTCTTATGTGATTCGGGAAACGGGAACGGAAAACGAGTATAAGTATGATGCGACTAATGAAGCGGAATCAAAAACGAAATGAGAAACGAGTGCAAAGCTGTTAAGCCTGAGGGCATTTATGTCATTCTTCTTTCTCTTTTTGTTGTAGGCTATTAGAGCCTTTTCTTATGTAATCCATTATCATCCTCTTCTTATACATGATTTTCTTTTCTCTTACAATGGTGAAACCCTAGTTCCAAATGTATCATAGTATCAGAGCAAGGTTGGCTAGGTTGTACTTCTCTGAAAACGATTAACTTTGTCCCCAATTGATTTGATACGATGATTTCAATTATTGCTCATTCGATTTCTGAAACCAAAGAAAGGATTTTCGTTGCTGAAACTTGCATTCTGAAATCTATGGTGATGATTTGACTTTGGAATCTCTCTCTCTCTCTATTACTGATTTGTGCTGTAAGTTCTTCCTCTATCTAATCTGATTACATCTCATACCTCTATCTACTACTGCAGATTTAGGTTAACTCTTGGTTTGATTTAATGATTTGGGAATCGTTTATTTGCTGATTAGGAGTTGTTTAGCTTGTTGATTTGGAATTAGTTTTGTGAAGAGTTTTCTGGTTCCCTCTAATGTGTTTGTAAGTTTTCACCTAATTGTGATATTTATTGTTTGATAAAATGGCTGATGATAAGTTTGATTTGCAAACTATTAGTCAAGAATTAACAGGGCCAAACTATGTTTATTGGGGTGACAGTATGGCACACTTCATTATAGGCAGAGGGTTGTGGGACTATGTTGATGGTACAATTATGAAGCCCACCGACTTAGAAAAGTTAACATATGCATCTGATCTAAAGAAATGGCAAATGAGTAACTCAAGGATCCTTACATGGATATGTAACTCGGTAGAGTTTTCCATTGGTGTTCAATTGGCCAAGTTCCAAACGGCAAAGGAGAGATGGGATCACTTAAAAAAGTTGTATACGAAATCAAATTTTGCTCGACAATATCTGTTGGAGATTGATGTCTGTGGTATTCGACAAGGAGATAGTAGTATTCAGTAGTTTTATGGGGCGATTACTACTCTTTGGGATCAACTTGCTTTGACTAAGCGACTGAGGCTTATTGCTTGTGCGTATTGGATCACGTATCGTGAGCAGCAACGCTTAGTGTAGTTCTTAGTTGCATTGCGTGATGATTTTGAGAGTCTTTGAGGTTCCATTTTGCATAGAGATCCTCTCCCTAGTGTTAATTTTGTTATTAGTGAGCTCCTTGCAGAGGAAGATTATTTGAGGACGCAAGTAGGAAAAGGGATTCTTACTATGCCCACTCAGTGAGTCTTGGCTATTCAACCATCAATCCTGTCTCAATATCCCAGTTTATATAAAAAAAATAACAGATTTGTATCAGCGACATCGTGATGAGTGTGCCCTTTAGTAATAGTAACTCTTATTGCTTGAGGCTGATATCTTATTACAAGTGATCTCTCGAACTTGAAATGCTTGATTTTGAAATAAAAAGTTTTGTGGTGTTTAGAATTTAGAAATTCCTGTGTTAGATTCTAGAAAATCTGGTTTTTCTTGGTCCTTATCTCCTCTAAAACTTTTTCTTTATATAGACCTTACCCGCAGCTCGTTATTGTACTGAAGCACATTCTCTTAATAATGAGGTAAGTGGAAGTTGACTGTGTAACTATTAAACTCATGGGAGACAGGTGTCTATGACTTGTTCATATTTTTTTTTTTGTTCGATCTACGCTCTTTATCAGTTCACGGTCTAGGTGTCAATGCTGACTAATGCTGACTGTTCATGTCACGTATGAAATGCGTGAGTCTGATACAAGGTTGAGGAGATAGATGTGGGGGCCGGCATGTATGCGAGGCATTACTACCTGTATCCTGCGAGAGATTAGATTCTAAGGTAGGACTCTCTTTAATCTCTGCCAAGTTTCTGTTGTGGGGGTTAAGGAGGAGGAGACGATGGTGGTAGAGAAGGAAGATGGATATTTGAAGTCTTTCTGTTGCACTGTCATCTTCTCTTGTCGTGAAGAAGGTTCTATCATTGAGGGTTGGTTTAAGCACTGATACCTTTGCTTCCTCAATTTCTTGTGAAAGTAAATGGTGTGAAGGAGGGATCATGCTCAGTAATTTCCAGTTTCAACTTTGCTTTAGAAGATTCTCGGAGTGAAACATCACTGAAAATTATCATATAACCTGTAGAGTGATCTGTAATACTATCTGAAAGACTTGTTATTTACAAAATATCTGAAAGACTTGTTATCTGTAAAGTATCTGAAATACTTGTTAGCTATAAAGTATTTGAAATTAATATTCGAGCGAATGAAAAAGTTTTTGTTCAAGCTTTGTGTTGGTAGATATAATTAGCTCTTGTGATTGAAATCGAACTAGAAGAAGTATAAATATTCATGTTAGAGGTCGAAAATGTAATGTTGGAAGTCGACCTAAAAAATGAAGTTTTATTTAGTCGAACTGTGGAAAATATATGTTAATACATGTGAAAAATATATTTGTGTAAATATGTAGATGTGTGATAATATGTATCGAACTAAACAAATTATAGAATCATGGGGAAATAATATCTTTCCAGATATATAATATACATAAATTAAAAATTTCGAGCTTATGGAGCTC
The DNA here is from genome assembly GCA_014058105.1 of Kingdonia uniflora. Taxonomy (NCBI): domain Eukaryota; kingdom Viridiplantae; phylum Streptophyta; class Magnoliopsida; order Ranunculales; family Circaeasteraceae; genus Kingdonia; species Kingdonia uniflora. Next base: position 1,368,260 of record JACGCM010002399.1, on the reverse strand, counting down.
TTGATTGGAAATGTTGTATAGGTACATAGATTATAAGGAGTTGGTCAAAACGTGAGTAGACAAATCCAAAGAGATCGATTGCATAGATAAGGTTAAATAACTTTCTATCATGATCTCAGGGTTTCCGATTATGGAAAAATAGATTATAATATATGCGGAATTTGAGGAATTTGAATTGATTTTGAAAATTGCATAAATATGTGGGGAATGTGATTTAAAGGGGAGGAAGAAAGAGAATATGGTAACGACTCGTTCTGAGAGAGTTTGCCATGCTACTGAGGGACGATTGACGATAAAGATTGCAAAAGTGTGGGAGAGGATTTTTGGGTTGTTAGATTATTATTTTGACTTGCCTGAATCTGAACTGCAATTTGAAGGAATGGATGTGAGAGAGAGGGAACTTAAGATCGGGCGCCATATTTACTCGGAGACGTGAAGTGATTCTAGAGCCTGCAGCTCGAAAATAGGCCATGAGGAAAATTATTGAGGAAGAGATCGAGGAGGAAGATATGAGGATCGCTGGGGGGTGAACTGATTAGGTGTGGCCTTCCAGGACATCTGGGATATTTTATGTGTAACTATATCTAAGAGAACGAATTAAATGAGGTCAAATAACTATAATTTAAATGTAGGTAGATGTCTTGCTTGAATCTGTTCCTCTTTTTTTTGTAAATGATGTTTGGAACTGTTTGAAATTTGATAACTTTGGAATTGACGTCAATAGTTTTATAAGTAGCAGCAGTATGAATAAAAAATGTAGGTGAGCTTTGATTTTTGCCTCTTGTATAATTTTTAGGAAAAGTTTGATTGTGTATGAGTATTGAGTTATCATGAGTGTGGGTGTGGGAAGGCCAGGGTGAAATTTGGATAGGAGAGATAGAAATATATTAAAATATAGGACTCGGGGTAATGATGGGAATGTATTTTTACTGAAAAGGTGCAAAACATCTTACATTAATTGTGGAAGGGAGGCATTGGTTCCAAAACCAAGGGTGGCTCGTGCAATTCCCAATAACTGCCAGCAGTTAAAGAGAAAAATTATAAATAATAGCTCATCTTCCTCATTCAAATGTTTATCAACTTCTGAAAAATAGAAGAACAGTGGGAGAGGAAAGAGAAAAAAATTAGAACTTCACGTGAGAGATTAGACAAGAGTGATCATCGCTCAAGGAAAAAAAATTTACAGAGACAGAGTCACGATAGTGGTTGTACAGCAGCATTGTGAAGGAAGGATTTGGCGTTGCTTTAGATTTATATTCGGACGTTGAAGGTTAGTATATGATTTATGATTTTGTGAATGTGGGTTTAAAAGATTTTGTGAGTTTCAAATTTTAAAAAATTATTGTCTATAGTAATTTTATAAAAAATTGTTTGATTGTTTCTGTAAAAAGAGGTATATGCATAATAAATGTATATGTATGATGGATGTATGAATGTATAAAAATAAGAGATAATTATAAGTTGATAGAATGCCTGGACCTGTATGTAGGTTTGACGTGAGGAATATCTATTTATATAATTAAACCTTATCTTTTAAGCCTATAATTGAGATGGATACTTCACCTAATATGGAGACGTCGACCTCTGGTCGTACGATTAAGTCTGAGAATGTAGAATCTATAAATGTAGAGTCTGAGGGAGAGGACGAAGTAGTACTTGTTTAATTTCCATATTTCCCTGGTAAATTGGTATTATACCCTCCTAACTCCAATATATTTATAGAGTTCTATAAATCCAAAGCTCTTGTAGGTAAAAAATGGGGCAACGTTGTAGAACATGCTGGTAGGCAGTTTAGAGGTTGTACTATATCATCTAGGGAAGAACATTTCTTCTTGTTGCCTGACTTAGAAAATGAGAAGTTGGATAGGGGAGTGGATGAATCGATCTCTCTTGAGTATTTTTATAAAATGTCCAAGGCTACTTGTACAAGGATTTTCTGTGTTATCTATCTCAGTTGGTGTATGGATTGAGCTTGCCCCTTTGCAATCTTGCTAAAGGTATAATGAACACTATAGAGGCTTGTCCTGCCCAACTAAATGGGAACATATGGGAAGTGATCATTATTTGAGAGACTTGGAATAGATTGTAGGAGGAGAATGAGGTAGAGAGGAGAATAACTTTTGAGGATATTTTGCAGTACTACGTTGTGAAATATTATGCAGCGTTTAGTGGTGTGTATTTCTGTTTGAGCTCATTCCGACCGCTTTTCTTTGATTTGAATTCAGCAGGTCGAGTTTGGAACGATAATGTGATATGGGTGAAAGGTAATTGCCTTTAGAGAGAGGATGAAGAAATAATGGAACTTATGCATAGAACTTTGAAGAAAAGTAAGTAATAATGTATAATATTGAACTGCTATAATTGAATGGTTCTTCTGCTGTTTAATAATGTGTTTGCTTTATTTTATAGGTCCTCGAGATGGTTCTAAAAGAAGTCAATGTTAGATACTATTGCTCGAGAAGAGGTTAACCTCGAGATGGTTCTAAAAGAGCTTGGCATCAACAGAAATAAAAGAGCTAATAGTAGGTCTGAGAAGATACAAAACTCTCAGGATAAGAGACTAATGATGGGGATTGGAGCCAGTAAGAAGAGATGGGCAGATAGGGAGAAGCGTCTGGTTTTTACCGAGGGCTTCTGATATGGATTTTGAGGGTGTTCCGGAAGTGACTACTTCGAGTAAGTTAGCTATAAAATTCCCGAAAAAGAAATTTGTGAAGCGTGGCTCGGCCTCTAGAGCCACGGTGAGCGAGGAGGTCGAAGGGGATGCAAAGAAGAGGAGGGTAGATCTTCTTGCTGAAGTGATAGGGGTAAAAGTCATAGAGAGCCGACCTACTGAGGAAGATGAGCTGCGAGCTATGGAGGGCAAGGTAAGGCTAGCAGCTTGCAAAGGTGCCAACGAACTAAGTGGCTCTACACAGTTGGAGTTGAGCAAAATGATAAGTTTTGATGACTTGTTTATTGCTGAACTTAACATTTGGATTCGAGCTGAAAATGTGCTTGATTTATTATAGGCTACTAGCTCGCTGAAGAGTATCTTTCTCTAGATTGAGGAGGGAAAAGTTAAGCTCGTGAGTGGGAGAGTCGAGCTCGAGAAGAAGGTTGCTCGACTTGAATCTGACTTGGCTCTGGAGGGGGAGTGATTGGTTACTGTAAAGGCTGCGTAGAAGGTGTTAATAAACGAGCTCATCGAGTGCTGAAGAATGTGGATGATGTCGCAGTTCAACGCGACTGACTTGGGCGGCAACTCCTTGTAGTGGGGAACACAAAGCCGATGTCAAAGCTATTATGGATGGCACCTACGTCGAAGAGAACGAGGTGGAAGAGGATATCCCTGCTGATGAAGGTGTGGTAATAGGATTGGATGCGGTCTCTCCCATAACTGATCTAGAAAACTGGGAGGAAGATAACGAGAAGGTAGAGTAAAGTTTGTTGGAGTTTGGCTGTGTGTTTTTGTGTGGTTTGGAAAACTGCAATTGTATGGAATATTGTTTTGTAGGATAAATTTTGGATATGCTAAGAGATGTTTGTAAACATTGTTTGCAGGAACTTAAGGATATGCGCCTCAAAATTGAGAAGTTAGAGAATGAGCTTGCTAAGGAGAAAGATGCCTCAGCGTCCCTGTTGACTTCGCAAGTAGAGCTACAGGTTAGAGAAGAGCAAGAAATATTTAACTTGTATGTTGCATTACTTTAGAGCTACAAAGTAAAAAATCATAGTATAGAGATAGATAAAAAATATGTTTGCATTTTAGGAGCGATGGTAATCGAGCATGTCCAGATAATACCAAAGTGGTTTAGAAAATCAAAACATAGAAAATGTGTACCTTAAAATAGGATATAGATATCATTGCTAACGAACTGAGATCATACTTCGATCTTAAGTTTAGAAGTAATCTCACAATAATAGAATGTCAGAAAATAGAAATGTGTTAGAATTTTGAAAGTCTCTTACATTATGATTGATTGTATTTGCGGAGTGTTGTTGAATCGGGCTTGATATATTGTATCTGTGATGTAGGTTGAATTGGAGACTATTCGCTCGAGTGAACAACAGACGCTCCAATATAACCATGAGTTTGCGGCGGAGTTTGATCGAATTAGAGAGGCATCTAAAAATAGAAAGGATCAACATGTCAAAGTACATATCCAGCTTGCCCAGGTGACAAAAATTGTTTATGCCTTAACTCAGCAGATCGAGGTAAAAGACGCCGAAATAGAAAAAGTGCAAAAAGAGTTTGCGGAGGCGAACAATGAGACAGCAAAGTTGAAAAGTCAGATTGACACGTTGATTGTAAAAGTAAAGAGGCGAACATGGCCCAATGCCATATTCAGTCGCTAGAAGTGTTAAAAAAAATCATTACAAGATTTTGTAGTTAGTTTGAAGGGTCAAATGACCAGGAAAATAGGCGAGCTTGAGAAAGCTCGAGCTGATGTGGCAAATTCTGTAAGTACTGCTGCAGAGTTTAGGAGTGAAGTAACTAGGAAAGATAACGAGCTTTGAAAAGCTCGAGTTGACCTGGCCCGATCTAAAAGTGTGACTGATTAATTAAGTGAGGCCTTCCCTACTAAAGATATGGATTTTTGTATGGTTTAAAAACAGTGTGGCGAGCTAAATTAGAGGATGGTTAAATTGAAGGCGGATTTGGATATGGCCAATTCACATGTCAAGAAGGTCGAAGCTGGGGAGAGGTCGAAGAAAAAAGAAGATGATGTCGAGGTCTTTATTGTAAACGGGGACGTGGTTGATCCATCAGCTCAAATTAAAGAGCTAGAGGGGGACGTAGTTTGTATTCAGGCTCATGTACAGAGAGGGAATGAACGTTTAAGGGCTAGCCAAGATAAGTTAGATATTGTTCTTCGTAGAAAGCGAGAGTTAGAGGGGTTGCTCAGGGGGAAGGATCAGTTGTTGTGGAAGAAGGATGTGTTGCAGAAGAAGGCTCCTATTGGGGGAAGTGAAGAGAATGATAGGGAGCTAGAGAAACTTTGCACAGAGTTGGCAGAGTTGAAGGCGGAAAATACGACTGAATTAGATAAAGCTATGGAAAAGATGAAGGAACACCATGAGATTATGTCACGTGCTCATAAACACAGGGATTGGCAAAGCGAACGGTACAAAAACTTGAAAGATCATCACCAGAGATTGCAAAAGCATTTTTTTGATGTTGTGATAAATGATCAAAATACGTCAGTTCAAGAAATAATGCACTCGCAGGAGCTAATGGCTATTATTGTGTATTTTGTGGTGTAAGTAAAAAGGCTTGAGCTCGAGAGGGATACCTTGCATGTCTGTTTGCCATTCTGAGGATGTATTTGTAACACTATTATAGATTGAGGAACTATCTGAACGTCATAGAAATGGTGTTAGGTTCCCAGCCTATTAAATTGGTAGAGCAAAGCATGATTATTGTACCTGCTCGAGCTCCAAAATTTATGGCTGAACGTCCTTCTTCTATAGGGGAAGGCGTAGCTGACCTCCCATCAGCAGAGAAGAACCTTTAGAAGTACCTGTAGTTGCAGACATATTGAGAGATGAAAGCTAGTTTTACTTTTGCTTTATCTTATGTCTGATAAAGATTTTTGATTGAAAGCTAGTATTACTTTTGTTTTAATCGTAAAGGTATAGATGTTGATTAAAAACTAGTATTACCTTTGCTTTATTCTGTGTATCGATGTTAATTGAAAGCTAGTACCTTTGCTATAATCTATTTAGAGGACGATTGAAAGCTTGCATTACCTTTACTTTAATTTGTTAAGAGGTCGATTTAAAGCTAGTATTACCTTTGTTTTAATCTGTTTAGAGGCCGATTAAAAGCTTGTATTACCTTGGCTTTTATCTGTTTAGTGGTCGATTGAAAGCTAGTATTACCTTTGCTTTAATTTGTTTAGAGGTCGATTGAAAGCTAGTATGACCTTTGCTTTAATATGCTTAAAGGTTGATTGAAAGTTAGTATTATATTTGCTTTAATCTGTTTAGAGGTCAATTGAAAGCTAGTATTACTTTTGCTTTAATCTATAAGATTTAGTAGAATCTATGTAAGTATAGAGTAATGTGGGAAAAAGCTTAGAAGTTTTCATTGAGTAGAATAGAATGCACACTATATGGAGATTGAATTATCACTTTTGGAATAGAAAGAACGAAAATTTTGAATTGGAGAAACCAGGGCTTAACGACAGTACTGTTTCAGTCGCCTAGTGTTCTATGGATTTAGAATTCGAACTCCTTGCTCCGTCATGAGATAGTATAATCCCAGACCAGTTCGACCAATGATGAGGAATGGACCTCCCCAATTTTCTGCCAGCTTCTCGGCATGTGTTTCTTTTATGTGTTATGGGATCTCTTTGAGGACGAGATTATCAATCAGGAACTCACGACTTCAGACTCTTCTGTTATACGAGTTGGCCAGTATCTAGTGATATGACCTAGGTTGGCAATAGCGTGTTCCCTAGTTTCATCCAGTTCATATTGTAAGCCAATTCAAACTCATTTTCTTCCACGGTTAGCTCGTGATCTTTGACAGGATGGTGGTATTTTATTGGAATGATGGCTTTGTGTCATAAGCCAGGAGGAAGGTGGAAAAGCCAGTTGATTGACGTAGAGTAATACGGTACGCCCATAAGACGTGTGGTAGTTCTCGTATCCAATTTAATTTTTTTGTGATTAAAGCCTTTTATTTATCCTATCTACTATGGTTATGTTAGTGATTTTAGTTTGGCCATTGCCTTGAGGGTAGTATGGATTAGATGGTGAATGAATGATGTTGTATTTGTTGAGGAAGGCTACGACCTTTTCACCAACGAACTGTGGCCCGTTATCAATCCAAATTTGGTGAGAGCATTCAAACCGTATGATGATGTGTTCCCAGATAAAAGAGGTGACTTCTTCTTCTCTAGTTCGATAGAGAGGAACTACATCGACCCATTTTGCAAAATAATCTGTTGTTATGAGTAGGAATCATCGATTACCTAGAGTATTAGGAAATTCTCTGACGTGATTGAGCACCCACCGCTTAAATGGCCAGAACACCTTGCTTGCATGTAGTTCGAGTATAGGGGCGCGGATCATGTGTCTATGCCATTGACATGCATTGCATTTGCGTGAGTATTATTCTGCTTGCTTGCGTATTCCTGGCCAGAAAACTCCTTGTGTAATTGCTCTGCTAGCGAGTAATTGACCTGCAACATGGGAGCTACAAGTTCCTTCATGTAAATCTCTGAGTATTTCATCTACTTTCTTTTTGAAAGGCACTTAAGATAAGGCCCTGTAAATGAGCGGCGATATAGACGACCGTTCTAAACTGTGTAACGCTTTGAGCTTTTGATCAACTGTCGGCGTTCTTTTAGATCTGTTGGAAGGGGCCAGTCATATTTGTTTTTCAGGCCAAGATAGGTAATAAAGGGCTTTCACCAATCGTCATCCTCCTCTTCATCATCCCCAGTATTGATCGTGCATACAAAATGGATATCAATGCTGGGGGTAAATATCACCTCGATCTGAATATATCTTTCTTTTGTACCTAAGACCCCAGCTAAATAATTCAAGGAATCGGCTTGTCAGTTTTCTCCTCGAGGGAGATAGTCAAGAGTTGATTTCACAAATCTACTCATCCTTTCGATAACGAGGGCTGCATATTTTATCATCTTGTCATTCTTCTTGTATTTTTCTGAGTAATGGTGGATAATGAGTAGGGAATCTGTGTAGACTGAGAGCTCTGGGACGCCAAGCTTGAGTGCAAGGTCGAGTCCATGAACTAGAGCTTCATATTTTGTGACATTGTTGGAGGCTTCGAAATCCAAATGGATTGATTTCTCGATTCTATGGCTGGAAGTGGTAATCAGCACGATTCCAATTCCTGATCCTGCGGGTCTTGCTGAACCATCAATAAAAGTCTTTATCCTTTCCTTGTAATCCATTCAGCTCACTCGTCAAATACTTTGGTGGGTGGATCTTCTGTAATTTCTTCTATAAGGTCAGAATCGTGCTCCTCCCAATCAGAATCTTCTACAGGAAAATCTATGAGAAAATTGGCAATGGCTTGACCTTTTTCTGAATGGCGTTGTTCGTACTTGATATTATGTTCTCCCAAACTGACTGACCATTGCTGCACTCTTCGTGACTTTCCTTTTTTGGACAAAACTTCCCGAAGTGGGTAGTTCGTCATGACTTTGACTGAATGATCTTGGAAGTAATGTTTAAGTTTCTGTGACATGTAAACAAGAGTTAAAAGGAGTCTTTCGATTTTAGAATACCTCGTTTCTATTGGAATAAGAGTTTTACTGATAAAATAGACTGGCTTTTCGATCTTCCTATCAATTCAAATGAGAACTGAGCTGATATAAGTATCTATAACTGCTAGGTTGATGATCAGTTCCTCATTATCTATCAAGGTGCTCATGATGGGAGATTTTCCCAGGTAGGTTTTGAGTTCCTAAAGAGCTATCTCGCATTCTGATGTCCATTGGATTTCTTTGTTGGGCTAAACTTTTCATCATTTCGTACAACCTCGAAGGAGTAGGAATAACCAACTATAGTGATCTGATAATTTAGAAACGAATTGGCTGATAGCAGCGATTTTGCCTACAAATTTGTGTACGTCTTTCATTATTTTTGGAGATAGGATGTTAAGGACAGCTCAAATTTGATCTGGATCAGCCTCAATCCCCTTTTCCTGATGAGATGGCCAAGGAATTTGCCTGAATGTACTCCGTATTGAAATTTATCTGGATTGAGTCGCATTCTATAAGATCATGGAATGTTGAATATTGTGGTTAGATCTGTGATGTGGTCATTTAACTGTATGTTCTTGCACAAGAGATAATCGATGTATACTTCAACAATTTTTCTATGGTGTACTTTGAACATAGTCGTCATTAACCGTTGGTAAGTTGTGCCTGTATTCGTAAGTCTGAAGGGCATAACTTTGTAACAGCAAAGTCCTCTTTTAGTAATAAAAGTGGTATTTTCCTGATCCTCCTCCAATAGAGGTATCTAATTGTAACAAAAAGCAGTATCTATCATAGATAAGAGCTCGTGACCTGCCGTGGAATTAAAATTTGATAGATGATTAGAATAGGGAAACTATCCTTTGGAGTGTGTTTGTTTATATCGGTGAAATCTACACAAACACATACTTTTCCATTCTTCCAAGGAACCATGACGATGTTTGGGATCCATTCTGGATACCTGGCTTCTTGAATGAACCCCACTTTGATCAACTTATCGATCTCAATGTTGACTTCGTATCGAAGATAAGGTTAGAGTCGTCGTTGTTTCTGCTTGACTGTCGTGGCGCTGATGTTGATGTCCAATCTGTGATATGCCTTGGATGGATCGACCTCGGGCATCTTTTCAAAAGTCCATGCAAAGATGTTTTGATTTATTCGCAAGAAGTGAACAAGAGCATCCTTATCGTGTTGGACCAGCTTGGTACCGATGAAAGTACCTCGACCAGGTCCATCAATGTCTATGTATTCTGTAGGTTCTTTAATGGAAGGCTGATCATCGATGTGGCCAGCTTTCTGCAATTGTTATACAACATATCTATCTGATGTATCTATAATGGTAGAGATGGTATTCTCGCAAGCTCTGGAAAGATTTTGACTGCCTCTGATTTCGTAAATGCGATCATTGTGTTTGAAGCGAAGTACATGATGATAACTGAAAGTGATTGCTTCCATGTTGTGAATCCTGCAGCGGCCTATAATCTTGAGATAATGAGATTTGGCGTTGATGATGTAGAATATGACGTCAATTGTGGCTGGTCCAGCGGTGATAGGTAAGATATTTTTGCCTACTTTATCTTCTTTGAAACCATTAAATCTACTGATGCCGATATCGCTCAGATTAACTTGATCGGCCAACCCTATCTGATCGATTGTGCTTTAAAAAAGAATCTTAATACCGCTTTCAGTATCGATCATCATTGTATACATGAAAAACTTCTTCATCTTGAGCATTATTACTACTGCATCATGATGTAGAAATTTTACATGACTGTTGTCGCAATCTTTGAATGAAATCCCAAGTCGACGATTGCTCGACATAGGAAGAAGTGTGGCTTCTTTATCTTGAGGTGTGAGATCACAACATTCAGACAATCTCCTTTACTTGAATCTGCAAGAGTTGTTAATCTGATGAATCTCGATCATGTTGCTATGGTACATGTGGTACAAATGTTTATCCTCAGCTTGATTATAAACCGAGTAAGATCATGCGTCTTTATTTGATTTAAGGGCACGGGGTACTGTCTGCGGTCCCGTTCTGAACATATTTCAGATGACCCTTCTATTTATTAAACCTATTGAATCATGGGATAGTATATAACACCACATAAAATAGTCAAAAGCTGTCCCGAAATCCCCTTTCGGTTGCTTTCTTAATTTAAATCCACATGTGAAAGTTAAGTCTACTCAGATGGCATACTGAAGTATCTCTAAAAGTACCTACCTTGGGACCTTAAAATCCAAGGTAGTTCACATATAAGTAGGTTATTTCCACCAATAGTTACGAGCACTGAGGCACGCGCTAACGCGCATGCTAGACCGTTATGCTCAGAAAATATTTAGGCATTAAGTGTGAATATTATTTGTATTTATTGAAGAAATGCATTAAGTAACTTTTGTGGTTTGTTGGAATTTGAATGTGGTAGTATAGTTTTTTTTTATTTCGTACGAGAGTTGTAATAGGGGGAAACTTAGAATGACACAAATTGTGTGCATATATTAATTTGATTCTTGTAGAGCACCCCTCATCATAAACATTGATTATTGGAGAGCAATTATGGGGCTCACATTTAAAGGGATTGACTACTAATGTAAGTAATTGTTATAATTAAAATATCATGTTGTGGTGACCATTTGAGATAAAGTTCCAAAATTATATCATTGTTAAGATGCACACCAATAAATTGTAACTCGTGTGTTACAGAAAATGATGAGTTTCAATATATTTGGTTTTATCTTATATATTCAAAATCTTAAAATTAAAATAATGAATACTATGCTACTGAGATTTGATATTATAATTTGATAGACCAAATTTAATTTGTGAGGTATTGGGTAGAGAGTGAAATAATCTGTCGTATCTTAATTCTTTAATAGAGCTATTAAAACCTACATATTATTCGGCAAAATTGTTCTTAATCGAAGATAATGGCTTCTCAAAATTCTTCTCGTTATTTGATCACATATCAAAGAAGGAAGAAATCAATCAAAAACTAATTCAGGAAGATCTGAGTATTTTTAGATTTTTTTTAAAGTTTATTCGATACCCTTTGTGTTCGAAGACTTTTAAGCCTATTCGAAGAAACACCTGCTTGGGTAGTTTTATTTGAATAGACTTAATGTCTGTTCGAATACACTTTTTTTTTATGATCGAATAGACTTTTAAGTCTATTCGAAGAAATACCTGTCTGAGTAGTTTTATTTGAATAAACTCAATGTCTGTTCAAATATACTTTTTTTGTTCGTACAGAGACTTGCTATGTTCAAACAGATACACGATTCAGCCTATTATTTTAGGCATTTAAGGGCATATTTGTCCAAGTGTTGTAACTAGGAACGTGTAGCCTTCATAAAGGGGCAAGGCTAGGCAAGATTAGATCTTGTTAGATCAATCCAAATTCGAAGAGAGAGACTTAGGGTTTGAGAGAAATTTGATTGTAATTAATTTTGATTAAGCAATTGAAACTGTAAAAGGGAATTTTCCCACCAATTTGTAGTTCTTCATACTATTCTTCTACATGGGGTTTCTCAATTCGTATTGTGAATTAAGTGGTATTAATTTTTCAGTAACGATTCTTGGGGGTGATTGTGGTTTATGGCTTCTACATGTGACCAACTCAAGCAAACGAAGGAGAAGCTAGTGAGTTCATTGAAGATTCACCAAAAGCCTAACTCGAAGAAGAAGGTAAATTTGGAGATGGGCGATTCTGAAGATCGACTCACAACTTTGAAAATGAAAGTTTCAGACCTAACTACTACTTTAGGGGAGTTGGTAGAATAATTACGTCTCACGAACCTCGCAAAAGTTTTTGCTTCAGTGAAACGGCAAGAACGCTCGAAGAAGAAAGAGGTTACAGAGGAGGATAGAGACGAGGGTACTGAGGAGATAGATAGTGATTCTAGTAATGATAAATTCGTCAAGGAGCGATCGGGTATTGGTAAGTCGGTGAATCTTATACGTAATCTTCGTATCGACTTTAAGATTGAAATTTTGGTATTCGATAGTTCAATCGATGCCAAGAAGTTGAATAATTGGTTAGATAGATTAGAGACCTATTTTTCTATTTATGAATATTCCAATGCCTTAAAATTTTGTTTTTCTACATTGAAATTCGCAAGTCATGCACTCACATGGTGGAAATCCTATCAGAAACGTCACGAAGTAGGAAGTTTGAGTTGAAAGGAGTTCAAAGTGTTAGTAAGAAAGCAATTTTATCCAATTAGGTATGAACAAGAGCAATGGTACAAATGGCGCAATTTGTGCCAGAAGTTTGGGCAATTCGTACAACAGTTCACTATGAAGTTTCGTAACCAAGCGTTGGTTTTGGGCATTGATGTGAATAAGTATAAGTTGTTCATGAAATATACGGGGGGTTTGTTGGAGTCCATTAGAAGAGATTTAAAGCTCTTTACCGTGGAAAATATTGAAGATGTTACCGTTAAAGCAATTGGTATTAAAAGCAAGTACTTGAAGAATGACAAGAAAGATAACAAAAGCAAGTCGTGGTACAAGTCTAACTGAAAGAATAAGCATAAAGGGGAGTCTAAAGGAGAGGGGTCTTCATCCAAGGGGAATTACTATAATCATTGTAATGCAAATGGGCACATTTTAGATAAATGTTAGAAACTTTACCCGATCTTAGGCCGAAGAAGAAGAGGAGGAAGAAAGAGAAATATGCACTAGCCGCAACGATTGTTGATCTTCCAGATTTAGATAAGCCAAATCATAAGCTTACTCTAATGTTTAAGCAGCCTATAGCTACCGAAGAGCCGAGTCAGGAAGAACTATTTCATGTTAGCATTCAAGTGAAGCAGAGCTTAGTCGAGGCCATCATTGATCCGGGTAGTCAGAAAATTTTGATCTCTGAGGCGGTGGTAAAGAAGATAGGTTTGGCTACTATGGCTCATCCTAAACCATATGGTTTGGGCTGGATTCAGAAAGACATAGAATTGAAGATCACTAAGCAGTGTACGTTCAAGTTTGCGATTACTGAAGAGTTTATTGACGATGTAACGTGTGAGGTAGTTCTGTTAGACGTGTATCAAGTCATCTTAGGTAACCCTTATCTTTGGGACGGAGATGCAATCCTTTAACGTAGAGCTTACAAGTATCATTATGTGAAGGAGGGGAAAGAGTTTTATATTAATATGTGCAAGGAACATATCAATACCAATAATTTAGTAACGGTGACTCGGGAGAAGAGGCTGGTTAATGCGAGCGGCAAGTTTGTATTATTGTTGGTGCGATCGATGGGTCCGTCGGCTAAGGTGTTGTCTACTTTGGCAATGTCTCCTAAGCAGTAAACCGATATGGGAAAGTTGCAAGAGGAGTATAAAGACTTGTTTCTGGGCATATAAGGGATACCGGGCAAGTGAGATGTAGAGCATGATATTACCTTGGTAAATAGTATGTCACTACCCAATATTAGGTTGTATCAGACTTCTGTCACATGAGATCAAGAAATAGGTACAGGAACTCCTGGAGCACATAGTTATTACTCCAAGTTGCTCACCTTGTGGTTCACCGGTGTTATTGGTGCCAAAGAAGGATGGGTTTTGGAGGATGTGTGTGGATTATCAGGCGCTGAACAAGATTATTGTGAAGAATAGTTATCCGCTTCCAAGGATTGACAAACTTTTAGATGAGTTGCAGAAGGCTCGGTTTTTCACCAAGCTGGATCTTAAGTCGGATTACCATCAAGTTAGAATTCGGGAAGAAGATACTTGGAAGGCAGTGTTCAAGACTAAGCAATGACTTTTTGAGTAGTTGGTGATGCCTTTTGGGTTATGCAATGCTCCGGCGACATTTATGCAGTTAATGAATGAGGTACTTCATGCTTTTATTGATGATTTCGTGATTGCGTATTTGGATGACATCTTAATATATAGTCAAACATGGGAGGAGCACTTTGGGCATTTACGTAAAGTGTTAGGCATTTTACGATCACAACAACTTTTTCTAAATGGGGAGAAGTATGAGTTTGGGAAGGAATTAGTATACTTGGGGTTTATTGTTGGTGGTGGTGAGTTTAAGGTCGATCCAGAGAAGGTCTCGGTCATTACTAATTGGCCTCGACCCCGTACAGTGACGGAAGTAAGGAGTTTTATGGGTTATTGTCAGTATTTACGAATGTTTATTCGACATTTTTCACAAATAGCCACACTGTTACATTCCTTGACAAAGGCTGGGATAAAGTTTTTGTGGGAAGATCACCTTAGGAAGACTTTTTTGTTACTAAAGCGAAAGATTACAGATGCACCAGTATTAGTGTTGCCTAATTTGTAGCGGTCTTCTAAGGTCGAGACAGATGCGCCAGACTATGCATTGGAGGCAATTCTTTTACAGGATGGGAAGCCGGTTGCTTACCATTTTGAGATGTTTACAGGAGCAGTACGCAACTATCCTACCTACGATAAGGATTTTTATGCATTATATCAATCTGTGAAACATTGGCAGAGTTACTTATTGGGGAAGGAGGTTGTGGTACATTCTGATCACAAACCATTACAGTTCTTATCTACCCAGTCCAAGCTACAGCTAGCTCGCCATATGAAGTGGATGTCGTACCTACAACAGTTTACCTTTACGATCAATTATAAGAAAAGAGTGAACAATAAAATGGTTGATATGTTATCTCGACACCCATTTCCAACTATTTTTGCTTTGTTGGTAGTTATGCAAATACAGCCTATTATTCCTTCTGAATACGTTACAGGGTATGACAAAGACAAGGAGCTCAGTGTGATTCACGAGAAGTTGTTGTAAGGCAAAATGTGCGAGTATGTATTAAAGGATGGCCTGATTTACAGAGGCAGTCTACTATGTATTCCTGAGGGTGGAGATCGTTTGTATTGGATTTGAGTTGCACATTGTTCCCGAGTGGCAGGTCATTTCAGGGTTGAGAAGACTCTTTTGAATTTGCTGCGTTATGTCTATTGGCCGAAGATAGAGGTGGATGTAGTTTGTGGTTGCGTGTTATGCAACACATCAAAGCCTTCCAATCAGAAGATATGACTATACTTACCATTACCAGTTCCTAGATGACCTTGGGAGAACATTTTGATATATTTTATGGGTGGTTTGCCCCTGACCAAGTATAAGAATGACAATTTGTTTGTGGTGGTAGATCAATTCAGCAAGATGATTATTCTTATTCTATATCAGAAGACGGTCACCAGGGAAGGAGTAACGTGATTGTTTTTCAGAGACGTCTGACGGTATTTCGGGCTCCCTTCTTCTATTAAATCTGATAGGGATAGCCGCTTTTGGAGCATTTCTAGAGATCGTTATGGGAGATGATGGACACTAAGTTAAAGAGAAGTACCATTTTTCATCCGCATATTGACGGGCAAACATAAGTAGTTAATCACACTTTGGTACATTTACTATGGGGATTCCATTCTAAGCATCCTAAGACTTGGGATGAGAGTTTTTTGTATCTTCAGTTTGCGTTTAACCGGGCGATTCATGGCTCCACTTTGAAGTCTTCATTTGAAGTTTGTTTGGGGTACTTGCCTCAAAGCTCTTTTGATTTGGTTTTTAGTCTTGGCGACAAGATGGTGTCAGGAAAGGAGGAAGAGGAATAAGTTAAAGCTCAGCACTTTATTGAGATGATAAGGAAGGTTCATGAGGCGGCTGAAGCACAATTGAAGAAAACTCAAGCGAAGTATAAGGCTCGACACGACAAGCATCGAGTTGAGTGTACTTTTTAAGAGGGCGACCTAATTTGGTTGTATTTGGGTAAGGAATGGCTACAGGGGGAAGGTAAGAAGCTCAAACCTATCTGTTAGGGTCTGGTTACGATACTCAAGAAGATTGGTGATAATGCCTTCCAATTGGATTTACCACCTTTCATGAAAATGTATTCGGCGATTAATGTCGAGCATTTGAAGTTGTTTGAGCCGTCTCTTTTAGATGAAGACTCTACAATCGATACTCGTCTATCGTCAGTTAATGACTTATGGATGGAAAGAGAAGATTCGTTGCAGGAGGATGGTATTCTAGAGAAGAAAGTTTATGCTACAAGGCAGGGTGGTATTGAGTCATTCCGAGTTGGGAAGAAAGGTCAACTGCCTAGCAAGTCGAAGTGGTATAGCAGGGAAATGGGCATAGCCACGTTCCCACATCTCCAGTTCTAGCTTGAGCAGGAGCTAAAGGGGGGAGGATGATCCAGGAGGATCTGAGTATTTTTAGTCTTTTTTTTTAAGTGTATTCGAACAGACTAACCCTTTTTTTATTCGAATAGACTTAATGTATGTTCGAATACATTTTTTTTTTTTGAACAGACTTTTAAGTCTATTCGAAGAAACACCTGCCTAAGAAGTTTTATTCGAATAGACTCAATGTCTGTTCGAATACACTTTTCCTGTTTGAACAAAGACTTGTTCTGTCCAAATAGAGGTGCGATTCAGTTTATTGTTTTAGGCGTTTAAGGGCATATTTGTCCAAGTTTTATAACTAGGAACTTGTAACCCTCATAAAGGAGCAAGGTTAGGCAAGATTAGATCATATTAGATCAATCCAAGTTCGAAGATAGAGACTTAGGGTTTGAGAGAAATTTGATTGTAATTGATTTTGATTAAGCAATTGAAGCTCTAAAAGTGAATTCTCCCACCAATTTGTGGTTCTTCATACTATTCTTCTACTTAGGGTTTCTCAATTCGTATTGTAGATTAAAAACTCAAATAATTTGATGTTTTATCTCTCTAATGGTTCATCAAATGATGAAGTTCCTAAAATTCAAATCCCTTTATTTACTTATATAAGAGTGGTACCTACATATGGAGAGATTTGGAGACTCCAGATGATCTTTCCCTACATAATGTAGATAGGTATATTAGTCAATCCCAACACGTAGGTGAAGTAAGCTATTTGTTGGGAACAGTACAATATTCTTTATTAGGAATAATCAAATATTTTAACCTGAGGTCTGAAGTAGTCAGTAGGGTACTTGCCCTGATTATGAAAAATAAATTTGTTGAAGGTATATTTAAAGTGGGTCTTGGTTATTAATTTTTTTATCTAAACAAAATATAAAGAATTGTATAATACAAAAAGTATATATTTAAACTTAGATGATCACTATGTGTCTAGTAACAAACTAGTGAATATATTATAAAATTAATCAATAGAGGGGCATTCATTTAGGCTTCGCTTGGTATCCCATTTATAGTTCCATGATAAAGGATTATCGTTTATTTTCTTTGATCCAATGGTTAGCACCAGTTGGATCAAGAAAAATAAACAAAATTCCTTGATATGTGGAAGTATAAACATCATACCAAGCAGAGCATTAGTGAAAAATTAATATTTTACATGAGAAACATTATTATCAAATAAGAATTGTTGAAATATAGAACATGAGAAAAATATAGTCAGCCTTTTGTTGGAAAAATATAGAATATCTGAAATTACAGACGCATAATTAAATCATAAATTGCTGAATTGTTTTAACTTATTCTAAATATTGGATAATAGTAAAAATAATATTTAGTGTGTGTCCTCATCTTCGCTTATGTTTTCTTCTTTATCATCTTTTTCAACATTATTGTTGGATCCATCGTTTGAGGTATCTTTATTGATATCTTCAACATCTTCCATGTTATCAAACGCAGTTGTATCAGACCTTTTGGTATCGCTAAAAAGTTCACAATTCTCACATGCTTTGTAAGATAGGGGTTTCATTTGTAGGTTTTATCTCTAAAGCAACAGTGGTTGTGTCATTTTCAAGCATTTCCTATTAAAAATTTACATATAGATTTAGTAGTTAGTATTGTTCTAATTGTAAAATTATAAGCAACAAAATGTATGATATTGTGTATTATTTATATTGTATACCTTATAAGGAACGTCTTCCAAAGCTGGCATGGTTGGGGATCTACGACAATCAAGTTCATCTTCCAAAGACTGCACAAATAAATAAATAAAAATAAAATATTTATGATATACAATTATTTTGTTAATAATAAATCTAGATTATAGTAATAGGTAAAATGCAATTAACCTTATCTTCAGACGGTTGTTTGGTGAGTTGTTTCCTTTAGTTTCAATACTTTTGAACGGGGTTGCTTTGATTTGTAGTAATTTTGAAATGGTTTGCTCTATTTTGACTTGGGGTGCTTTAAATTGGGATATCAAAGTTGGGTTCTTGTGTTTCAGTCTCTGAAACCCCAGATTCAGCCATAGAAACTGATACAAAGCTATTTATTTCATCACCAATCAAAGACAAACCCATAAATGATGAACCCATGATCGTTGACTTTATCTGTTGTATGGGTTAATGGTTTCTAGTCGCCAGTTTTGTAGTCTGATCAAACTTTCTTTTTCTTTTTTGCATTTTTTTTTCCTATATTTCCCTGTATATTGGACATGGTCTATGACTTCAATGTGATTTTTAGTAAATAAGGTTCATTAATTAGGCATACGAATGTGCAGAAGAGTAGATTAAAAAAAAACCAAAAGGGTGTTAAACTTAAATGATCTGAAGATGGTTTAGTTGAGAGAAGAAGAGGTTTCGTTACGGGATGGAGAACGATAGAGAAGAAACTGAAGGAGGGGGTGATCAGATGGAGGAGTAGAGGAGGCCCTTCGGGAATATATAATAAGAGACGGGCGGAGAAGACAAGAAGGGGTGGAAGAGAGAAGACAACATGAGGAGAGGGTAGACATAGAATGTTTTGTGACATCAAGTGCTTTTAACTAGATGAAGGGGATCCATATGGTTGTTTGAAAACGGTGAGGAAGCTATGGCTATCTGCTCCTGGTGGGGAAGGACAACCCCATGAGGCCAGGTCAGACATGACCTAGTTGGAAGATTATTAGTATAACTTGAATAAATGTTACCTACAGAACTCCAAATCGTCTTAGCCACTCCTAAAGAAAGGTCCGAGCTCATTCCCATAATAGCTTTAGCAATGTGATATCAACCAGAGAGAATGTCAACCTTCTAAGGATCTGAATCTCTGGTGACTTGAAGATGTCCGACAATGGTGTTGCCTGCCTCTTTCCTTTGACTCTATGAGACTCCTCTCTCCTAATATGTGAAGTAATCCATATGTTTAATGGTAGATACTCAACCAGGGAGTATGATAATGAGTTCTATTGAGTATAGAGTTGGTTGTGATCTCTAGAGATGTCAAGTATGTGATTGCTAGAAAACATGTTTGAAGGCTTCACTTCCCCTACTGGGTCATATATTAATTTGAAGTCCGTTTTTCACAACACCCACTATCCAGTTATATTCTCTTGAAAGATAGAAAGAGTTCTAATTTCCAAGATAAGATTATGTTATTAAAAGAGGGAGAAACTAGTAGATTACCAAGAGGATTCCTGACCAAGATCTAAACAAATACGAATGAAAGAAGAAATCGTGATACAGTAGAAAAGACAAAGCATAAGAACTAGGATCATGCGTCTCACCGCTTCGTGCAAAGCAATGAATCCATATATCACATCTTCCCCTCTTTCAATGAACTTGTTGAAGTAGACATCCCTATAAGTCATTATACCTCTACTCCAAGAAGGACTTACATTTGAAGATTCATTAATTTTGGTACCCCAATAGCCCCATGTTAAGATTTTTAGTTTTCCTTGGTAGATTGGAGCTTTTCACGAGATAGGTAACTCAAGATGCTAGTGAGGGAACCTGGTCCCTGGTAACAGGAAGACGCGTAAAATATTTATTTCAAGGTTTAATTTTGTAAATGGTAGAAAATGGCCCTAAGTCAGAATTACATTGTACAAAAGTGGCATGGTCGCCTAAATCACTAATGATAAAATATCCTAGGGGTCTGTTTACCATGTTGTTTATTGGAATTCTAAGAATTCTGTATTTTCTTTTTAATGAAGAGATGGAGTGGGAGTTGGTGACAAACTGCTTACCATGTCCACCAGGCTTTCTAGTTCTAAATATATCACAGTTACACAGCGATGCCTTATATTTTTCCTTTTTTTGAAGATTCGAAAGTCTTGTCTTACTACTACTTGGTATGTGTGCAGATGACCACAAAGTATGGGAAATGGCTTCAAAATAGTGGATACATTTCAACCAATTCATGTTTTGCAGCCATTTCTAACACTTTGTAGCAGTAAAGCTGGAATTTGTAACTACAGATGCAGTAGAGTGAAACCAGAAAACAAAAAACGATAAGAGCACTCATGTAATCACTAATACATAAACCGATAATGTATCAAGAAAAATACAAAAATATGCATAATAGCATTCGACGCTGAGCATTTCCTGCAACAAAATGTCTTCAGATATCCGTAAGTTTTTGATCCAGGAGGATCTAGGTAAGTCATATTGGGACTAGGAACTTGTAACCAAGTCCTATTGTAACTAGAAACTTGTAACCCTTATAAAAAGGGCAAGGCTAGGCAAGTCCTATTGGGACTAGGAACATGTAACCCAGTACTATTGGAACTAGGAACTAGGAACTTGTAACCCTTATAAAAAGGGGCAGGGCTAGGCATTGTTAGGTTATGATAGATCTGAAGAGAGTTCTGAGAGAAGCCTAGGGTTTGAGAGATTCTCATTGTAATTTCTTGTTTTTAGTAATTGAATTCTCTATTTTTTCAAATCCAATTGGTGTTCTTCGTTCTTTCTACTAACTAAAGCTTCTCAATCAGATTGTGGATTTAGTGGTATCAGTTTTCCAGTTGCGATTCTCGGGGGGTTGATTGTGGTTTATGGTCTCTACACGTGACCGTCTCAAGCAAACGAAGGAGAAGCTAGTGAGTCTGTTGAAGATCCATCGCAAACCTAATTCGAAGAAGAATGAGGATTTGGAGATAGACGATCCCAAGGATCGATTCACGACTTTGAAAACGACAGTTTTCGACCTAACTTTTACTGTAAGGGAGTTAGTAGAACAATTGCGTCTCATAAACCTGCCGTTGGGTTCCGCTTCGACGAAACGGCGAGGCCGCTCGAAGAAGAAATGAGTTTCGGTGGGGAATGAGGCGAGGATAATGCGAGGATAACTAGCAATTCTAGTGATGCTGAATCCGTCAAGAAGTGCCCAGGTTTTGGTAAGTCAATGAATCTTATGTGTAATCTTCGTATTGGCTTTAAGATTGAGATTCCGGCATTCGATAGTTCCGTCGATGCCGAGAAATTAGATAATTGGTTAGATAGCTTAGAGACCTATTTTTCCATTGATGATTATTCCAACGCTTAGAAGATTTGCTTTTCTACTTTGAAATTTACAAGTTACTCAGTCACGTGGTAAAAATCCTATCAAAAATAACATGATGTCGGAAGTTTGAGTTGGAAGGAATCCAAGGTTTTGGTGAGGAAGCAATTCTATCCAATTGGGTATGAATAGGAGCGATGGTACAAATGGCACAACTTGGCTAAAGATTTGGGCAATCCGTACAACAATTTACTATAAAGTTTCATAACCAAGCATTGGTTTTGGATATTGACGTGGAGGAGTACGATGTGTTCATGAAGTATACGGGGGGTTTGTCGGAGTCCATTCGAAGAGAATTAAAGCTCTTCAATGTGGCAACTATCGAAGACGTGACCGTTAAAGTAATTACCATTGAAGGCAAGTACTTGAAGAGCGACAAGAAATATGATAAGAACAAGTTGGGGTACATGGCTAATTGGAAGTTTGATCTGAAATGGGAGTCCAAAAAAGAGGGGTCTTCATTCAAGGGGACTATCTGTAGTCATTATAAGGCTAATGGGCACAGTTCAGATAGATGTTGGAAACTTCACCCAGAGCTTCGGCCGAAGGAGGAGAAGGGCAAGAAAGAAAAACGTGCACTAGCCGTTGCGATTGTAGATCTTCCGAATTTAGATAAGTCAAATCTTAAGCTTACTCTAATGTTCAAGCAACCTCTAGTTATCGACGAGGCGAGTCAGGAAGAGCTTTTTATGTCAGCATTCAGGTGAAGTAGAGCTTCGTCGAGGCCATCATTGATCCGGGTAGTCAGAAGAATTTAATTTCTGATGCGGTGGTGAAGAAGATGGGTTTGGCTACTATGGCTCATCTTAAGCCTTATGGTTTGAGTTGGATTCAGAAAGACGCGGAGTTGAAGATCACTAAGCAGTGTACGTTTAAGTTTGCGATTACTGAGAAGTTTATTGTCGAAGTGACATGTGAGGTGGTTCCGTTGGACGTGTGTCAAGTCACCTTGGGTAGCCCTTATCTTTGGGATCGAGATATAATCATTTACTGTCGAGCTCGCAAGTATCGTTTGGTGAAAGATGGGACAGATTTTTATATTAATGCGTGCAAGGAACATATCACTACCAGTAATTTGGTAACGGCGACTCAGGCGAAGAGGTTGGTTAATGCGAGCGGCAAATTTGTATTGTTGTTGGTGCGACCGATTCAAGAGGGTCCGCCGGCTACGGCATTGCTTATTTTGGCAATGTCTCCTGAGCAACAAACCGATATAGGGGAGTTACAGGAGGAGTATGAAGACTTGTTTCTGAGCATAGAAGAAATGCCACGTAAGAGGGATGTGGAGCATTATATCACCTTGGTGAGTGGTGAGCCACTACCTAATATTGGGTTATATCGGACTTCTATTACAGAGTCTGATGAGATCAAGAAACAGGTACATGAACTCCTAGAACAAGGAGTTATTAATCCTTATCGCAGGTAGGATATTTGCGTACTGCTTCTGTAAACATCTCAGAATGGTAAGCAACCGGCTTCCCATCCTGTAAAAGGATTGCTCCCAATGCATAGTCTGACTTATCTATCTCGACCTCAAAAGGCCGCTGCAAATTGGGCAATGCTAACACTGGTACATCTGTAATCTTCCGCTTCAGTAATAGAAAAGTCTTCTCATGGTGTTCTTCCCACACAAACTGTACCCCGGTCTTCGTCAAAGAATGCAACGGTGCGGCTATTTGTGAAAAATGCCGAATAAATTTTCGTAAGTACTAACAAGAACTCATAAAACTCCTCACTTCCGGCACTGTGTGGGGTCTAGGCCAATTAATAATGACCGAGACCTTCTCTGGATCGACCTTAAGCTTGCCGCCACCAACAATAAAACCCAAATAAACTAGCTCCCATTCCCAAACTCACACTTCTTCCCATTCAGGAAAATTTATTGTGATCGCAACATGCCCAACACTTTTCGTAAATGCCCAATGTGGTATATTCCTAGAACATTGGCGTAGTTACTTATTGGGGAAGGAGGTTGTGGTATATTCCGATCACAAACCATTATAGTTCTTATCTACGCAGTCTAAGCTTCAGCAAGGTCGCCATATGAAGTGGATGTCGTACCTTCAACAGTTTACATTATAGATCAAATATAAGAAAGGAGTGAACAACAAATTGGCTGATAGATTATTTCGACCCCCATTACCAACTACTTCCAATATGTTGGTTTCTATGTAGATACAATTTTTTGTTACGTCAGGATATGTTGCAGGATATGATGATCCTAAGGGGCGTAGTGTGTTTTGCCAAAAGTTGTTGCCAGACAAGATATGTGGTGGCATTAAGTCGTTTCGAGTTGGGAAGAAGGGTCAGCTACCTAGTAAATCAAAGTGGTACAGCAGGGTACTGGGCAGCGCCGCATTCCCACCTATCCAGTTCTTGCTTGAGCAGGAGCTCAAGGCTCCTAAATGAGGGAGCCATGATCTAGGAGGATCTAGGTAAGTCTTATTGGGACTAGGAACTTGTAATCAAGTCATATTGTAACTAGGAACTTGTAACACTTATAAAAGGGGCAAGGCTAGGCAAGTTCTATTGGGACTAGGAACTTGTAACCCAGTCCTATTGGAACTAGGAACTTGTAACCCTTATAAAAAGAGGCAAGACTAGGTATTGTTAGGTTATGTTAGATCTGAAGAGAATTCTGAAAGAAGCCTAGGGTTTGAGAGATTCTCATTGTAATTGTTTGTTTTTAGTAATTGAATTCTCTATTTTTCCAAATCCAATTGGTGTTCTTCGTTCTTTCTACTAACTAAAGCTTCTCAATCGGATTGCAGATTAGTTTTGATAAACAGTTTTGAGAGGATTAGCTATTTATCATAGACATTGTAATTAGCAATGTGGGTTATGAAGCAAATATGCATCTACCACTAATATGTTCAACTCTATCAGAAATGGCAACTGATTGAAAAGAATTGTCTATCAACATTGTCAAATAACAGTCGAAGAAACACTACAAAAGGGTCAGGGCAGCCTCTAAAACATATTAGGGTTTGCAGCATCTTTCAAATGGTGTAAAACATAACCAAGGCTAAAATTTGAAACTAGAGAAGCAGCAGAGTAAAAGTAGATAAACAGAAACTGATAGAGCACTCTGGTCATGTACCAATAACGTAACTTTAATATAGAGCAAAATCCACATAATAGCAATCAATGCTGAGCGTTACTTGCAACAAAATGTCTTCAAAAGACCTTCAAAAACAAATTCCAGACAATGTGACACGTCCTACCTCTTCGCAATAACAAGTAAATACCCGGGATCCAGAGAAGAAAGACGTCAGAGGTGGGAGCATGAAACTATGGGGGAAAGTCACCAAAGAAGATCATAGGTGACGTCTAGATTTGGGATGTTCTGATTCGAGTCCTCTGCCTTTTTCCTAGAAGGAAGGAAAGGCGCATAAGGATAGCAGAAGGGATACGGCTAACTGGTAGCACTCAGGATACCTAACAAGATCCATTACTCATCATTATGCTTCCTATTTTTTGACAGGTTCAATAACAAGGGTTATCTTGGTAGGTGTTTTAAGAATATCTATCCATTCCTGGAACGGAGATTTGTTGAAGCGAGTCTCCCTCCAGAAATTCGGTGTCAGAAACCCATAAGTTTTGTGGAGACAATCAAAGGTTGCCTGCATTAAAGAAATTCATTACATTATAAGTTTATAACCTGATCGATATCCAGTCACCATTGGTCAAAATACTTGCAAGCACAATAACAAACATGTAAAGTATAAACTACTAAATACAGTTTGACAGCGACCTCTATCAGAGTCCGTTTCAGAAAAATATGAATTTCAAAAACTATTTTGATAGGAAAACAAGGGATGTTATACTAGACTCTTTTAACATATGCAAGGACAAATCCATGATTCAAACTCAAAACTCCATAGATAAAATGAAGAACAGAAATAACAATTGCCAAGCGTCAACTTTAATATCACATGTACTCGAGCTATCGCCGTATTCATATGCAATGGCACATATGATTTCTACTCAAACTTATTGCCATGTAACAAAAATATGAAGAGTAAACTGCATTTGCAACATAAAGAGCAAAATTATTAACATTAGTCTGACTCAGTAAAATGAATTTTCTTCTCATAAATCAGTAACGATCTCTAAAGTCTGACATGTCAAGATTTCATAATTCGTCATCGCAGATAAACAACAGATGCAGTCTACAAGTTTTTAAATAAAAAATCAATCAAAGACCTGTTAACTTCATATCACATGTACTCAAAAGCTATAGTGTAATGTTAAACTTATTGGCATGTAACAAACACGTGAATAAATTACATTTGCAACAAAAAAAACACTATTACTATTTATAGTCTGGCTCAGAAGTATGAATTTTCTTCTCATAGATCTGACATGTGAAAATTTCATAATTCATCATCACAGATAAAAGAGCATATGAAGACAACAGTTCAAAAATAAATTAATTACAGACCCAAAAAACACAATTTCATGCATGTTAACACAGCAAATAACTTTTGAGATTTTCATCAAGAAGTAATAAATTCAGAAATAAAAACTTCCAATTAAGAGAAAAATAATAATGTGCAAGGTACCCAAAATTTGAGAAACCCAATGTGAAGGCAGCTCTCATCCATCATAAAGCAAGTCCACAGATAATTAATTCTTCAGAATAGTGTATAGTGCCACAATGGCATGTAATCATAGAGCAGCAAACAACGAAAAATATACAAATTCATAGCTATTTGGTAACTCTTTGGCGTGAGGTTGTACTTTAAAAAATTTAGGCACTCGACCATAAGAGAAGGAAAACATGGTCAAAGAAAAACAAAAACCTGCTAAATAAGTAAAGGAATGTGCAGGCAAAAATAAAGTGCCTGGACAGTGGAAGCATAAACAAAAGCTCAAAAAAATACAGAATTTCAGTTATTCTGGTTTGGAGCAAGAGAGGACAAAAACTTTGACTAAAGGGAACAACTAATAGTTTCAGACAAGGCAAATAAATCAAAACGGGTGAAAACTAGATTTCGTTGGACTAAGCAGAACCATCAAATTCTAAACATACAAACAAGACATAAAAATCATCACAAGTGCAGGTCTGATTGGAGGGTAACCATAGGTTGCTAATGGATCATACAAACAGCTTCTTTTGTGCAAATAGAAGAACTACAAAAGATTACAGAAGATCACCGGAGACTTAAATATACAAATCAACATTCAAGGAATATCATAACGCTGCATTTTGCTCGCAACCAGATGATCTTGTTGCAGAATGAGAAATAGTATTAAAAGAAAGATCAATGAGCGACAACTCAGCGAATGGCAGATTAGGGGACAGTCTGATTCGAATATTACCTATACAATCGGCTAAGAACAAAAGGAACAAAATGGATGGGTTTGATCGTTTGTCATTAACAAGTTATGGGTTTCATAATCATATTAGAAAAGAACAAAAAGGAAATGAATGATTCTACATAACATTGTGCTACATTTACATATCAAGAATTACAGACCGCAAAAGACACCAAAGACCAAAGATAACTGTAGGCATTGTTTGAGTGTAACAGCACCTTGCAAGAACAGAACTTGCAAGAAACCTATAGAACAAATCGAAAAAAAAGACAAAACAGGTGGGTTTGATCTTTAGTCATTAACAAGTTACGGGTTTCATAATCATCATAAAATAGAATAAAAATAAAATGCATGTTTCTATGTCACATTGTGCTACATTAACATATAGAGAATTATACACTGCAATAGACATCAAATCCCCACTCAACAAAAGATAATCGTAGGCATTGCTCAATTATAATATAGCACCTGGAACAAAAAAAAGCTTATAAAAAAACATAGAACGCAAAACCCAAAAATACAAATGGGAAAAAGCAGACATAAGCAAACAAATACCAATGCTAGTAGAAATTTCAATATTAAGTAAACATAGTAACATTCAAGTAGCAAAAAATACATAAACTAAATTCAAGTAGTATATACCCACTCATAAGAAATATTAGATATACTGTAGACAATATGAATTAATAAACTACAATTAGACATGATTCTTTCCCTAATTAACAAATAGCAATAAAAATGCCTAAATGCAAAAAATTACATAAACAAACTACATAATAAAAATTCAAGAAGATAATATAGACCATCTAACTACAATTAGATATATTTATATCCCTAATGAACAATAACACTAAATACATGTAAGTATAAAAATCGAAGCTGCCTCAAATCTTCTCTTCTTATTTAATAACATATATAGGAGAAGTCACTATTTAGCATGGCAAACGTGTTTTTCTTTGAACGGGTAAATAGTAGAAAAACATTTTATATATGTAAGAGATGTACCTTATTCTTGTCGTGGTTACGGCTGGCAACGTAGTGGGTGGAAGCGCTAGAACTTGCGGATGGGAAAGCTCTATCATCGGCAACTAAGGAATCAAATGCACCTAAATTGGAAGGTGTGTCCTCCGTGGATGAGAAATCTGAACTGTCAAATGTTGATTTTGATACACATTCATCAAAATATTTCATTGCCTCTTCCGTCAGACGCTTGGACATCTTCCATCTCTCAACGTTATTCTGTTGCCCTGCCCATAAAATAATTATAAATTCTCCAACAAATCAGTCCAAGTGAGTCAACTGGAAAAATAATGAGAAGTTTATATACTTTTCTCCTTGGCCGAGAGGTGTTAGCTTGAGAGCTCTTTGGTTCATGCAGTATCTCCTTCAAAATTCTACCGAGTTCTTGTCCACGGTACTCCTCAACAGCCAAGTTCTCTCTAAGTTTCTTAGCTCGTTCCTCAAACTGCAACATTGGTTATTAAATTTCATTAAAGAACTTCTTATCTTAAATAAAAAATAAAAAAGAAGAAAGGGAGCAAATACAAATTAAATGTGGCATGCTTTAGATCTAGATGCACAATATAAAAAGGAACTTTATTTAACATTTTTTACTATTTTAATTTCAATGCAAATGGGATTCTTGATAGATGCTATGGATCTACAATGCAATTCCAGGGATTAAATTTATAGGGTAGCTGTGGTTAACTATAATACGGGGGAGATATGCAACATATATGTGAACATTGATTTAGTTCTCATTACATCTTTTCATGGTCCTCTAAAATTTATAGGGAAGTTGTGGTTAACTATAATAAGGGGGAGATATACAGCATATATGTGAACATTGATTTAGTTCTCGTTACATCTTTTCATGGTCCTCTAACCCATGGATCAATATATCAAATTTATCGTCGATATATCGAAAACCCAGCTGGGTGAAATGATATTTTGGCTGGTATATCAACAATATCGTGACCCCGTTTAATGACAAAATATCATGAGAATTCGTCAATTATCGTATTTATCGTTGAGAAGTCGAATATCGGGGGATAACTCAATTTCTCAACATATCTCATATTCTCTGATTTTCAAATATTCTTTTCATATCTCCAAAATGCGGTGATAATCTGGCAAAGGTTTGAAATATTATTTTATATTTTTAACACCAATAAGTGCTACCAATTTATCGTCAGAAAAATCAAAATCTTATCGATATATAGCAGGTGTTACGACAGATATATTGGCCCAATATGATATTTTGAACCTTGCTCTAGCCCAAAAGTAAAGAGGAGGTTCCAGGTGTAGCTGAGGGTAATATCATATTGGGAGCTTGCTCTCACCATAACCAGCCTTGAGCCATCTCCATGCCCCACAATCCTTCTTTTTTTTCCCATTCATGGAAACAGATGGATATAAGCTGACTGATTAATGATGAAGATGATATATGTGATGAGTATAGCATCCTCATAAGAAGAGCTCTTTACGAGAATTCTACCACAGCTTGTACATTATTTATTCATATTTTATACTTCACTCTATATCAATATTTTTCACTGACACAACAGTGTAAATTGCCTTGGCCCCCAGTAAGTGACATTACAGAAAACAATAAAGATTTAGTGAGAAACCTGATTCAGCTTCGACGAATATTGCCTTCTGACTTCCAAAACTAACTCAACCGCATCTGGGTTCACCAATTTAGGAGGGATATCAGCAACATTGGCCGTGGCAATAACAGTAGGACTGTTTCTTTGAATGGCCTGAAATTAGAAGTTACATTCAAATTAGATGAAGACAAAAAATGCATGTGCACAAGGAACAAAATTCTAGGTGACTCTTCCTTTATATTTTTATAGATGAAAGGAAGAAGTGTAAAGCTATTATTCCAATAGATATAAAAATTAATAAAGATCTGATAAGTTCAAGTTTTCATATGCATAAAGGTGCTAACTACTCCACTGATTTTTATTTTTATTTATTTTGAGAATGTACTACTCCAATTATTTTGTCTTATCACAGTTAAGTATATAAATTTACTACTCATAGACATGGAATTTTTTAACACTTCAAGTCGACCTCTTTGCCTTAATTTTGCTTTCCCTATGAGAGTGGGCAAGCTTTGCCATCTCCCTTATGTTAGTTTATAGCATCTTTTTTTCATTTATATCAATGAAATTCTACCTTATAAGAGAGAACATTACCATTTTTTAAATTGGTGAATAACTACCATGGAGAGTGAAGATCAATAAAGTAGCTGTACTAGTAGAGAAAAATAGCAACAAAAAGCTTAGATAAGCATCTTAAATTTGTGATCTCATAACAGTTGATTAGGAACTATCAAGACTGTTTTTCATGTAAGGTCTCTCTCAATATGAAAAAATCGATTGCTCTTAAAGGACCCGGTTTGATTCGACTAAGCCTCAGTATTCATCCTTACTGTACTAGTTAAGAAAATAATATATTGGGTACTTCACTAACAATGTAAGATAGCAACCACACACATAACACATACACAATATAGAATTGAGCTAAACAGTGGTGATTCAAACCATAATCACAACAACTTAAAGAAACAAAACTTACCGATCCAGAGCGACACAAGTAGACATTATCAGTGAGCTTAGTTATTTTATCAAACAATGTTAGTGAAGGTTAATTAGAGAGTATCGTACGAGTGACTCAAATTTACATTAACAGAACTCTGTAATTATGAATTTGGGAAATAATTATAAATAACCAATCTAGATGCAAACTTAAACATATATCAGTGATCAATCCAAAAGACATAGAAGGTGAGTGATTGTTGTTACCATCTGTCGACATTTATATGTGCAGAGCAATCAGAAGATGAGGATGAGTTGGGGTGGTGGACCGTCTTCGTAGATTATGAGAGGTTGTTGATGATTTGGAGTAAACTCAGCTGCAACACACTGAATCCATTGATGGCGTTTTCATAGGTGTAGAGAAGCTTTGGAACTAGATTCCAACTCTTGCAGACTTGGGACTTCGAGGGTGATTTAGAG